>JARLTB010000121.1:2377500-2877500 GCA_030141615.1 Unio pictorum | reverse complement strand
GGTCTCACCCATTGATTGGAATACCATTTCTTCATTAGTTGCTGTATTAAATGATTTTATAGGTCTCTTCCCAATTGATTTACAAGTACCAGTTCTTCCTCGTTTGGAATTCTCACTCTGAGAAATAGCTTGCAAATTCGATACAGAACTATTCTGAGGATTGGAATCAATGTGATCAATAACAAGACCATCCCTGGTCAATCCATTATGACATTCATATATTATTCTATGATTAAGACGTATTTTCCATCCAGCTCTACACACCAAATACCCCATACCATTGTCCCACCCTACTGGTTTCTTCAGCCTGCGATGCCTGACAATACCGTCACAAGATGCTTCATAGTTGCTGATTGTAGGATGCGGTTGAAATTCTTGGTCCATTTATACACTAAATACCTTTTGTCTAATTTATTATTTGCTCGAAGTATTACTTGAGAAATCTTTCAATGTAGTCTTAAGGAGTTCTTATAATTTTATCCTTGACAGAGTCAAGGACGCTG
The DNA here is from genome assembly GCA_030141615.1 of Unio pictorum. Classification (NCBI taxonomy): domain Eukaryota; kingdom Metazoa; phylum Mollusca; class Bivalvia; order Unionida; family Unionidae; genus Unio; species Unio pictorum. The sequence continues at coordinate 2,876,997 of JARLTB010000121.1, read as the reverse complement.
AGACAATCAAAGAGTTTAATAAGTCATAGAACCATGATAACTAAAATTGTTTTAATGAATTCAAGCGTGATGGAGCATCTCACTGTTGGTCAAAATTTCGAATTGATGGCAGCGTCGATGCTACCATGAACGACGAAAGCGCAGCAATGATAATTTCACTTCTTGACAAGAAAAAGTATTTTTTAGAGTGAAATTCATTATCCGTTCAGAAACAGAGGATTGGATTATCAGAGATAAATTTGACCCCATCTTGAAGGATAAAAGAACCGTCACTGTGAGTCGAGAATCCAAACCAGAAATTCTGACTAGAATTGACAAACCGTACTATGAGAGATCGTATCCTGTAACAGCAGTTGTTTATGGGATATATCCGTTAAATGATGAACCGAATATTGAAAAACTAAAACCAATGAAACTTTCATCGTTGAATTGTGTAGCAGAACGAATGATAGAACACTTCACAAATGCGTTGCGTGGAAACAAATCGACTGATCTAAGACGCAAAAAAATAAATGATTGGGGACTAACAGTGAAGGAGCAAGGAGAAACAATTCAGGACATAACCAAATTGAAAACTTCATTAAGATTTCCAAAAACATAATGACGATAACAGGAGAAGTATTGCACGAATCGAAATATAAAACAAAAGGAGCTCCAATCAAAATTATTGACCATAACGAACACGCGTGGACACCTGCGGTAACAATATTTCCGCGAGATAGAACAATAAAATATTTACCCGCGGAGTTCTACCCGGAATTTTCCACGGAGGAGAAACTATTTGATTTTATTCAACAGTTGAGTAAAAACGATTCTGTGTCAGTGTGGTTACTTCACAGTTTTGAGAACGAAGAGGGCAAATTCGATCAATTTGTAAGACCAAACGGCGAATTATACCGTACTGAAGCCCTCCATGACGCGATGAAAAAACTAGCTAGTAGTTTTTCAACAGAACACGACGAGCAATTACTAACAAACTGTTTTACAATTCCGTCGGTTGCAGCTCATTTTGCGAGAAGGAGAAATCTATGGAAACCAACAAAAGCTGAATTTCTATCAGATATCAAATCAAGCTGCATCGAATATGGTCATGCTGGATTATGGAATACAAAATATGACCGCGAAAGTATTATTTCAGTTGATATTGTTGCGTGTTATCCCGGGAGTTTTCTCGGGTACGGAGAATGCGCTAAGTACTGAGTACTTTAAACGATTTGGACATCCCACACATGAGATGACCCGTGTTGCGATTAATGGACCACTACCCGATTTTGATTTAACTGGATTCGCTCGTGTGGTATCTTTTGAATTGGCTACAGGATTTCATCCGTGTTGTTATGTTTGGATTGGTAGACATATATCTGAAAAACACTGGATGTCAATAGTGCTATTACGGTATATGATTGATTCTAAAACGCTGATATCGCTGATTGTCAGTGAAGCGATTATATCATATCGAGCACAGACTGAAGTCTGGTTACCACAACCTAATCTAGATAGTATAATCAGCGAAAATAGAAAACAATTTCCCGATCTCGACGAAGAAGATATCTTGAAATGGTCCAAACAGCTATTTGAAATTGAAAAGAGACAAGCAAAATAACTCAGTAGAAGAATAATCGGTAAATTCACTCACTCAGAGTGGAAAATACGACAATAAACGACATTCTTCGCGATTCATTATAGATAACGTTGAATATGATTTTATAATCGCGGATGTAACATCTAAAAGTATATAAGTCAATCGTAAAGTTGCTTTCTTGTCCGATGTAACCAAATTGGGTACAATTGTTACTTACAACGATGAATACAGTCTTCAGTATACACATTTGAGAGCATCTTTGCTGGCTTATGTTTCTATTAATCTATTGTCGATGATAAATAGATTTCCTGCCACCGCAGTTGGAGTAGCCATTGATTAATTTTATATAAATGCGAAACACAGAGAAGTAGTGGCTGAATTCACAAATTCCGACGAGAGTTGGGGATCATGGAGAATTAAAAAAGAAATGCTGCACGATTATTCCAAATCAGCAGATGTTACGATTGAAAACTATTACTTGACAAATAATCAGATATCAGAACTATCTAATGCACCGCCGATATCTGATCCAATATGTAGATATAAAACCGTTTACTTAAACGGCTGTGGCGAGTCAGGAAAGACGACTCGTGCGATTGAATTATTTCATGGGGAAAATCCTACGGATTTTCACACATCAAACATGATTGTGCTAACACCGACCCACAGACTTGCAAGAGAGATGAAACAACGAGGAATTAATGCAAGCACATATCACAGTTTCAGGATGGAAAGGTGACGAATGGACGCCTGATCGAATGGGTGAAAAATATATTCCTGAAGTCATAATTTGGGATGAGATAATACGGTGTCATTATTTGTATTACAAAGATTTATTGATTGGTTATTGCTAGCGATTACAAAAGTGATAATATGCGGCGATCGTGGCCAACCACCACCATTTGTCGGTTTATCCCCGCATGATTGGATCAAACATTTTGTAGACTATTATGAAGAAATTAATACCGACCACAGAACCCTTGATGAACAATTACACGAGTTCAAGAAACTAATCAGATTAAAGCCGGATAGAATCCAATATGAAATAGCCCGTGAAATAATTTCAGAAACTCCATTAAATGATTTCTGGGAAGCGTGGAGACCAAACGATTTGATAGTGCAAGTGGAAAAATATTGTCAGAGACACACTTCAGATGAAGTTATTTGAATTACATAAAGAAAAATTTGCATCACAATTTGGACACCTGCGGTAACAATATTTCCGCGAGATAGAACAATAAAATATTTACCCGCGGAGTTCTACCCGGAATTTTCCACGGAGGAGAAACTATTTGATTTTATTCAACAGTTGAGTAAAAACGATTCTGTGTCAGTGTGGTTACTTCACAGTTTTGAGAACGAAGAGGGCAAATTCGATCAATTTGTAAGACCAAACGGCGAATTATACCGTACTGAAGCCCTCCATGACGCGATGAAAAAACTAGCTAGTAGTTTTTCAACAGAACACGACGAGCAATTACTAACAAACTGTTTTACAATTCCGTCGGTTGCAGCTCATTTTGCGAGAAGGAGAAATCTATGGAAACCAACAAAAGCTGAATTTCTATCAGATATCAAATCAAGCTGCATCGAATATGGTCATGCTGGATTATGGAATACAAAATATGACCGCGAAAGTATTATTTCAGTTGATATTGTTGCGTGTTATCCCGGGAGTTTTCTCGGGTACGGAGAATGCGCTAAGTACTGAGTACTTTAAACGATTTGGACATCCCACACATGAGATGACCCGTGTTGCGATTAATGGACCACTACCCGATTTTGATTTAACTGGATTCGCTCGTGTGGTATCTTTTGAATTGGCTACAGGATTTCATCCGTGTTGTTATGTTTGGATTGGTAGACATATATCTGAAAAACACTGGATGTCAATAGTGCTATTACGGTATATGATTGATTCTAAAACGCTGATATCGCTGATTGTCAGTGAAGCGATTATATCATATCGAGCACAGACTGAAGTCTGGTTACCACAACCTAATCTAGATAGTATAATCAGCGAAAATAGAAAACAATTTCCCGATCTCGACGAAGAAGATATCTTGAAATGGTCCAAACAGCTATTTGAAATTGAAAAGAGACAAGCAAAATAACTCAGTAGAAGAATAATCGGTAAATTCACTCACTCAGAGTGGAAAATACGACAATAAACGACATTCTTCGCGATTCATTATAGATAACGTTGAATATGATTTTATAATCGCGGATGTAACATCTAAAAGTATATAAGTCAATCGTAAAGTTGCTTTCTTGTCCGATGTAACCAAATTGGGTACAATTGTTACTTACAACGATGAATACAGTCTTCAGTATACACATTTGAGAGCATCTTTGCTGGCTTATGTTTCTATTAATCTATTGTCGATGATAAATAGATTTCCTGCCACCGCAGTTGGAGTAGCCACTGATTCATTTTATATAAATGCGAAACACAGAGAAGTAGTGGCTGAATTCACAAATTCCGACGAGAGTTGGGGATCATGGAGAATTAAAAAAGAAATGCTGCACGATTATTCCAAATCAGCAGATGTTACGATTGAAAACTATTACTTGACAAATAATCAGATATCAGAACTATCTAATGCACCGCCGATATCTGATCCAATATGTAGATATAAAACCGTTTACTTAAACGGCTGTGGCGAGTCAGGAAAGACGACTCGTGCGATTGAATTATTTCATGGGGAAAATCCTACGGATTTTCACACATCAAACATGACTGTGCTAACACCGACCCACAGACTTGCAAGAGAGATGAAACAACGAGGAATTAATGCAAGCACATATCACAGTTTCAGGATGGAAAGGTGACGAATGGACGCCTGATCGAATGGGTGAAAAATATATTCCTGAAGTCATAATTTGGGATGAGATAATACGGTGTCATTATTTGTATTACAAAGATTTATTGATTGGTTATTGCTAGCGATTACAAAAGTGATAATATGCGGCGATCGTGGCCAACCACCACCATTTGTCGGTTTATCCCCGCATGATTGGATCAAACATTTTGTAGACTATTATGAAGAAATTAATACCGACCACAGAACCCTTGATGAACAATTACACGAGTTCAAGAAACTAATCAGATTAAAGCCGGATAGAATCCAATATGAAATAGCCCGTGAAATAATTTCAGAAACTCCATTAAATGATTTCTGGGAAGCGTGGAGACCAAACGATTTGATAGTGCAAGTGGAAAAATATTGTCAGAGACACACTTCAGATGAAGTTATTTGAATTACATAAAGAAAAATTTGCATCACTTCCAACACCGCTGTGTTATAGACCTAAGGATACACGAAAACAGAATATTGAAGTTGATATTCCAGGACAAAGTGAAAAACAGGTTTTAATGTTAAATGATATTGTGCTGGTTGATATCAATGTCGTCGAAGATGCATTGCGTGCTGATAAATCCCCGTGGACGCTAGGTTACGTAGCGACTATACATTCTTCACAGGGATTAACTATATCCGATACAATTGTTTGGATGGTAGATAATCATATCGAGTGGTTGAATTTAGTTTATCTCGCGGTGTCCAAAGTACGAAGAATAAATCAACTTCGAAGAGTTGTTCTAGACTATAACGACACTACAATAAGTGATATTGTCAGCGATGATATAATCAGAAAAGAACTCTCTGGTTATAAACAACAGGATAAAAAAATAACAGAGAATTTGACATTGATGATAAATTAATAATCACTCTGAAACAACAACAGAATAATCACTACGCGAGTTGCAATTGTATAATGATTTGGTGTTGGTCGGATAAAGATCCTCGCCAATTTACCGTAGACAGAAAAAATAGCAGCGTTGGTCATACCAGAAATAATGTGATGCTGACTTGAATTGAATGCAACAGACGAAGAGGTGATAGTTAAGACCACGCGGCGGTAATTGAGTATCCTCGGGTATCACTTTTAGTTGTTCAAGAGTAAATCCTCGCTGAGGAGCAGTGGAATCCAATCTATAAATTGCTGGTCTACCCGTGGATCGTGCTATACTAGATATTTTATGCACGGTGACAATCCAAATACGATCAGTAGCTCTTTTTGTGCCGCCTTCGAGCTCTCCTGGTTCATATAAATATCTAACAGTGACATTGCCGAGTATTGGTTGTTTTGAAAAATCATTTTGTGGTTTTACAGGTATATACGTCTTTTTGATCGCGTTGTTAGGTTTCATGTTGATTGTTCGAGTAATCTCATTATTCAGTAATTACGCCTGGTAATCTCTTGACCCATTCACGAGATCGTTTATCCTGGATGAATTCTTTCGCGTATTGATATCCAAATAATCGCTCAGCTAGTGTGCGATTAAATCGTTCAACAATTGCCTGATCGCCATGTAGTGCAGTATGCCCTCGTCTGATGGAGACATTATGATGCTTCATTGTTGATAACACTGCACCCCGAAATTCCTTGCCAGGATCAACTTGTAATAGATTTGGCCAGCGCAGAGGACCCCGCCGATAAATCCTTTCAAACGCAGAAGCCACATCAGTTGATGATTTTGGTTTAGCGGCTCTGCTTGTTTGTATCGACTCGCAACATCAACTGCGGTTAACGCGTATTTGTAGAAACCATCATGCTGCAGATATATCAGCCTGATGAACCTCATTAGGAATGGTCACATCAAAATGCGAGTAGTTAATTTGTTTAGGTGGTGGTAGATAAATTTGCCATATCGCCTGTTTGGATAACCAATCCGCTGCAGTGGTATTTTTCACCTTTGAGGCGCTAGCGAGTTTACCAATTGCTGCTTTACCCCTCCAGTTTCCTCTTGGAGAATAATAAATAGATTCCATGTTGTTATTAATTACCAGCACCCATCATTAATTTACCTTTCATCGCCGATTTTATTAACCATGAAGCCAATTTTTCTTTGAAGGATTTATCAGTGATAGAATTCAACGCGAGATGACGTTGTTGTAAATCACTGCTCAGGTAAGCTATATCATGTACCCGACACGCTTCATCAGTTGCATTTATCGGATTTTCTCCCGGGTTACGATTATTCTGATCGTCGGGTCGAATATCTAATCGTGTTCCTGGTCCACAATAACTATACCCAGGAAGGCGTTTTTCCCCTGGATACTTTGCCCACGGGGTTCCTGGAAGTTTAATTAGACTGGCGGTGATATCTCCGCCACTTTTGTTTTACAAATCGATATTTTTTATCCCACATACCTCACACTTACCAGCAACCGCTTCTCGGTTATTTTTTGTGGTAACATTTGTCAGGTCAATAGTTGGTGTACGCTTCTTAAATTTCACACAATATAGATCCATAATATTATTATGTTATATCTAATGGAAGTAATTGATTTCTCAGCGCTAAAGAAAAAACAACAAGTAAAACATCACGTTATGTTACCAAACTCTATCAGAATGATCATCATCGGGCAGTCAGGAAGTGGTAAAACTAAGTTGCTGCTAACGATGATAATGAAATATTTAGCATGGGACAAATTGTATTTAGTTGTATTTAGTTGCTCCGAGTGTAGACGACCAACACTGCTATCAGGTGTTAAAAGATCAGAACGAAATCGAATCAAAAATTGTCGGCAAGAATGTTATTTAGTTTATCACAGATATTGACGAAGCGCCATCCATGGAAGACCTGGATATAGGAGTTAACAATCTCGTTGTGTACGATGATGTAATGTTAGACAAACAAAAAATCCTGCCAAAATATTTTCCCTGAGGGCGGCATAATAACACAGACGTGAAATATATCACTCAACGTTACACACAGATCCCGAAGGTAATCAGAGATAATTGTAATCTATTGTGTGTGTTTAACGGAGTTGATACACACACACTTAGAAATATCTGGCAGACTTGGTGCGCTGATATGGATTATAATCGATTTCAAAATTTCTTTAGTGGTGCCAAAGCCACCCCACATGGATTTGTAACGATAAGTATACACGATCCTTGGACACGATATCGTGTTGGATTAGATCGTATTTATGGTTAATTCGGTTAACCCCATAGCAGCAGAGGGGGTGCGACAACGACTTGGCGTCTATTTTTTTACGATTTCGAGGAAACCTCGGTTTGCTAAATGGACGCTCTTTTTTACGATTTACGAGGAAGCCTCGGTTTGCCGAATCGATGCCTATAAATTCGCCCCTCTGCTGCTCATAGAAAGATCATGTCACCAATAAAATAAATACGGCAAAGGATCAAACCAGCAATCGGACGAAAATCAAATGATCACAGTAACAAATATGTACACTTCGGTGGTGTGTCTCACGATCAGCAGGACTTGCCAAGACATTGCTGCAAGGCTCTGTACAAGGAAGAAGAAATAGGCAGGCAGATAAAGAGGTGGAAAGATAACTTTCGAGTGTGGACGGGCTTGACAATGAGCGACTCACTGAGAAAGACGGAAAATATAAAATAATGGAGGAAGCTGGTTGTTCCATCATGTGTGGTGCTCCAACGATCTACTAGACTACGGGACTGATGATGATGATGACGATGATGATGATGATCTATAAAATTGTTATTGTAATATTCAATGGTCTTTGAACAAAGTCTCTGTATTATTATCTACAAAATCCCTCTATTTATATTAAGTATGCATTGTACAACTATATTAATATCAAATGGCACATGTCCTGCGAAATCAATATATTAATATCAAATGGCACATGTCCTACAAAATCCATATACTAATATGCAATGGTCCATGCCCTATAAAATCCCTTTATGTATTTTCAATATTCTTTGCACAAGATCCTTATATTCATATAACATTTTACTGGCCTTCAACATCCTTAAAGTATTATGAAATTTGTCTCTTCTACAAAATACCTATATAAATATCGAACACTTCCGTCTTTCAAAATCCCTATATTAATATCCAATGTTTCTGTCCTACAAAATCATATATTAATATTATATTGTCCATGTCGTACAAAATAATATAATAATATTCGATGGTCCATGTCATACAAAATCCCTTTATTAATATTCAATGTTCTTTGTACAAAATCTTTGTATCATTGTTTCTTTCCTACAAAATCCATAACTTGATTACTAACGCGCATAATTAGAAATCTATACATAGAACTTTCGTCAATCGCAGTGAAAGATGTCATTTTGTAAACAAAAACTGGATCAAAAATGAATATTGAACGCGTATATTCGGATTAGACGTATGATGTGCTTAGACTCTTTTAAAAGTAACAAGGAAAAATGGACAAAAAGCATGCTAATATTTAACAAATAATTAAATTCCCTAGAAAAAATTGTAATAGGTAAAATTGAGAAGAAGAATTGATGGTTTTAAGTCAAATCAAAATATAATTCAATAATAATCAAAGAATTAAAAATAGAAGTTCTATAAATTAAACGAAATGAATCTGAGTTCGACACCCAACGTAATCCAAAATGAAAGCGATCAAGTTTCTTTGTTGATCAACATAAAATAATATTCCAGGGTTTGAATTCTGTACATTCTGTAAATTTAGATAAATGTCTTTGTCCAAAAATTATATCTGAAAACGAGTATTTCCAGGGGATAAAACTCTTAAAATCCAAATAATTTTAAGATTGTTTTTAAAAATCCATATAATTACAATAAAAATTAATAAAAGCAATAAACTCAAAATGTTCACAAGAAAAGAACACTTTGACGGCTGAAGTGATTAAAGCCCAACCGCCCAAATTCTCTACAGGAAAACGTTATTCACTAATATAAGACGCAAAATAGATTCCATTATTTGGGTGAACATTCCGGGAAAATCAGTTTCAACATAATTGCTACATGGTATTTGTCAACTACACCCTCCTAGTACGGCCTCGATTTTAATCTATGAATCCCACATAAGAAAAAATAAAAGCAATAAAAAAAGTTAACTTTAAATCATAAGGCTAGGAACTAGGTCAGCATTAGAAATAAAGTTCTGTTTACGAAAAACTGAACTGGATTTCTGGCAAATATCAAATCCAGTCAATACGATTACATTACAATAGTATGTAATAGAATAAAATAATTAAAACTAGCAAACAAACCATTAAGTCAAATATAAATTAAATCCGATAAACATAACAGATTGTATAGTTCGAAATTAGTAACAGGTTCATACCATCACTTTTTTATATATCATGTCCTTTTCAAGATTCAATAATGCAAATTTAATTCCTCAAGTTCTCATAGTGAAATGTGGAATCATAATGTGTGTGTGTATTTGTGTGTGTGTGTGTGTGTGTGTGTGTGTGTGTGTGTGTGTGTATGTCTTGTGCGTTGGCTCTGACCTTCTGAGGACTTATGCTAAAGGGCGAAACGTAGGGATACATTAGTTTTCTGCGCGATGTTTCCAGTGATAGAATTTCTTGGGATTCTGGCGCGTAACAAAGCGTTGTTCTCAAGCTAGGTCAGTAGAATATATTGTTTATTTACTGAATTAGTTTACAAGGTTACAGGTTGAAATCTATTATGTTACCTGAAAATTCAAACAACAACTCGCGTGTATATATATATATATATATATATATATATATATATATATATATATATATATATATATATATATATATATATATATATATATATATATATATATATGTATATATGTATGTATGTATGTATGTATGTATGTATGTATGTATGTATGTATAGATGAATGGACGATTGAAAATTTCTTTACGCAAATTAATATTCATAGTTGTCATGATGTCACACAAAAAAGGAAGCGGAAACGTGTTGTCAATTCATGGATCTAGTTACAAAATGAATAGTTCGGAATGAGTTAAGCAGATTTTTTTAACTTTCTCAGCATAAATATATGATAAAAATCCTATCTGAAAATGTGGTAATTATTTTCCTTATACAGCAACTAATTTTAGTGTACATGTTGATAGGGAAATATCAGATTTATTGGTGAAATCAATATTTGTATATATTTATATTAAAAAGGCTCATCTTACATACAGTTCTCGGGATATCCTCAAATCTTACTGGTTTATTTGATAAAATGTTTAAACATTGAAAAGATATCAACCAATGTGTGGATATCCTTAAAACTTACTCGTTTATATTTGAAAAGATATCAACCAATGTGTGATATTACATTTTTGGCAAAATAAACTAAACTGAGTCAGAAGGTGTGAAACAGCAGTATGCATAATAAATCAATGGTATTGGTTACTAACATCATCATAGAAGTTTCACATATTCTTTCAGGTAAGTCAGGTACCGTCTGTATGGTTCATACGATTAATAGATGAACAAACAGCTAAGTCAACAAATAACAAAAATATTCTTTCGAGGTGTAATAGGTAGAGTGTTCCTTCAAATTGATTTTTTAAGATGTTTGTAAGATTGACTTAAACAAAGTATGTAATGACTACTAAGGATTATGTGGACTATGGCATGCATTAATGTTGCGAAGATGATAGCGATGATAAACTGATGTCGCAGTTTAAACAATTATAATGTCGTTTGGCTGTACAAGACAACAAGCAATTCAATACCCAGCCTGCACCGTAGTCAGGTCAATTCCAGTATATCAGTTCATCAAGTAAGGTCGTGAGACAAAGACCTTAATTCCATCAAATGTCCAGTAGAATTTTGGCTGGCAAATGTAAATGGCGTGCTATAGTTTAGAATGATGTTGTTGAGTTCTATTTTTTTTTTTGTCAGTCGCGTGATGATTCAAAACAAACGTATATGTAGGTATGGACTAAAAATTCCGAAAAAGGAAGTTTTGGTTGGGATAGGACTTCATGTCCGTGAAAACAAAACAAAAAATGTAAGATGTATATATATTTTGACTATTGGGGTGGTTGTCTTAGGAATTGTATTTGTGACGTTAGGGTAGAGTGTACATCAGAAAAGAAAAGGAACTTTGGCTAAGTTATTTTGACCGAGTATATGTTATATATTCAATATGATCGTGATACAATCGTAGTGATAAACTATAGTAGATGTGGTGGCTTATGTATCTATCTATTCATATATGGATAAATAGATAGATAGATAGATCGATAGAGAGATGGATGGATGGATGGATAGATAGATAGATAGATAGATAGATAGATAGATAGATAGATAGATAGATAGATAGATAGATAGATAGATAGATAGATAGATAGATAGATGGTCGAAACAAAACGTGCAAAACAGGAATGTAACTTATCTCGTCATATATTTCACATCTTTCATTTAGTATGCTAGTTAAACTGAAAAAGTTACACGACAGGATCAACCTTCATAGATCTGAGTGAATGACAGAGATGTTGTGCTGATCTCGGTGGTAGAACACGTCTCCTCTCCTGGCCACCTTTTCAGTATTATACCAATTATTGCAATTGCTCACAACCCCAACTGGAGTTCCCAAACCAGGAAACAAAAGGAATCTGAATGGTTACGCCGCCTTTGGACATTGAATCCAAGCGTTTTAAGCAAAGAAGACTAGAAAAAGACAGGCATACACAATAAAATGATCTGATCTAGCCGAACACATTTACTTTTATCTAATTCTCTAAATTTGCTTAATAGCCTACAATTTGCGCTTACATAAATTTACAACAGATGTTGTTATGGCTCATGGATTTCCAGATCAAAATATATTTTCAGTATCCGCCACTGAGTTAAAATAAAGTAGTTGAAACATAATACATTTAAAGGTTTAATTCCTGTAGAAACAGCCATGCAATGTGTACCAAACTTAAACATTCTTCTGTTCTGTTTGTTTGTCTAGGTCTAAGTAATTTGCAAATCACTCAACAATGTTTTAAAAGGTACTGGATCAAGACCAATATTGGTAGTCAGGGAAATAAAGTATATGACAATAACAGTCAGTGTAAAACTTGTATAAAATCATCCCAAGACCTTTCAGAGTCTACCGATTCCTAATATATATATATATATATATGGGGTCCTACGTGGAACCTAAGGAAGATAAGACCAATTTATCAGATTGTAAAACAAATTCGTGACGCATTGTACTCTAATCGTGTCTGTATATTGACATCCAAACCACGTAAAGGTGAAAGTTTATGTCAGTCCGATGTTGGTTACATCCAGAATGAGGTCTTTAGTGTTGCTCGTTGTGTGTTCCCTAGTTGGTATGTACTTGCATTGTGTTAAATTATACGCTTGATTTCAGTGAGCATTTTATATTAATCAACACTCTATTAACACGTCACTGGCTGCAGCACACATGCACACACACACACACGCACAGACAGACATATAGTTATCCTTAATGATGGAATTAAACACCCGTCTAGTAAGACACATATATTAAGCTGTTACGCTATACAATACGAAAGCATGAAACAATATATTGCGTTATTATGAAGATAACGTGTAACTTTGCGGTTATTTAGCAGATGTCCGTCCAAGTTAGAATTGTATTGTCGTTACATTGTTTACTAATTTAAATATTTCTAGGTAGTCAAAGTGGTGGAAAAGAAAACAGTTTATTTGCGTTTCGTCAAGATTGTAATAAACAAACCTTATGCGCAAATATATATATATATATATATATATATATATATATATACAGACATGCAGACAGACAGATAGATGGATCGATCTATAAATATATACGTACATAAATTGTGTGTATATGTATATATATATATATATATATATATATATATACATATATATATATTTGCGTGCTATGATAAAATAATGTATACTTTGAGTTTCCCTTATCATCATTACTTATGCTTCTTCCCGCACAGCGTACAGCCAAGCCTGTAATATCACCGGAGAATGTGACCCTAATGCTATAATTTGCGGAAGTGGCTGGCATGTCCATTGTGATCATGGGGTATGCACGTGCGCACAGGATGGAGAGGTTGATGGTTAGTAATATACACATACTTTTGATGGATATTTTCGATCGCAAAAGACAAGTTCTCAGAGAAGTGCACTGTATCAAATTGTAAATGTAGGGCTCCATCATATTTGGCAATCTGAAGGCTTTTACAACGATATTACATAATGTAAGAATAGATTTTAGAACATGTCGAGCCTTGGTAACTGCATACTATTTTGTTTTGCCATTTCACCAATGTGAATTTCATTTGGTGTACAGACTGAAAGCTGAAATATTGACAACCTTTAATCTATAAGTAAGTAAGAGAGAAGACGTGATCATCATGAGCCCAAGAAAACGTGTTACGCCATGTATGCAATCTTCAGATAAGGTGATATCGGCCCATTTCTGGAAGACGCAAAAGTTGTATATGGTACATTAAGGTCAAACCGGGTCGAACGTATCACTTCATGTGTGTATATTATATTTAGGTTATTGTAAACTTTAACTGTTTTGGATTCTCTCGGCATACAAAGGCGACTACCACTGCAAAAATGCCTTCTGAGGTATTACTAATAGTTTCAGGACGTACACATTTTATTTATGGGCGTAATCATCATAGAAAAGTCACTATATATATTTGGAATGATAAAGATAATACGCCTTTTTCTAATTAGAGCAATGCTAATTTATTAAATTCAAAATAGGTTAATTAACTTTCTAAGAGTGCATATAGTGGTCGTAAATTAATTATATTGTCTGTTTCATGTAAATGTTGTTTCATGTGTATCAATACATGGTTCAACAAATCGTTTACTTATATAAAAGATAGTGCGACTGATTGTTACAGATGTTGCCTTCAGTGTAATAATAATTTTATTTAAGGGAACAATGTTAAACATGATGTTATTGGGGGTAAGCTTTTGTATGTATGTATGTATGTATGTATGTATGTATGTATGTATGTATGTATGTATGTATGTATGTATGTATGTATGTATGTATGTATGTATGTATGTATGTATGTATGTATGGATGGATGGATGTATGTATGTATGTATGTATGTATGTATGTATGTATGTATGTATGTATGTCTGTCTCTCTGTCTGTCTGTCTGTATGTATGTATGCATGCATGCATACATGTCTGTAAATCTGTCTATATGTATGTATGTATGTATGTATGTATGTATGTATGTATGTATGTATGTATGTATGTATGTATGTATGTATGTATGTATGTATGTATGTATGTCTGTATGTATGTGTGTGTGTCTATATGCTCGCATGTGTGTGTGCGTGTGTGCATGTATATATGTATGCGTGTACGTGAGTATGTGTTCTTTTAAGACAATTTTTAATTTGGATGTCCAGTTACGCTTTAAAATAACGTGAGAGATGTAAAATACATTAAATAGTGCATATAGTATTCTAACGTTGTGAAAGCCGCATTAAGTCATTCTTTCTTGGAACAAATCGTCTATTTCTTTAGTGTTATAGCATTACTGAGCATAATTTTCGTGTAGGCCAGCCGATATAGTCTATATTATCTAGGCGTCTACACCACCAAGTTGTTAAAGTTTTGGTTATAGTTTTACCTTCATTTTCATATATCCAATATTGCTTGAAAACTTCCTATCCTGTGAAAGATGAATTGTGTTGACGTAAAGGCAAAAGGCATAACATTATGGTTATCTACCTTTGTTTACCTTGGAACCAAGGTATCTGTCATAAAATATTTGCGTTAAACGTTTTCAACAGCGTTTTCATTTGCTTTTATTTCATGAAACCCTTCAGAGGATTTGTTATTATTCTTAGTACTCATTATGATTCATTTCTAGACACGCGTTATTTTTTTTTTCTGACGTTCAGATAAATAACACAGACAATATGATTGCAAGACAATTCATTCCCTGACACCCGTTTATACTGCTCTGCCATTGGGATCAAGATGACTGCCAGTATAATGCTAAAGCAATTAATTCCTTTACAAGTGTCGTTTTTCGACTGACATTGGGTAATGATGGTAGTGATAAACAATTTAAAACTAAGATTTTAATGTGTTCATATTTTCTAAACCTTTTTGATGCATTTTGCTCATACATGGAATATATCAAAACGAATTGGAGACTGTTTAAATTTCAACATTCTCCTGTGCCTAATCGACATTGGGGTTAACGTCCACAAAAATAAAATATTTGTGCTAAACTTTAAGCTTTTTAATCTCCTTTTTATTTTCCTTACATATTTTAAACCCTTTCATGGATGTGTACTATACGTGGAAGGAATCGTTATGAAGTTAAAGCAATTCATCTTAGACCAGCATTCAACATGTAAGATTGGGTCAAGGTTAAATTCCTATAAAATTAGTTAATTATTTTGCACACTATGTGTCTTTAGGTTTGCCTGACACTTGCGTGATCTCTATGTTTGGTAAGTTTTATTCACACGATTGCATAGTTTGCTACGCATAGTGAATAGTTAAAAATATTGTTATGTGGGAGTGGATCCTAACGATGCGTATCATTTAGAATATATTTTTAAATACTCTTTATGTAATTTCAGAAGATAACGTTTCAGTGTTAAAAGGAATCCACACACTGTCCACAGGGACACTCAAGTTCTTGAACATATCCATAAATTGTGATTTTTGATTATTTCGACTCTGAAATTCAGATCGTATCAACGTAATTTACATTTCAACAAGTGTAAAAGATTTCTGAAAAGATATAACTAGATCCAGAATTTTAGTAGGATTAGTTGGAATGATTTACTGTTACAAGTGATGAAGTTTTGGCTTTGCAGGATGTCATCAGGATTCAGACTGTGTGGATGATATTCACTTTTGCCCAGAAAGCCGGCCTGTATGGCGCTGTGTGATCCGTGAGATTAATGGTGTTACCAGGGGCACCTGTAACTGTCAGAGAAATTAGGAAGTAGGTACGTGTATGTGTGTGTGTGTGTGTGTGTGTGTGTGTGTGTGTGTGTGTGTGTGTGTGTACATAATTGGATGAATCATTGATGTCAGGAAGATTACAGCTGAAAAGATGGATGGCTAAATGGAGTAATATCAAGTAAAATTCATCAAATAAGAAAACGAGTGTACTGAAAGTATGTGAGAAAGTATTAATTAAATACATTCAGTAATATTTGTTACATATCTGAGTATGTGAGAAAGTATTAATTAAATACATTCAGTAATATTAGTTAAATATCTGAGTATGTGAGAAAGTATAAATTAAATATATTCAGTAATATTAGTTACATATATGAGTATGTGAGAAAGTATTAATTAAATACATTCAGTAATATTAGTTAAATATCTGAGTATGTGAGAAAGTATTAATTAAATACATTCAGTAATATTAGTTACATATATGAGTATGTGAGAAAGTATTAATTAAATACATTCAGTAATATTAGTTACATATATGAGTATGTGAGAAAGTATTAATTAAATACATTCAGTAATATTAGTTACATATATGAGTATGTGAGAAAGTATTAATTAAATACATTCAGTAATATTAGTTAAATATCTGAGTATGTGAGAAAGTATTAATTAAATACATTCAGTAATATTAGTTACATATATGAGTATGTGAGAAAGTATTAATTAAATACATTCAGTAATATTAGTTACATATATGAGTATCTGAGAAAGTATTAATTAAATACATTCAGTAATATTAGTTACATATATGAGTATGTGAGAAAGTATTAATTAAATACATTCAGTAATATTAGTTAAATATCAGAGTATGTGAGAAAGTATTAATTAAATACATTCAGTAATATTATTTAAATATCTGAGTATGTGAGAAAGTATTAATTAAATACATTCAGTAATATTAGTTAAATATCTGAGTATGTGAGAAAGTATTAATTAAATACATTCAGTAATATTAGTTAAATATCTGAGTGAGAAAGTATTAATTAAATACATTCAGTAATATTAGTTACATATATGAGTATGTGAGAAAGTATTAATTAAATACATTCAGTAATATTAGTTAAATATCTGAGTATGTGAGAAAGTATTAATTAAATACATTCAGTAATATTAATTAAATATCTGAGTATGTGAGAAAGTATTAATTAAATACATTCAGTAATATTATTTAAATATCTGAGTATGTGAGAAAGTATTAATTAAATACATTCAGTAATATTAGTTACATATATGAGTATGTGAGAAAGTATTAATTAAATACATTCAGTAATATTAGTTAAATATCTGAGTATGTGAGAAAGTATTAATTAAATACATTCAGTAATATTAGTTAAATATCTGAGTATGTGAGAAAGTATTAATTAAATACATTCAGTAATATTAGTTACATATATGAGTATGTGAGAAAGTATTAATTAAATACATTCAGTAATATTAGTTACATATATGAGTATGTGAGAAAGTATTAATTAAATACATTCAATAATATTTGTTACATATCTGAGTATGTGAGAAAGTATTAATTAAATACATTCAGTAATATTAGTTAAATATCTGAGGAAACAGGAGACGGGCGCTGATACAATTTTGAAAACACTTAAAAATATCCAACGCATTCTGTGATACACTGTCGTATAAAGTAAAGTAAGCAATTGTTAGACATGAGCGGCGTTTATTTTCAGTTTGAAGAATTGTGGAAATGATTGATTTTTGTCTATGTTATTTTTTTTTGCTTTCTAACATTTGTTGGGCAATGTAAATAATTCGACAATTTAATTCATCTCCTAAAACGTGTCAAGTATTACTATCTATTATAGCCTCGTAAATAACTCTAAAGATAATCAAACTATCTAGAGTTGCTTGTAACGTCTTTACTTCTCTGTGAACAGATTAAATGTAAACGTCATGCTTTTTTTCAGGGATACGTCAAGAAAGCTCATGAAGGCGTAATCTTATCCATGACATAAAACGGGTTGATGTTTGGAGTTAATGGAAATTAAATGTATTTTGCACCATCAGTTGTATTGCTTCTTGAGAGAGAGAGAGAGAGAGAGAGAGAGAGAGAGAGAGAGAGAGAGAGAGAGAGAGAGAGAGAGAGAGCAGCTATCAATTATATATGTAGAAATATGGTCTAATTAGCATTTGTTCCTAACAATATTTAAGGTCTTCAATAAAAGATCAGATTCGTATCTAGTGGTTAAGCCAGTTGAATATTCGTTTCCAATATTACGTAGTCAATTGCTTCTTTTGGTTTAAAATATCTCAAGCAATCAAATTCAGATCCTTTATGGAAAACGATAGTTTACCTGTCCAGATTATTTTCCATTAATCTGAGAGTGTCGCTTGATTAGTGTTTAGTTTTCGTTTTGTTTCTCTTTGTATATTTAGTCCATATTTGTTCATAAATTTAAGATGGCCATTGTCTCATAGTTTAGTTTTCGTTGTGTTTCTCTGTGTTTACTTGGTTCATACTTATTTATAAATTTATGATGGCCATTGTCTCATAGTTTAGTTTTCGTTGTGTTTCTCTGTGTTTACTTGGTTCATACGTATTTATAAATTTATGATGGCCATTGTCTCATAGTTTAGTTTTCGTTGTGTTTCTCTGTGTTTACTTGGTTCATACTTATTCATAAATTTATGATGGCCATTGTCCCATAGTTTAGTTTTCGTTGTGTTTCTCTGTGTTTACTTGGTTCATACGTATTTATAAATTTATGATGGCCATTGTCTCATAGTTTAGTTTTCGTTGTGTTTCTCTGTGTTTACTTGGTTCATACGTATTTATAAATTTATGATGGCTATTGTCTCATAGTTTAGTTTTCGTTGTGTTTCTCTGTGTTTACTTGGTTCATACGTATTTATAAATTTATGATGGCTATTGTCTCATAGTTTAGTTTTCGTTGTGTTTCTCTGTTCATACTTATTCATAAATTTAGGATGGCAAGTGCCCCAGCGTTTAGTTTTAATTTTTGGAAGACCACTGATCCAGGGCTTATTCTTAAATATTTTTTCATCCTTTTGTGACTTTAATTGGTATCTCAAAAAATCACGATAACCTGAGTTTTCATATATTTTTCCGAAACGTTAACCTAACCTATTTCATAACAGTAAAGAATATATGTCCCTCTGCCCTGTTACCAACCTGTAACTAAGTCAAGCTGACCGCCACCAACCATTTGGAACCAGTCTGGGGTTTTGTTTCAGTCAAATTTGAATAAATCAATTTTAACAGTTTATCAAAAGGCATGCACACATGAAGTGATACGTTCTTTTTATAAAACAACGTTTTGTTCTGTGGATAGGAAATGGGCATTGTGTTGTTTTAACACGTTTATTTTTGAGAGTACGGGGTAGTTATTGTGGCACGTGACATATCATATTCTATCATACTATGAAACGGAATCAGATGACAAACATATACTGAACACCTTTTTAATACAGTGTAGATGGACATACACCACAATGAAATTTACTATATGTTCTCTACATATATTTCTCAGTGCTGACCTTTCAACTGTGTGACAATCAATACAAATCATATGTTAATCTAAAATACATCCAAACATGACTTCACGGTGAAGTTCTTGTCAGGGGTTCACCGGCATTTTTTTTTTTTTTTTTTTGAGCGGCTGCACTGTAAACAGAACAGCATGTACACAGAACACAGATTTCATTTCCGGATCATCACCAAAGCCTTATTACTCCATGTGCAGTGTCGCCAAATTACACACTGACAACCACTTTCTCAGCTCATATTCTCAAGAATAAACAATTACCTTTAAATCCCTACCAAAAATGCATCAATCAAACTCTTCTATCACCACCAAAATGAGAGAGGAAAAAATGTTTTAAAAATAGACTAGAACTACATTCGTGGGAAAAATAATTCTGATGTGATTCCAGATGTCCACGATCTCGTGAAATTACATGTAAAACGACAACCTTAGAAAGATAAGACCAGCTTATCAGTTCATCAAGTAACTTCGTGATACAATGTGATCTAATCGTGGTGTTATTCCCAGCAAAATCACGTAAATGTAAACATCTTATTTTAACGTAAATGTAATAGTGTTCTTTTCATATACATATATGTTCTAAACATTTTCTATTCACGTATATATAATAATTCTCTTTTCACTTAAATGTAATCATTTTCTTTCCACGTAAATGTAAACATTTCCTTATCACGTGGATGTTGGCAGCTAAATTTTGTAAGAGGCGGTGTGCTGTAGTGTATCATGTTGCTTTTTAAATTTATTCGTATTGTCGGTAAAAAGAACATCAAAGGGGTATGGCAAAGACTTATTACAAAAGAAACTGGAGGGAACAAGGTTCCATAACCAAGGGTAAAATGCTATCAGAACCACGTAAAGATGAAACATAACTCAGTACAGAGTTAGGTATCCACAGTGCATTCTCAAATGACGAATAAAAGACACGGTCGAAGTACATCACTGGCTACAGCAAACATATAATAAACATAATAAAAATTTATATATATATATATATATATATATATATATATATATATATATATATATATATATATATATATATATATATATATATATATATATTTATATAGATAGATAGATAGATAGATAGATAGATAGATAGATAGATAGATACATACATAGATAGATACATACATAGATAGATACATACATAGATAGATACATAAATCCATGCATGCCTGCATACATACATACATACATACATACATACATACATACATACATACATACATACATACATACATACATACATGAAAAGACAAGACGGAATGTAAATAAATGCAATGAAAACGTGTAGAAAAGGAACTAGGTGTACATCGGGTATATTTGTGAGAAAGAAATATTTCATAAATAATTAAATTAGTAAGGTAATTATGTAGCTAAGCATGTCATTATGATTGTATGTTGCTGTTTTGAAAATTGTCGCGAAATATCGAACGACATTTTTTAAACATGTATATGAAATGTAATGACCACTATAATACGTCTTCGTGAAGACTAATATTCTCTCTGATATGCAGTCATGAATTTACCGTCTGTGATCTACTAAAGAAACCGATTGATGCAGATAGACTTTTTTGTTTTCAGTTAGAACAGCCTTGTAATTTAGGGCTATTCTTTTTTATGTTCGTTTTAACTTAATTGGTAAATAGAATAAATTAGACAAATGGATTAATTTGCAGTAACGTGCCAAGTATTTTCTGATTTTTGCCACATTAATATAATAATATTCAGATGATGGGAGCTGGCTTTCGTGTATATCAGCTGCTTTTTGCAATGCTTCTATTTCTCGGTGTACTTAATAAATATAAACTTATTGCATTTTTTGGCATGTCTCACTAATCTTTCTTGAGAGAGAGAGAGAGAGAGAGAGAGAGAGAGAGAGAGAGAGAGAGAGAGAGTATGTGCATGTGTTCATTAGTACTTTCAAGACTGGACTATTGTAACTCAATGATGTTCGTCACAATTTCTACTTAAGAAACTTCAAAAAATTCAAAAGACAGCTGCTCGGATCATTTTTAGAATACCTCGATCAGAGCACAACTGAACACCCCTCTGTACCCTACACAGAATAAAAAAAAAAATGTGTTCTCTGTGCTACGTTTCACTTACGGACCCCAGTCTAATATACCTATCCGATATCACCCATATGTATACACCAGCAAGATACTTACCCTTCCCTTCTTATAATCGTATACTCATTATTCTCACTATGAAAACAAAGTCATATGGACATCGTTCGTTTGCATACCAGGGCCCAGCAATGTAGAACGAATGGCCCATTGAAATTTGACAGTGATCCCTTTTACGAGTGCTCTTAAAACTCACCTTTTGCGACTGCAAGAACAAACATAATGACTTAAAAATGTTTCCTACCTTAAATATTTTCAGTAATTTATATGTTTTCCAGTTGCGTGGTTTTGCTTTTTGTTTTTCTGTAGTCATATAATTATAGATGTTGTAAAGTGCTTGGAGATACTAAAGGTTAGGCGCTATACAAAGTCTTTATAATAATAATAATAATAATAATAATAATAATAATAATAATAATAATAATAATAATAATAATAATTATTATTATTATTATTATTATTATTATTATTATTATTATTATTAGTGTTATTGCACCTCTCATTATCAATGCAAGTTTGAGAATTAAATGTGGGGAGCCAAGGCATTGTTTTGAGCTAAAGTATAGAAAAAGAACAAAACCGAATTGAAATACCTGAAGAAAAAGAAGAAAATTAATTAGAAATTCCTGAAGAAAATGAATAAAACGAATTTGAAATAACTGAAGAAAAAGACAATATCAGAAGTACCTGAAGATAAAGAACAAAACTAATTAGCAATACTTGAAGAAAAAGAACAAAACTAATTAGAAATAAATGAAGCAAAAGAACAGTAAATGAATTGATATCAAACAGAAAGTACTTTATTTTTTAGGTTTGTTTTAATCAGATTAGACATGTAGAGTCTAGATGTTCTGTTATTTAGTTTCTTTCTCGACAATTTTGACTAATTTATTCCTTTTCTTATATATGAGCATCGTTCTAATTAGTTTTTCTCTTCTGTGCCAACATGTAAATATGAACTCTCTCTCTCTCTCTCTCTCTCTCTCTCTCTCTCTCTCTCTCTCTCTCTCTCTCTCTCTCACACACACACACACACACACACACGCGCGCAAGCGCGCTACCGTAACGAAATTCTGTAAGTTCATAAGATAAACTCTAATTCTAATATTCTTCATGAATTATCTCCCCGAATTAAGAAATTAAAAGCTATTACTGTATTGTTATTGGATGGCTGAAGATATACACCGATTTATTGGTGTCTTAACAAAGTATCGATACAGAACAGACATGAGCTATGTCCCTTTACATTCTAGCACATATATCATCCTAGAATAGATAGACGCAATATTTGTAGGGTTAAGATTCATGTCCGAACAGTACAGGGTATATAGTGCGACAGACTTTGAGAACATTAGCAATTCAATTAAAAAAGTCAGTGTAAAATATAAATATCTTGCAGTAGTAATGTTAAACAGTTAAGAATTGTTACAATTTTCAGGACGATAAACCATTCTAAATACACAAATAAATAAACGATAAAAGGTAGATGGTAGGGTTAAATATACTAACCTAATAACAAGTTTTATAAAACAGAATTACACAAAGGATACTTTAATTTTGTCTTCTCTAACACTGTAAAAATAATAGTCAGACGACATTATTTTAGGATGTCATCTTTTAATTTATATATATATATATATATATATATATATATATATATATATATATATATATATATATATATATATATATATGAGTGTGTGTGTGTGTATGTGTGTGTGTGTGTGTGTGTGTGTGTGTGTGTGTGTGTGTGTGTGTGAAAATTGATACATTACCATGGATAACGGCATAAAATGTTTTTCTTAACAAATGGGTTCAGCTAGTTAAATATGTGTTTCTATACAAATGAAAATATAAGCATATGATACACAGAGGAGATTACAAAATTATCACCTACATACTGCCATCAAAACTAAACTAAAATATAAAAAAATGAATCACAAGTTTGTAGACAAATACATATATACTTATAATACAAACTAGACAACGGATAATCATTGGGACGGAGGTGGGCAGAATGCAAACAAATTCACATACTGAGTCCACACGTTGGGCATAGCATGTAACATTAAGCTTTTCTCGATTAGCGTACTTGATCTAAAAGTAAATACAAATTTGTCAATGAACGCCAAAAATACGACATTCACTTGTGGTTCAGTGGAATCAATTCACAACAAGCACCATGTGCCAATTCAAAGCTTGAAGACAGAAAACAGTTCGAAATATAAATACGTGGCAGATTCGGAAGATGTCGGTGAGGTATTCTATCTAATGGTCATAAACTAGTTCACATGTCCTCGAAAGTAGACGCGACTGACGTCGTGTGCATAATGTCGGTCAAAGGTAGTAAAATGAACTCGTTGTGCCGAGTACTGTGCCCATTTGGATTCGTCATAACAATTATTTAGGCGGAAAAGCACAAGCATTTTTTTCTCACTTTACACTAAGCACTAACTTTTATACCACATACATAAACATTACGTTTTTTTTTTTCTTTCTTGTAAATGACAAAATTTATATTAAAAGATGATCGTTTATCTTTGAATGACCTCTACCATTTGGAACTCCTCAATGTGTCAACGGCAACATTATGTTATACACTGTATAAATGATAGGGCACATCCCATTCCAGATGGGTGGTATAATTGATAGGGCACATCCCATTCCAGATGGGTGGTATAATTGATAGGGCACATCCCATTCCAGATGGGTGGTACTTGGTACTTTGGTCGTACAAAAATGGTATCAGATGTTTAAAAGTAATGTTTTATTTCCTTAAGTAATGCAACATACAACAATAAGTAGTGAAATTGAATATATGTATACTTCGAATATAAACCAAATCCATACTTTCAGGGCCCAAGTACTTTGACGTAAAGCAGTTCACTTACTAATTTATCTGCACTGAAGACAATTCTAATTGAAATATATTACTTAATTGACCACTTCGTGTGAAGGAGAAATGTATATATGATAAAACTTTAATTTATTGAACACAGGGTGTTTTCATGTGTATTCTCTTTCTAAATAAATAACTTTTTTGCAATATAAAAAAGATGTAGTAATATTAACATGCGGTAATAATAATAATAAAAATAATAATAATAATAATAATAATAATAATAATAATAATAATAATAATAATAATATGCAATAAAAAGCCAATATATTGTTGCGCAGGCTGCCCATATGAATGTATATATGTAATGTCTTTTAACTTGCCTTAGCAAAAGTATTAGTAACTGCTAGACGATTTTAAATATAAAATCACAGTCTTCTGATTATTTAATGTTCTAATACTTGAAGAAAATTGAATTCATGTGTGAATGTGAGGCTAGTTGCGAAACAGAGGCGTGGGACGTAGCTGGGGGGAGGGGGGTTGCAGTGGGGGACAGATGTACCCGGGCGCCAGACTTGTGTGGGCGCCGAAATGGGCTTTGAAATAGGTTGTATGTGGAATTTTTGCTGCAAAACATTTTGCATGTATAAATATAATGTTAAATGTGCTTCAAATCTTGTCTAATATCATTATATCACGTGTGATGTGACCGTATGCACTAAGCAACCTTGCATTACTTTTTTCTTCTCTTTAATAGCCGTTGGCGTTACATTGGGTGATGGTGATTTTATTGATGAAAATAATGGGTTTCAGAGGGTGGAGGTCGTAAAAATGAATCCTGTCCACGGTTACCAAACACTCTAGTTACGCCTCTGTTGCCAAATGATGGCATTGCCTAAATGTCCGTAACTAACGTAATAGTAGAGTTTCATGTGCAATCGCGTCACAATTAGTATTTCCAGTTCAGTAATGTAGCTCTAGTCTATTTTTAGAATATTTTTTCCTCTCTCATTTTGTTGGTGATATAAAAGTTAAATTGATTAATTTTTTGTTAGGGATTTAAAGGTAATTATTTATTCTTGAGAATATGTGCTCAGAGAGTGGCCGTCTGTGTGTATTTCTGCGACAGTGCACTTTGCGTTATAAGGATTTGGTGATGATCCGGATGTAAATTGGTGTTATGTTTACATCCTGCTCTGCTTACAGTGCAGCCTCTCATTAAAAATGCCAGTGAACCTTTGACAAGAACTTCACCGTGAAGTTACCTTTGGAGGTATTTTATATCAGCATATGATTTGCATTAATTGTCACACAGTGGAAACGTCAGTACTGAAGATTTATGTATGTAAAGAACATATAGTAAAATTAATTGTGATGTATGTCCATCTGTCTGAGAACCGGTGCAAGTTGTTGTTGCTGTTGTTGTTGTAGGGTTTAACGCCATTTTTCAGCACACGATAGGCTATAAATGGCAACCAGTATTATTGGTGGCGGAAGAACCAGGGAAAACCCTGGAAAGAACCACCGACCCACGAGAAGGTAATGGCAAGCTTTCTCATATACACACATTGGCTGAATCTGAGACTCGAACCCATGCAGACAGAGGTGAGATGGCAGTGATCCGTATTAAGAAATTTAAACATACTACATGCATTCACCTTTGAGGTGAATCTGACTGAGCTGAATATAAAACCTCTTTAAATTTATAAATTACAGAATAACTCATGCATCGTACCCGATCAAGTCGTAAACTGCACACAAGCTTGGGTTTTCTTCTCTTGAATTTAACTGTTGCTTTGCGAGTAGTCCCAACTCATAAAATAGCGGAAACCCAGCTTTCAAGAACAAACGTTCTCGACTTTGAAAACAAACTCATTCATGTAGCATTTAGGAATAAATAGCAGCTATATTTATAATGTATAGCTTAATCAAAGTAGCCGTTGTTTTCGTTCTACTCAAGAAAGAAAGATGGTACTTATACATGTCAAGTATAGTTTGGTTTGAGTTGGGGGTTTTAACGCAGTGTTTTTTTTTTTTCTTGTCATATCGCTTTGATGTCTGCATTGTGGCAGTTAATAGTGATGTCTTGCACTGGTGCAGCATGCGGCAGACATATGTCATCATGTCCAACACAGTCACATTATCCAGAAACCAGGATGACCAATCCTAAACTAATCTCTTAATGTTGAGCGACTAGGAAGGCAGCTGCTAGTAATATTTTTATGTTTTTGGTATGACGCGGCCAAGGTTCTAACCTACGAACTTCCCCATCCGAAGCGGATGTTCTAACCACACAGGTTACTGGAGCAGTCCTGTCATGTTTGGCGAACTAATATTAACCACATGCAGTGGAACGACACAGAAAAGCAAATGAAATGGAAACAACGGAATATATTTGGATATTGTGCATATAACTGCTTCTTGATATTAATAAATACAGACCACAACGAATATTCTCCTTTGGAGCTTTAAGAACGATCAAGTTAAAGATTTGTGCCAGTCTCCATCTCGTATACACAGTTGTAGTTAATCATTAATAAAATGTCAACCCATGCCATTGTACAAGCCTCTTTCCTTTAAAGGTTACTTAGCACAGATCAGATGTGTCTTCTCACGTGGATCTCAGATATATTTGCACACGAATGGCTGAAAACATTCCTTCCAAAATTAATTTGCTCCGCGTCATAATGTGCGCAATGCAGAAAATTGACATAGCGTGATGCTGTATTTGAATTCCAAAATACACGGATCATTTAAAGTGCAGCTTACACATCAAAATCGGACGAGAACGTCGCTCGTGATGGCGTATAGACTGTATTTCCGGATTTATCAGTATAGACCCCCCCCCCCCCTCCCAGACTTGGATTCATAATTGATTATTGAGCTCATAACTATCCGGATGGACGATCCTTAAATACGCTTCTACCATCATCCAAATTAAAGCAATGCAGTGGATTAAATAATAAAAGATTATATATGCAAAGAAGACACAGCGATTTGCCATGCTGCAGTTAGATACTTTGATAATCACTGTGTGAGTCTATTCCTAATTGTTTTTGGTTACGATTTAAAACATGCTTTAAATAGTAACTTTACATTACAAAAACCGTTTTAAACTGCGAATGCGCGTTACCTAACAAAGAACGCGTGCAATTTGTATCAACAAACAATGAAAAAGAGAAATGAAAAAGAACAAAAAGAAGAATGAAGATAAGGGAAGTACGAGGATAACGAGAATTTTCGAGCGTTAAAATTGGCCTGGCGATAAGAAAACTCAGGCAATGGGGAGTAGGTTCTGCTGTCAGCCAATCGGATACTTTATCGTTTTTTATTTTCATATAAGATTTAAAATCTGTTCTCAGTTTTTTTTTGTTATCCATTCAAAACGTAGTATATAAACTTTCATTAAACTTTAATTACAGCCAAATTCTAATTTTACCCTAATTTGAAAGATTCAAATTATGGATATAATTGTTGTTTTACACATTCTACGTTCATATTGCATCGTAATTACTGTAACAAAAGCGATTAACTCGTTTCTTACCACAGAAATACAAGAACATCTAAGTCTGAATTTCTCATTAATTTGTAATAGTGGTAGAATGGAAACATTATGTCACTCTGTGGGATAGTTTAAAGTGTTGTATCGCTATAACTCAGTGTGGGATAGTTAAAAGCGTTGTATCACTGTAAACTCAGTGTGGGATAGTTTAAAGCGTTGTATCGCTGTAACTCAGTATGGGATAGTTAAAAGCGTTGTATCGCTGTAACTCAGTGTGGGATAGTTAAAAGCGTTGTATCACTGTAACTCAGTGTGGGATAGTTAAAAGCGTTGTATCACTGTAACTCAGTGTGGGATAGTTTAAAGCGTTGTATCACTGTAACTCAGTGTGTGATAGTTTTAAGCGTTGTATCACTGTAACTCAGTGTGGGATAGTTAAAAGCGTTGTATCACTGTAACTCAGTGTGGGATAGTTTAAAGCGTTGTATCACTGTAACTCAGTGTGTGATAGTTTTAAGCGTTGTATCACTGTAACTCAGTGTGGGATAGTTTAAAGCGTTGTATCGCTGTAACTCAGTGTGGGATAGTTAAAAGCGTTGTATCACTGTAACTCAGTGTGGATAGTTTAAAGCGTTGTATCACTGTAACTCAGTGTGGGATAGTTTAAAACGTTGTATCACTGTAACTCAGTGTGGGATAGTTTAAAGCGTTGTATCACTGTAACTCGGTGTGTAGCATGTGAGTATGCTATTAAAAACGTGTCACTTGCCATTTAATTAAAGGGAATTAAAAGACAGTCAAGTTTATAACAATTTTAAGGACTTTTTTTGAATAATAAGAAGAAGGTGGTAATGATGATGATGATGATGATGATGATGATGATGATGATGATGCAGGACAGATGTGACGTAGAATGTTGTTATGTGTTCGCTCACTAACAAATCGACTCCATTCTGAAAGATCGAAAGATAAGATCGGTGTATCAGTGTATCACGTTTGTGACAAAACTTGACCCAGTCGTGACTATATATCTGTGAGATCCATTTACAACTGAAACGTATCTTCAGTTCAGTTTTAGTTAGATTCCTTACTTGTAATGAAGTCATTTGTGTTGCTCCTGGTTTCTTCCCTAGTGGGTAGGTATTTGTTTTTTCTTGATTCTAGTCTTGCTTTGAAATGACGGTGATAACTAACTGATATACAAATTATATTCAACAAGCATATGTTTACTCATTTTGGAGTACTGTGTAT
Source organism: Unio pictorum (assembly GCA_030141615.1). Classification (NCBI taxonomy): domain Eukaryota; kingdom Metazoa; phylum Mollusca; class Bivalvia; order Unionida; family Unionidae; genus Unio; species Unio pictorum. The sequence continues at coordinate 2,847,404 of JARLTB010000121.1, read as the reverse complement.
GCATCTACACGTGGGGTAATGTGGATGGAATTCAGTGTGGAGCACTGGCTGTGGCCGGAGGTGTAAGTGGATGAGACTCAGAGAAGACTATCATTTGATCGATTTTAAATGATGTCACTGTGACTCAACGTGGATATTAGTAGGCATCATTACAAACATTGTGTCACTTGCTAATGGAAGTAAGATAACTAAGCGACAGTCTTATTCATTACAAATGTAGTGGCTTATTTATACAATGATGATGATGATGATGATGATGATGATGATGATGATGATGATTGCGATGATGATGAACATGATATATGTAGCCTAAAATGATGTTTATATGATCGTTCAAGAACGCAAGACTATCATCTGCTAAACGACCCCATTCTGAAACTTCGACAGATACGATCCTTTATCAGTGTAAGAAGCACGTATGTGACAAAATATGACCCATTTATGACCATATCCATCAAAACCACTTACAATTGAAACTTTCTTTTGAGCCTAGTTTTAGTTTGACTTATTGCAATGAAGTCATTTGTCTTGCTCCTGGTGTGGTCCATAGTGGGTAGGTATTTTGGTTTTATCTTGGTTATATTACTGCATTTTAATGACATTCATGACGTATTTCTAACGAGTTTAATTGAGTTTAAACTCCTCGTGAGAAAATTTAAGACTATGTCGTTGACTAGGTTAATTACCACAGTTACCTACTATTATTTGCGATACCTTTTATCACCGATATTATATTGTTATAATCTACTGACTTCAACAAAGTACAGAAAAGATTACAAATTCAAAAAGGTTTGTAAAATTAAACAATAATTTATTTCCTTAGAATACAAACTGAAAATTTAAAATAACATTCTGTTCTGTGAATGAAATAATAAAAAGTCCAAAAGGTTTAACGCACGACCAATTGTGTATAGTTGCTACTGAATTACAAATGTTTTCCAAATAAATAAGTTATAATAAATAAAAAAAGTTATAAAACCAAATGTTTTTATGTGCCTGAAATCGCGAATATGCAAATGTTACAGTAGCCTGGAATGTTACGAAATGCTAAAAGTCTTTTATTGGATCACAATAATATAATCAAAAATATTCTTGTCTATATCATTATAATTCCATAATAATGTTTCTGTCCAAGAATATTATTAATGCCGTATTTCCAGATAATAATGGAAACTTGATGTCCTAGACCAAGACACAAAAAAAAAACGTGTACACCCACTAATAATGAGCTGAATATTTAATCCACTCTAGTTGAGAAGTATTATTGTTTATAAAACAAATATCCCTGATCAGATACACAACGAACTTGATTTTTGGATAAGGTAAATTATTAATTACAATTGTATGTAACATATAATTATTAAGAAAATCGATCAAATAATGCAATATAGATATACATCGTGTTTACAATTTTTCCGGTACAGCTTGTAGCCGAGCCTGCACTTCAGCCGTTGAATGTGATCTTCACGTTATCCATTGCGGAAGTGGTTGGCACGTGCTTTGCGATCACGGACTATGCACGTGTGCCCAGAATGGTATAGTTCAGGGTTAGTATATTGTACATGTTACTTTCATAAACTCTCAATTGACAGATTATTTTGTACATTGAATGACCTAAGTATTTCTTCTGATCGTGCAAACGTAATGCAAGGTCATTCTGTACCAATTGGACAAATAACATGTTTTCTTGCCAACTTCATATTTTGTTGTTGTTCTTGATTTTGTGTCGGGTTGGGAGGTCCAAATTTACTTGCATCGGATACCTAACCACAATAGGACGATTACTATGATAAAAATATTGTCGACTGGTTTCCTTGTCTCAGATAGGCGTTCACTTTCTCTTGGGGTGCAAGGACCATATTTGGTCCAATATATTACAGAGTGGATTAAATTATTAAACTCATTTCTGTATAAGAAGCCGGGAAACACCGTTAAGAACTACCGACCCACTTGAAGATACTTTCGGCTTTCTCTCATACAAACATTAACCAAGCCCGAGACTCAAGCCTGCGCGGATAGAGGAGAGATGTAGTGATCCGTTAACCCGGGGCCCTGAAAGTTTTGTATGTATGTATGTATGTATGTATGTATGTATGTATGTATGTATGTATGTATGTATGTATGTATGTATGTATGTATGTATGTATGTATGTATGAATGTATGTATGTATTCATGGATGGATGGATAGATGAATGGATATATACAAATAAAAGGTTTTCGTATTTATCTATCATAATTATCAATTTCATGCATTCTGGAAGATGCATATCACAAGGCAAAAGTGAAATTAATTGAATCGAAAATGAAATTCAGGTCACTAAGTGATTTATATGTACGATCCCATTTATCGCCTAGTTCGAACGCGAGGAATCGGTGTTGGGAATATTTCACAGACCGAGTAAACAAACCAGGCACGGACATAGAGACACAGCGCCCCCCCCCCCCCCCCTCGGCAGTTAACATAGTCAGTGCCCCCGTTTTGGTAATTTAGAAGATGAAAGAAACTTGTGTCTTCAATTTGTACCATTTCTGCCCCTGGCCGGGGCCCCCTCCGAGGTTTGGGTCCTAGGCAGCTGCCTAGCTTGCCTAGGCAGAAGTTCGCCGCTGAAACAAACGAATTGTTAGGTACAGGCATCCTTTGTTGGGAACCATATTTTACGAGAATTTATGGTGTCATGGATTAGTTTTTTAAAACAGTCACCCTGAAACCCCGTAATATATCGAATCGTTGGGATATTCTCATGTGCAGGATTTAGTAATATGAGGCAGGAATAATTATGCTTAATTTAGGCTAAGCAGTGAATTACTGGATTTTCTAAGAGAAATATCTTGGACATCTCACTTGTTGCGACTTTATATTCTTACAGTAATTAACGGAAAATAATAATGAAAACCAACAAGTGTTATAAACCTAAAAGAATTTTATTTTCCCTGAATAGAAATGAAAAATTAAAATCAACGTTCTGCATGATGAAGGGAATTCTAAATAGTGCTAAAACTTTTGTCCAATAGTGTTAAGTGTTCCAAGTGAGGTCAACTGGTATTCCGAATGAAAATCAATATATTGTGTTGATGTGCCAAAAGTCTTAACTAGATTGATATGATAATAGTCTCTTGATGGCGTTATACTACCAAATGTCTTATAATGGATTCACAGCAATTCCAAAAATAAAGACTTAATCGTGTAGTTAATGGCACTTTAGTAACTCCGATTAAGAAATGAAATAAATCCAGGATTGAATCCTCTCAACTGATCACAGTTAATTTACTCCACTAAGACTGATGTTTAAGATAGGAAAAACTAATTACCCTTACAATCTATACTCATAAAACTTAACACCCTTGATATAGATATACATAACACACTGGAGAGGATTAAGGATCGAATGACCCTTACAATCTATACTCACAGAACTTAACACCCGTGATATAGATATACATAACAAACTGGACTGGAAATCCAGAACTGTTTTGTTCACTGACCTCAAACAGACATGGCAACATTAGGACCCAACAATTTGTGCAAAGATGAGAATTTCATTGTCTCTGTTGTAAATATAAAAGCTACGCATGAAGCCGAACCAAGTTCAAATTCCAAAATGCACATTGTTTGCCTTATTTGTGCAGTATTACCTTAAAATGGAAAGGAGAATTATGTTAATCCTTTTATTTTAAGTGAGAAAATATAGAGCAGAATATATATATATATATATATATATATATATATATATATATATATATATATATATATATATATATATATGTGTGTGTGTGTGTGTGTGTGTGTGTGTGTGTGTGTGTGTGTGTGTGTGTGTGTGCGCGATAGTTTGTAATAAATAATAATAACCACGAAACAAGCATGGATGGATGCATCGATATATTAATTGATGGATATAGGGTCTGGTCGGTACACACCGGTTACCCGAGTTTGAATCCCTCTGTAAAGTTCAAATTGAATATTCTCTAACGTGTAATATTCTCTGACGTGTATGATAATGATATTTGTTTGCAATTAAAATCTCTTTTAATGTTCTCAATTATCCTTATTTAGATCCTGACAGATTAGCGTAAATATGTTTTATTGAAGACCTTCAATGTCGTTCGGAACAAATGATAATTATATCATATTTCTACATATATACTTGATAGCTTCTCTCTCTCTCTCTCTCTCTCTCTCTCTCTCTCTCTCTCTCTCTCTCTCTCTCTCTCTCTCAGTATATATACTTCGTTAGTGTGTAAAATAATATTGGTTTGTTCCCATCGTTGTGGTATGACGGATATATTTCGTTTTTCGCTGAGTCAAGCAAAAATTGTGTACGGTGCTTAAGTCGTGCTTATTGCACATATAATGGAACAGCTTAGATATATACCAATAATTAATGATGCTATGGGGTATGGGGTAAACAATGCCACTGTATAATCAAAATTTTGTGACAATGTGGTTCCTGCTTTGATTATAATACGATTATCATTTATTGTAATTGAACTGTAAAATTCCATTATTTGAGAACAAATGTGTTATTTAGAATCAGAAGAAAAATCAATCAAAAGCCCAAGTCACACAGTGGATGCTTTGTTCGCGCGATTTTAAAGTGAAATTAGAGGCTGGTTTTAGACCTTATTCATGTGACAATATCATCAGATCCAGAACTTTAGTAAGAGGGGTGGTGGTAATTTTGTTAAAATACGATGGTTGGATCGGACCTGATCATATGAATGGGTATGTTGGTCATGCCTCCAGCATCATTTTAATAACTGCTGTTGGGGTAAAGTTCAGAACAAATAATAATTTCTTGACTTCACACGGTTACGTAATGACATGGATATGTTCTATATATCAGGATGCACGCAGAATTCCGAATGTGTGGATGGTATCCACACATGCTCGGAGTTTCGTCCCGTGTGGCGCTGTGTGATCCGTGAGATCAACAATGTTACAAGGGGAACCTGTTCCTGCCATCACACAGAATAAGCAATCGGTACGATAGACGCAGTTGGTATTCTCACATGATGCTATTTATGTTTCATGTCTTTTTCCTGTATGTGTGTTTTTTATCGTAAGGCATGTTATCGTTTTAGCCGTGATTCATACTGAGTGAAAAATGACAATAAAACCTTTATGTATATACTCTGGTGTCAGCGTTTATGTCTTTCTTTGTTCATTTGTATATTTTACGTTTTCTGTGTCAGTATGATACAGACACAGAACAAGACGAAGACAGACAAATGTCTGAACGTGTATCAAAACATCTTTGTCAAGTACTTTCTCTCCTAATTTTATTCTCCAATAACTATGTCATATACCTTTTTCTGAGGACGTTAGGATTACTTCCTCTTTTCTTCGAGTATGTGTGTGTGTGTGTGTGTGTGTGTGTGTGTGTGTTAATGGATGAATGAGTGGATGGGTAAACATATTATAAATCAAGTAAATAAATGAGCATTAGTAAGGTATCCACGTTGGTGGGCGTGGGTGTTAGGAGCTTGGGTAGGTAGCTACTGATCTACTTCTTCTTCTTCATGATTTCTCTTCAGGAACAACAACAAAAATCGATCTCTGTATAAAGTAAACAGAAAAAGAAATACAACACTTGTGGCATATAGACCATTCTCATTCTCGGTTAGAAGAATATTGTAATTTATGCGTATATATTGTTTATGTTCTGTATTTATAACGCTTCTTAGTCAATATATGTAATTAGATAAGAGCATTAATCTCTCCGAACTTAGAGAGTATTTTTTGGATTTTAGCGTCATACAGCCACACCGACAACTCCAACTCTATAATCTTGATGACGTAGATGTTCGATGGTATTAGATTTAACTTGTAATAACTATATCAGCCTTTGTACAGAAACTTGTCTAGACTAATGGAAATGAGATGCTATATTTTCAGACACACTTCAAGAATGCTCAAGAAGAGGCGATTTTACATACATAATTAACAGCATATTAAAAGTCAGAGGAAATAAACGTATTTGTCACCTCGCATATTGAGAGAGAGAGAGAGAGAGAGAGAGAGAGAGAGAGAGAGAGAGAGAGAGAGAGAGAGAGAGAGAGAGAGAGAGAGAGAGAGAGAGAGAGAGTCTTGATGTCATAACAAAGGTATTTGCATTGATAGCTGTACCTCTTATGGTGTCATAGCAAAAGTTATTTGCATTGATAGCGTACATCTTATGGTGTCATTGATAGTGTACATGTTATTTTGTCATTGATAGCGTACATCTTATGGTATCATTGATAGCGTACATCTTATGGTGCCATTGATAACGTACATCTTATGGTGTCACAACGAAGTGATTTGCATTGATAGCATACATCTTATGATGTCATTGATAGCGTGTGTATTATGGTGTCATAACGAATTTATTTGCATCAAATGTCAAATGTCGCTTTCGCTGAAAACTACGTCACGCTTTCGGTGCTCGTCATACCGCATAGACCAATTAGATGCGTCAGCTGATCTGTAATGCTAAATAATTTAAACCAGAAAAGTTTTTTTTTTTAAACAATGGAACTCAGTATTTTAATGTATTCAGATGAACTTAACAAAGCAATAATTACACTAACTATTATAATTATAAAGGAGTGTAATTAATGCAGATTGGATAGTTATTCATATTTGGGTGTAACTGTCGAATAATAATCAGATTAAATAACTTGCCCAATGACGTTTTTAATGTTTCATGTTATTTTTTACTTTTGAAACATCAGGTATCGGACGGTACATGCAATAACTTTCAGCATGTTTTTTTTCTTGCTGATATTGACACGTAATAAATCTCAAATTTGCTGGGGTCTTTAGACAGCATTTCTGATTGCCACCAGCAAATTCATCTAGAACAGCCTTCTTACAATTAGTTTAATTCTGTTTAACTTTCCTTGCGTCACATATGTGAGTTTCAAAGATTCAATTATTTCACAGATTATGTCCTATTACTTTGGTTCGCCTTTCAAATCAATATGGATTTATATTGAGTTGTGTCAGTTATAAAATTGCAAACGGTATGAAGTTAGAACTTTTTCTCGTTGTCGTTCAACATCCATTAAGTGCTATGATTAAAGCTGTAAAAATATCTTTTCATTATTCTTCAAGCGAGATCAATTGCAAGAACATTTTTACGCAGCGATACATTTTCCCATAATCGATAAAACAAACTAGAGCATAAGGTAGTAATGAAAGGATAATGAAGTTCTGAAATGGGCAGATAACGTTTTTTTTTTGAAAACTGGGAGCAGCACAAGTTAGTGAGAAAATAGATGTGAATACAAGTGATCAAATATTGATAGAACTTCTTTTTAAGATCGATCTTGCTTGCAGAATGTGAGCGGTCTGTCATATTTTCTTGAACTTTAGCTGCTGTCTTTATTGATTCAACTATCCGAAAGCTAGTTGCAGCGAGATGCCCTCGGGTCTTTTTAAGAGGAGATGCTAACCGTAATACACCTTAAAGATAACATGTACCTCTGGCAGAGTTACACATGTAACGGTGTTTGGATTTGTAACGTGCGCAGTGGACAGAATGTTGGAATACCTCCATACTACTTTCACGTACTATGTCTGAAATGTATTTACATGTTGTAGTGTTTGATATCGTGCATGATCGAAGCACGCCGCTGAGCAAACTGCTGTTTTCATGTGCTGGAAACTCAGCATGAACTAGTTAAGAGTAAACTGACTTTATTAGTTATTAATATAGGGTAAACCCAGAGTAGGCAATACCAGTCTCTGAATGTGCAACTAATGTAGTACAAAATGTATGAAAAGAAAAGAAAATTTCGGTTCTTTTTTATACATTTACCTTTTGATGTTTAGGAAGTGAAAACGGTCAAGGTATATACAAAGAATCCAAATTACAATGATCAACCCTAAAATACTATTATATAATATAGAATAATATGTTCTGCTAAGCATAACAAGTAACCAAATTCTTTCTCTTTAAAATGAAACCTGTCAGTGAGTAACCTGATACCAAGTTCTTTAGATAGTCACGTGCTAAGTAGTCCGTGCAAACAACGAAAGAGACTGAGGCACACTCAATAGCTACAAAATAAAATAAAATGTTATTTTCTTTTGTTTCTACTCGAACAGCAACAAATTGATTCATACAGTATCAAATAACAAATCTTTACAATATATTTTCTGAACATAAATTCATTTTATCGTTGACTGTATTTGATATACATCTGGATACCAATGTTGTACATACGCTAGGGCAAGGTTTGATGTGTTGTCTATGGGACGAATGCAATGTTTGTGTCCGAAATGATGATTTCTGCTAAATATGCTATATCAGATATCCTTTATACACATCTGAGACACTGACCACATATTAATATCTGACGTGCCTTCCTACGTGGACGATCTTTCACAAGCTGAATTACCAATCATTTTGAATGAAGCAACGTAACCTAAGTCTAATGCCAGTTGCGACCCCTATATCTACCGAAATAAAACATTGCAACTTCATAACCTTGACTGAGGCTCTGTGTGTGTGTGTGTGTGTGTGTGTGTGTGTGTGTGTGTGTAAGTGTGTGATTGTAATTTTTAAGTAGCTTGAACATTCTTTTCAGTCATATCGCTACAATGTTGGCATTGTGACAGTTTATTGTGTTTTCTAGCACTGGGACATCATATCCCACCCATTGACATTATCCTGACACCAGGTCGACCAGTCCTAACACTAACCTCTTACTTATGAGCGCATAGCGTGGCAGCTGTTAGTACCATTTTATAAGTCTTCGGTATTACTCGGCCAAGGCTTGAACCCGCGACCTCCCTCATCCAAGGCGGATTCTCTAACACATAGGCCATTGGAGCGGTAAAATAAAATAAGAATAATTGATAAATGGGTACAGGGACAAACAATATAACTCAAGGACCGAGTCCTAATATGGTAAACACCGGCCCCAATTGTTACGACGTGGGGATGGGAGGTAGATTTGGTCCTTTCTCATTTGCAACTGAATTATGTCTAACATTTTATAACTATTGGACACCCATCTTTATGACAATTCAGTGACCGCTCAGATGGCCTAGTTGTAAGAGCGTCCGCCGGGAAGCGAGAGGTCGTGGGTTTGATCCCCGTCCGAGTTGGCGCTCTGCATTAAGTGGTTAGTGTTAGGACTGGTCAGCCTGTGTCAGGATAATGTGACTGGGTGGCACGTCATGCTACATATCTAATGCATGAAGCCCCAGTACTAGACGTTACTATAAACTGCCTCACTGCAGACATCGTAGCGATACGACTGAAAAATTGTTAAAGCTAAGTTAAAAATCCTAATCACATTACCATTTACCGGTAGACTTATTTTCTTTTGTAAGGAGCCTCTGGAGCCTACCTGTTAATAATGGTAGCTAGCACAGGTTAATAAAAACTTCTTATTGCACGGTTAGGCCCTCTCTACTAATAGTATCGAAGACCTTGATTAGGTCGACAAAGGCAGATTAAAGATCAGCATTCTGCTCTTAGCTTTTCTCTTGCAACTGCCTAGCTTCGAGCACCATTGTCGATGGTTCCACGCTCAATCTGGAATCCACATTGGCTTTCTGATTGAAGTCCATGAGCAAGATATGATGTTAGACGGCCGATGGAAATCCAAGCGCTGTTATCTTTGCACGGGGTCCTTTCATTGTACATTTTGCCTTTCGCCTTTCCATATGGTCATTTTTTGTGAGACCTCTGTTATAGCCATTGGAAACCCCACGAGGCTCTGTTTTGGCTTAACATTATATCTGAATGCTCCCGTATGGGGTACCCTTCAGCAGTCCCGGATTACCCATTAGGCAGAGTAGGCAACTGCCTATGGGCCCCGCGACTTTTATGGGCCCCATCAGGGGCCCCCATGAGACCGTGACCGTGGGTCTGGGGCCCCAAAAGTTTGACTGCCTATGGGCCTCCACGGTGCTTAATCCGGCGCTGCCCTTCAGTAAAATCGAGAGCTCACATTACGCAACTGTTTTTTGTTTTAGAGGCTCATGCATGTATACCCTGGCGAATCCCTATGAATGGTTGGAGATTCAAATTAAACCCTGTGAATAATGCAAAACTTTCTCATCATGGTGATCACAACTATTTTATTTACAATTATTTAATTCGATACACCTAGGTTAGGTTATTTTTAGCTTTAGGTTAGTTGCAGATCTCTGTTAGCTTCTACAAAAATATATTTCAACCTTGACACACTCTCTCTCTCTCTCTCTCTCTCACACACACACACACACACACACACACACACACACACACATATATATATATATATATATATATATATATATATATATATATATATATATATATATATATATATATATATATATATATATATATAAACCCAGCGTTCATGATTTAAAACCGATGAAATTTTCATTAATAAATTGTGTAACCGAACGAGTAATTGAACAATTCACAAACGCGATACTTTGAAACGGTCTAACAGATAAAAGAAGTAGAATAATAAATGATGAAGCAAAACAGTTAAAGACACTGGATCGACTATTGAATATGCTGTTGAGCTAGGAAAGATACTAAAATGTTCCATAATAGTAAAAACGATAAGGGGGCGCTCACCAATTATTATTACTTTTCAGAGAATGACGTATGTAAGGTAAGTTGTTTGCATTTGTAAAATGCACACTATATATCATATTGGCATATCTCTATGCTACTGTGATTTAATGTGGCTGATATTTCTTTGGAAACTGTACTTGTGGAAATTGCACATGATCTAAGCACATGGTATAACAAAATGGATGCTCCCATGTGCTTGACAATTTAACCAGAATTAATCAAAAGTACATTAACTTTAGCAGTTATTAAAATAGGGTCAACGAATTGTGCTGAAGTAGGCAATAGCAGCTTCTGAAAGTGTAATGAACGAATTACAAAATATCTGAAAGTAAATTTTAAAAAAAAGTTATCGGCTCATTCTTCTACAATTTACCTCAGAAGTCCTGGATGTGAAAACCACCATGCGGAGCTAGCAATGTTTTGTATACAAGCATATCTTAAGTGAGCCCAATCTATACTCTACTCTAGAACTGAAATCACACCCATCAATCATACATCAAAATAAAGGGAATTTAAAGTTATTTTAACAACACCTAAGATATACAAAAAATATGTATTATATCGCCAGTATCACCAGTGAATAAATTCTGAGAAACTCCTTTTCTTTAAAATTCTATGCAAAATACGAAACTGTAGAGCGCCACCTAATAGGAGAGATTTTGTACGAATCAAATTATTCATCGAGCTTCAATAAATATTAATGATCATAAAGCGCATGCGTGGACTAATGCAGTAACAAATATTTACACGAAATCCAACCGTAAGATAATATGACGGTGATATATAAAATGAATAAAAGTGATCCTGTATCCCTGAGGTTGTTTTCAGGTTCCGATAATGAAAACTGATCAACTTGTACGACCTAATGGATATATTTATCGTTCAGAATCTCTCCATAATGAAATGAAAAATCTTGCAAAGAAATGTTCATCGGAGACTGACAATATTAAAGAATTACTTAATAAGTGTTTTATCGTTCAATCAGTTGTCACTCACTTTGCAAGATAAATAATTTAATGGAAAACAACATGATTTGAATTTCTTGAGGATATACAACACTGTTGTATAGAATATGGAAATGGCGGATTGTGGAATAATAAATATCATTAAAACATGTTATTTCCCTTGAAATGGCAGCGTGTTGTCCATGGTTTTCTTGGAATGGAAGAATGTCATGAATACTTTGAATGAAAGATTTGGACATCCAGCACAAGAGTTGACCAGAGTTGCAATAAATACACCATTTCTAAATTTTTACCTGAATGGATTCGCCTGTATCGAGTCATTTGAGTTTGCTTAAGATCTTCATCCGATTTCTTATGTCTGGTGTTATTAGAAAAGAAATGGATACTGACTGTATAGATCGCCGCAAAAATGCTAATATTTCTGACGTGAGGTTATCATATTATATCATATCGTCCGCAGAAAGACGTTTGGTTACCACAGAAAAAGAAATATTCCGATGGTGACAATCGTGATATAACCGATTTTTAAAATAAAACCGAAAAAATATCTTGGTAGAAGAAAAATTGATAAATTTACGCAATGCTCGCGAGTGTTTCGATAAACTCATTATCGATGATAAATAGATTTCCTAAAACAGCAATTAGGAGTCGTTACAAATTCATTCTTTATCAAACACAAATATTCAGAATTGCTGAATCACTTTTATATACGTACTGCTTACGGTGTTACATGGTGAAAATGGAAAGTTATATAGTTATTATGAATCAAGAATATTTATTATAAAACTAACCAGATGTCAACATTGTCATCTACCCCGTCAGTGTATGATCCTGCGACTAGACATAACAATCTGAATGGAGGTTCTGGTAAAGCAATTCATGTGATTGATTTATTTCAAAATTTTGATATTATTGTTTTAAGCCGTACATAGAGACTCGCTAGAGAGACGATGGAAGGAAATGTTAACTCATGCACTTATCATACATTCTTTCGATGGAAAGGAGATACATGGAACTTTGAACAAATTTTATGAAAATACATTCTAAGAATTACTGATTGTGATGAAATATGCAGTCTCCAAGGTAGTATTATAACTATTTCTTGATTGGTTATTGACATGCTGCTCTTATTGTTAGTGACGATCATGGTCAACAACCACCTTTTCTTGATTCTCTGCATATAAATGGCTGAAAACGTTTGTAGATTATTATAATAACCGATGACCATAGAGTACATCGATCAGGACATTAAAACATTATTCAGACTACAACCAATCAATGAATTTAGGGGTATATGGATGTCTGCTGATCTGATAGTTGCAAGTAGAAAGATATAGTTCATTATACACTTCAACAACAATCATATTTGTTACACAAAGAAATAAATTCTCATCTACCCTTACCATTGTGTTATCACCCATACGATATTTGACAACATAATATTGACGCTGAGATGCCATGACCATCGACAGAGTCAAGGAGTAAAGACAAATAATATTGTTTTAGTTCCTGTCAGTGTTGTCGAGAGAGTATTAACTATGGAGAACATTTCATGGACGCTAGGATACGCAATGACAGTTCATTCATCGCAAGGATTTACTACATGTATTTCTGATACAGTTGTTGAATTGTTGATGATAGAATTGAGTGGTCAAGCTTAGTTTATCTCGCAGTATCTCGAGTCAGAAAAATGTCTCAGCTGCGGAGAATTATCGTAGACTTTAAAGAATATAATACTCAAACTCCTGACAATGGCAACGATGTAGTAAGCAAATTAGTTCGTTACAAATAATATGACAAAACAATAAACGAGACCATGATCTTGACGCTGAATTTATCATGAAATAAATACAACAGAATAATCATTGTGCGAGCTGTTGTTGCAGTATTCAAATTATAATCCAAGACAATTTACCGTAGATATAATTAACAGTAGTCTTGGCTACACAAACTCGAAACTCGTCACACGCCTTAACTCCCACCCTGCCAATATCAGTGGAAGGGAAACGATGTTTAACGAAGGACATACATTGATAGTGAGGTGAACCTGACAGAAAGAATAAAGAGAAAATGAATCATAGCGAAAAGGAAAGGAAAGTCGGGACACACAATTTTGAATCATAGCGAAAAGGAAACGACAGTCGGGAAACACAACTTATATGGTGAGCATTTCCGATGTTTGACGACAACCCCCCCCCCCCCCCCCTTGATTAAAGCAAGGTTCTTGACAAAAAGAAGAGAGAAACAAAGAAATAATGAATGAAAGCAAGAAGAGTTATTATAAACCCTTTTTATGAGGATGATGAAATTTTCGTAAGTAAAATCTGGCATGAAGATAACACTCTGACTTTGGGCTCGGTGTTGACTTTCTCCTGTTAGCCAATCAGGAACAACCCTGCAAATGTAACACCATAGACGATTGGTTAAAATAACATTTCATGTGCAAATTCAAGGTCAACATGTTTTGATTACCAAAGCTAGTACTGTTTTGGAATACTCCTAGAAATATGTAAGACTCCAAAGTATTAGTCTTTATTCATGACCTTCTGTTTTCCTTGCGTGAAAGATTTGCCTTTAAAATATATTAAGCATGTTGAATATTTCAGGGCTCAAGGGTAGACGTACATTTTGAATAGGTATGCTGGGTTCGTCTATCGTTTGGTTTTGTCTTGCTGTAGTTCTTAATCTCGGTACGTACGTGATGAGTACTATAGACTATACTGAGTGACAAGATAGCATACGCACATCGAATTTGTATACCCCATGGAATATTCCGAGTTGTTCTGTTGCTATATATTAAAGATTTGTATTTCAACTTCCATTACATCTGATTCTGGTGTCAAGATTATTTAAAATTAAGTCAAGATTTTCCGGATTAGTGGTGGAATAAACGTTTGTAATTCTGATTATAGTTTTCATAACCAATACAGAAGGTGTAATATACAAGCATACGTTTCAGTATCAGGTACTGTGAATTTTATTTAGTGTGGAACATGTGAATGCGACTCAGTGCAGTGAGCTGTACTGTGGTTGTGACCTACTGTGGTGTACTGTGGATGCGACTCAGTGTAGGTTACTGTGGATGCGACTCAGTGTTGGGGTATAAATTGATGGAATTAAAACGTTTTGTCACTTCGACTCAATGTGGGGTATAGGTGGATGCAATCAACATTCTGTGTCACTGCGACTCTATGTAGGGTAAAGGTGGATTAAATTAGAAAATGCGCATTCATGACCCTCAGTCTGTGGTATTACAATCATTATGTCACTTGCCACTCGAAGTAATAAATTTAAAAGACAGTCTAACGTATAACAATTTTCACGGTTTACTTTGAAGAAGAAGAAGAAGACGACGACAATGATGATGATGATACACGACAAATGAGATGATGATATTCTAGATGTGGTCGTTCAAGAATGCAATAGGTAACAAGCGAAATCATCCCACTTTGAACCTTCCAAAGATAAGATTAGTTTATCAGTAAATGAAACACGTTTGTGAAATAACTTTACATAGCATAGACCATATTTTCATCAAAATCACAAGTGAAAAGTGCTTTTCAGTCTAGCTTGAGTTAGATTTATTGCAATGAAGTCATTTATGTTACTTCTGGTGTATTCCTTAGTGGGTAGGTACTTGTCTTGTATTGATTTATTTTTCTTGCATGGAACTAGCGGTGATAAATATTAAGCTTTCTGAAATGGCTTCTGTTGATTTCACATAACAACGGTACCGCAAGCGGACCCGTTGCATCTCGTTCTAACTGCAAGGCGGTGATACAGAACTATCCTTTGATTCAGTCAACACAATTTACGTGTTTGTCTTTATTCACTTTATACATAAGTGCTTTTGATTTTGATAAAATAAAACAGTATCCACTTCTGTACATTCAAGCCGTAATTGGACTAATTGCATTGAGTTTATTTTCCTCGAGAGCAAAATTGAATCTAAATCGATGACTAGGTTAGTAACGACAGTAATTTGCTATCACCTACGATAGCTATATTTAAGACAAAATATACATTTTCCCGTTTTTCCCGTGCAGCTTATAGCCGAGCCTGTACCACCGCCACAGATTGTGACGTTCATGTTGTACATTGCGGAAGTGGCTGGCACGTACTCTGTGATCATGGACTATGCACGTGTGCACAAAATGGTATAGTTCAAGGTTAGTATAAAACGTTTCTTTTATTTTTGGCAAAAACCAATTTGAATAGCATGCATGCTAAATTTAGTACATTAAGTCACCTGAGCAATATGTCCGAATGTTTGTAGGTCATGCAAGGTCATTAGGGAAAATAGCATATTTTCTTGTCTATTTTGTGATTCCTAGGTTTGTTGTTGATCTTGAGTTTTTTTATGTGGGGTGGAGAAAGATGTAGTCAGGGTTTGCTTCTTTCGGCTGCCTATCGAAGAGAAGGTGTATCTCAAGCTGTACATAATGACTGCTGTCATTATGAATTGGATAGGGGTGAGGTAAATTTAAATAGATCAACTGTTTGTTTGTTTGATTAGGATTTTTAACGTAGCTTTAACAATTTTTCAGTCATATCGCTACGATGTCTGCATTGAGGCAGTTTATAGTGATGTCTAGCACTGAGACATCATGCCGCAGACATGTAGCATGATGTCTCACCCAGTCACATTATCCTGACACCAGGCCGACCAGTCCTAACATTAACCTCTTAATGCTGAGCGTCAAGCGAGGCAGCTGTTAGTACCATTTTTGTAAGTCTTTGGTATGACTCGGCCGGGGATCGAACCGACGACCTCCCGCTTCCGGGGCGGACGCTCTAACGACTAGGCCACCGGAGCGGTTAATAGATCAACTGAGGTAATTCAGGCGATTAATGATAAAAACAAGAAAACAGTTTTACTTCCAGAATTTTGCATTGTCAGAGAAGTCGTCAACTTAAAGTCCATGCGATCCAACTTTGAATATTGTAGATTAGTAATCACAATGTTTGAAATTTGGTAAATCTATCTCAAAATTGGTCCAAATGAAGATATGTGTGTATGAATGCATACATGGATGGATGGATGGATCGATCGATGGATGGATGCATACAATTATGTCTATATGCATGCAAACGGGTAGATTTTCTTTAGACATTTATTTTAATTATTCATTTATTTTATCCTGGAAGATTCTTCTGACAAGACTACAATTGAATATAACTGAATCACACATAATTTGCGTAGAGTATGGTATCTCGTATAAAGAATTATTCCTTACATACATGTTTTATATTTCACTGCATTGGACTAGCAGACCTAATGTATTCACATCTCTCAAACTGACGTTGATAACATTATGACAAAAGCATTTATGCAAAGATCTGACGTCTAGTAGCAAGTATACATGCAAGACACAGCAAATCTGACGTCTAGTAGCAAGTACACGCAAGGCACACAGCAAATCTGACGTCTAGTAACAAGTATACACGCAGGGCACACAACAAATCTGACGTCTAGTAGCAAGTATACACGCAAGGCACACAGCAAATCTGACGTCTAGTAGCAAGTATACACGCAAGGCACACAGCAAATCTGATGTCTAGTAGCAAGTATACACGCAAGGCACACAGCAAATCTGACGTCTAGTAGCAAGTATACACGCAAGGCACACAGCAAATCTGACGTCTAGTAGCAAGTATACACGCAAGGCACACAACAAATCAACTTCTAATACCACAAATTAATTGATTGACAAGAAATGTCTTGAGATTTAGTTATACGTGCTGGTTTTAGGCCTTTCAAGTGTTGTAAATAGCATTTGTTACAGGATGTTGTTGAAATGGGTGGGTGAGAGTGTGAGAAAATTGCGGCAGGTGGTTGAGAGGAACTCTGGTTATGATGGTGTTGGGTATGCCTGTTTCAGCTCTTTAAGATCTATCACTAAAATATTTTTTTTTAATTAATCATAATTATGAAGTTTAAATGGTGATCAAATGCAACGCATACGTTCTTAACTTTTCAGGTTGTCATCAGGATTCCGACTGCATGGACGGTATCCACACGTGCTCGGAGCGTTTTCCCGTATGGATCTGTGTCATCCGTGAGATCAACGGTGTTACAAAGGGAACCTGTTCCTGTCATCCTAGGGTTTAGGCATTGGGTACACCGATTTGGTATTCTCACAAGCGTCTATTGTTGTTTCATATCTGGTTGTATTTATCTATTCGTTCTTTCGTTAGGCGTGATACAGTTGTACCAGTGATTAAGATGCTAAGGAAAATTATATTTGGTCTTTAGTAGAATATTCCGGTATCAGCGTACATGTTTATCGTTGATTCTCTTCTCTTCTCATACTTTACATATAGCCTTTTCTCTGTATATATATATATATATATATATATATATATATATATATATATATATATATATATAGGCGGATTAGTGGATGGGAAAAGGGACTGATATACAACAAAAAATATGCAAAAGTAAAAGTATCGCATACAAAAAATTGATGAAGGAATTAGTCGCGTAGTCCGAATGGTGAGTCGTAGGTGCTTAGGTATGTACGTTATTATTATTATTATTATTATTATTATTATTATTATTATTGTGTGTGTGTGTGTGTGTGTGTGTGTGTGTGTGTGTGTTTGCATGAGTTATGAGGCTGGTGCAGGAAATAAACGATCGATCTCTTTGATACGTTGTTATGAAAAGGAAATAAATACAGTGTATCGTTGAAATCGTTTTCATTTTTAACTAGACGAATATTTGAATTTATGTATGTCACATGTTTCTGTTCTGTATTTTTGACTTATTCTATTCCATATAAATAATTAGACAAAAAACCCAATTTATCCAAAATGAAAAAAATTTGAATTTTATCTACCTGTCGGTTTCATATATTTCTTCAATAAGAAACAAAGCTTTGACTGCGCAGAGTTTAGTTAGGTAACATTTAGCTAGTATCGACTCCATTTCCGTTTGTTCAGAAACTTGTCACAAGTTATTTACAAAATCGTGTCAGTATCAATGTCAGTATGATGCTGTATTTACAGAAACGTGTCACTATCAATGTAAATATGATGCTGTATTTACAGACACGTGTCACAATCAATGTAAATATGATGCTGTATTTACAGAAACTTGTCACTATCAATGTAAATATGATGCTGTATTTACAGAAACTTGTCAATATCAATGTAAATATGATGCTGTATTTACAAAATCGTGTCACTATCAATGTAAATATGATGCTGTATTTACAGAAAGGTGTCACTATCAATGTAAATATGATGCTGTATTTACAGAAACGTGTCACTATCAATGTAAATATGATGATGTATTTACAGAAACTTGTCAATATCAATGTATATATGATGCTGTATTTACAAAATCGTGTCAGTAGCAATGTAAGTATGATGCTGTATTTACAGAAACGTGTCACTATCAATGTAAATATGATGCTGTATTTACAGAAACGTGTCACTATCAATGTAAATATGATCCTGTATTTACAGACACGTGTCACTATCAATGTAAATATGATGCTGTATTTACAGAAACGTGTCAATATCAATGTAAATATGATGCTGTATTTACAAAATCGTGTCAGAATCAATATAAATATGATGCTGTATTTTCAGAAACGTGTCACTATCAATGTAAATATGATGCTGTATTTACAGAAACGTGTCACTATCAATGTAAATATGATGCTGTATTTTCAGGCATACTTCAGGAACGCTCAAGAGGGGGTGATTTTACCTCTAGGAATTCACATCAAATTAAAATTTGTAATTTTAGGAAATTAAACGAGTATATCAACAATAACTGTATCATTTCTTTTTCTTCTCTTCTTCTTCTTCTTCTTCTTCTTCTTCTTCTTCTGAGAGAGAGAGAGTAGTAGTAGTAGTAGTAGTAGGAGGAGGAGGAGGAGAAGGAAGATGGATGAAAGGGAGTAACAATAAAAACACCTATAAAAGCCAAAGTCGCGGTGCCCCAGCCAGTGCAAACACATTGGTCTCCACTAGTGGCCCATGGCAAATCTCGAAAGTATTTAATGGACAAACTGTCCTTGATTGACACTGAAACCTTTGTCGCATTAAAACGTACATATGGGTGACATGGAAGACATACATCATTTAATTTAGAGTTGCAATGGTTTTTTAAACTGTGACTGAAGTTTATGAAGACCCATTAGTTGAAAGTGCGTTCACCACTTATCAGAGCTAGCTTTATCACGTCTATGAGGCATTATGAATACCGCGTTCGGTCACTGATCACCGTGAAGTACTTCAGTTGCGGCACCGCTGTACTCCAATCCACTATACACAATGAATCGCAAACACAAACACCAGTGCTGGCAATAACAAGAACGCCTCCTGTCCAAAACATAGTAGGAATCAATATCACCAAGGATTGACTTTTGGCTGTGACTTTGATTAGAAAAACTCAACATGATGTGCAACACAGTTCTCCTGGACACTCGGGCATGTGGTCCAGGTAACAGTTACGGCCAACTAGAATCACGTTCATTGGACATTATTATTCTGGTCATGGAATATGTGATTGCTTATCTGATGTCTCCAATAACGCTCGCTAATTCCACTTTTAGCAAATATAGCTTAAGTCATTTTTCACACATGCGGATATAGGTAGATTACAGTGGACAAACTGCACATTGTGCTGATAGAAGCGGTGTACGGGATATATATATAGTACGGGATATATATAGTACATGGACCCCATTCGCTCTCTATGAATATTGCCACTAACAACTTGCAAATATTATATGTGTTTTGCAAGAGATAAATTGTGTGGTCCATGGATGTGTATAGTGCATAGCCTGGAGTTACCTGAAGCGACTCAAGGTAATTTCATGAGGAAAGAATTGACAGAGATTTATCTACAGGTTTATGCTAGTATCGACTTAATCCTTTGGTATACGCAACTATGGAGCACACGCTCACCACTTATGGTGTGGGGAAGGGCACACTTCTAGGTCTGCTGCAATGTTATGTTTAGGACGAGATTATGCTGACTACAAATTAAGCTAGGAGCTAATTAGTTGACCTAGTCAAGGTAGAACTATGTGGCCAGATAGGTTCTTTTTTGCCATTATGTGTACTGGAGTTGATCAGTTTGGAGATGGGCTGGCAAGGACATGTTATATCTGCAAAGCGTCTCAATCTCAATGCTGACAATCTGTATGCAATGAGATAATAATAATCAGACATCAGACCTATAGTCAGAAAGGAGTTAATGAGCTTCTCCAACTGCTGTGTGACATTACTGTACTAGTCAAGTCCTTACAATATGCAGGCTGACTCCCGCTAATTCTTCAGGCAGGAACTGACGAATTCGCGCTGCAATGTTTCGTACAGGTACATATTTCGTACGTGGATTGTAAATAAATTCAGGCCGCCTTACAGCATACTTGAGCAATTTGCTCAATATTTTGCTGGTCTTGGTCACAAAAGGATATCATTGAGGACATCGTATATAATACACACGATCGTGTTTTCTTTGTCCAATATAAGTGATATTGCTGCCTGGAAGATGTCAGCGGCCGCGTCAGTAGTTTTCATTCATAAAGGTTCAGCGCTGCAACCTCCAAGACATATCAGTTGTAATTTGAGATCACCTGCTTGGCTTGAACGCGTTTGACGGCATGCAGCGAATTGAAGCGATTGCTGTCTTTGTTGACCACAAAGAGACGAGAGCTGCAGACCCGAATTAGAAAGGTTGCTCTAATATTTTTTTATATTCATCGCCTTGGCTAAAAGTGGACGACACTGTTGCCGTTGATGTCAATAGCAGAATCAGAAAGCCACCATGTCAAACTTCCCTATCACTACAACACTATCCCGATGCGTCTTCAGGTTCACTTAGAAAAAGCGAACTTGTAGATCAAATTGTTAGGTGTTTTCTATTAAATCATCGTGCATCCTAATAAACGCACGGAGCTAGCAAAGAGTTATCCCAAATAGGAAAAGATCTGCAAAGACTGTGGCAGAGCAAATCTTAACTACACTCCCTGTCATTAAGTTTTTAAAAAACAATGTTTTACAACAAATAACATTTGATTAAGCAATACACTCAAGAAAAAAGAAGAAAGAAAAACACAGTAAATCAAAGAAAGAAAAGAAAGAAACCATGAATTACATCAAGAAAGAAACAACAGAAATATAATAAAATTTGCTATTTATGATGATGGGGAAAATTTGCGACCGTTATAACTTGCCTTGAGATCACACAACTTGAGAATGGCTGAAAATGAGTCTCTACTCTCAGCCAGACATACACTTTTTCGTTATATTTTTCATATGAGATCTAAAATCTGTTCAGAGCGCTTTTCATGTTAAAAGTTCCCAAATTGGTTTTCGACCTTTACATCAATTTCTAGGTTTATACTAATTTGAAAGATCGAATACATTCTACATTCAGGTTATATTTAAATTTTCTGCAAAAGTAATCAAAACAACTCATTTCTTACCAATTAAGAAACATAAATACTCCATGTTTTGTCCTAGTATATGCAACGCAGGATGATAGTGGATGGATATCAGTGTATATCTGCTTCACAGTGTTTGGTGTAAGTGTATGAAACTAAACCATTGAGTCACTTCGACTCAATGTAGGTTATAGAAATGTGTTGTGTCACTATAAATAGGTGTGGAGTTTTAAGAGGAAGAATTGAATTAAAAGGCGTCGTGTCGCTTGCAAAGCCAAGTACGTGAATTAAAATACAATCTAACTTCAAACAATGGTCACTTTATTTTTCTGTTTTTTTTTTTTGTTTTTGAAGAAGAAGAAGAAGAAGAAGAAGAAGAAGAAGAAGAAGATGATGATGATGATGATGATGATGATGATGATGCATGACATACGGAGCGGATTATATTGACGTGTTAGTTCAAGAATGCAAGACGATACTTGCAAAACAGTCCCACGTTGAACCTTACACAGTTAAGATCAGTGTATAAATGTATCAAACACTTTGAACCTTACACAATTAAGATCAGTGTATAAATGTATCAAACACTTTGAACCTTACACAGTTAAGATCAGTGTATAAATGTATCAAGCACTTTGAACCTTACACAGTTAAGATCAGTGTATAAATGTATCAAACACTTTGAACCTTACACAGTTAAGATCAGTGTATAAATGTATCAAGCACTTTGAACCTTACACAGTTAAGATCAGTGTATAAATGTATCAAGCACTTTGAAACTTACACAGTTAAGATCAGTGTATAAATGTATCAAGCACCTTTGTGACATACCTTACACAGTTAAGATCAGTGTATAAATGTATCAAGCACGTTTGTGACATACCTTACACAGTTAAGATCAGTGTATAAATGTATCAAGCACGTTGGTGACATACCTTACACAGTTAAGATCAGTGTATATATGTATCAAGCACGTTTGTGACATACCTTACACAGTTAAGATCAGTGTATAAATTATCAAGCACGTTTGTGACATTCCGTGGCCCAATCATGATCTTATCTCGATCAAAATCATTTACCAGTGTTAAGTTTTTTTCCGTTTTGCTCTATAGTTACATTTGTTACACTGAAGTCATTTGTGTTGCTTCTGGTGTGTTCCCTAGTAAGCATGTATTTCTCATTTCTTGGTTCTATTCTTGCCTTGAAACGACAAAGCTAAATGTCCAGTATAAAAATTGAAATACACAAGTGACTGTTTACTTAATGTGTGGTAAATTGGATGCGGTCCCACCAATACAGAAAGATTTTACGGAAACACGGACCTCAGTTTAACGTGTTATCCGAAAGACTGAAGGAATATGGAGTAGTCCTACGTAGTACATCAAACAAATCTTCGCCTGACCCTTAAATGTGAAGGCGAAGCATTTTGTTTTGAAAGATATATAGTCATCTGTTCACATTATATTTGTATAAAGCAGTGTGAAGTTTGAAAGGCTTGACGCAGTGACCGTTTACATGACAATCTTGAATACTATCCAATGCGTCAGAGACTTTTTGTTTAGCATATTGAAAATTAACAATTATATATATTCTGTTCGTTTACAATTCTGCGATTAGATATATTACGAATGTGTAATAAATATCAGATTGTTTCGCGAATTCATAACGTTCCAATCCAGATTCTAGCGCCTAAACCATCATGCCACAGCAACCGAATCAAACATGTAGACAAGTACTTTAAACGTTAAGTAACAGAGCCGATGTCTATAACTTGATAATGCTCTAATGTACCTGGACCGCTAATAAAATGATTGCACTTTCGGATGGATTAACGGAAAAAAAATGTTATGTAAGCCTCCGATGTCATAAGTATTCCACAGTATATAAACAAAATCATAGGAGTTTTATTCCTCGCGCCTTTATCTCTCGTGTAAATTTGGTGGTTTTACATATGTTCCTGCCTCTATGTCATACGAGCATCGTTTTAAAATTTAGAATAATAGCAATGTTATGAGAATGTATTATTATAAAGAACAGAAGCATGGTTTAGATACTTTCCTTAAACCATTTAGCGCCAAAACAAAACACCAGGTTACTTTACACAAATGCAAATAATGGAAATATACTACCGAGAGTGTTTTGCTGTAAATATTTTGTGTTAATGTTCGACTATGAATAATTCTTGAGTACTGTACAAATAATTTAGTTCAAATAGTGTTCAATAATAATAATAATAATAATAATAATAATAATAATAATAATAATGAGGACTTTGTATAGCGCCTAATCTTTAGAAGCTTTAAGCTCTTTACAACATCTATAATGATATGATTACCAAACATATTTAAACAAAAACCATGCAATTAGAAAACATAAAATTCGCTGAAAATAGGAAACATTATTAGGTCTTTAAGTTTGTTCTTGCAGTTGAAAAAGATGAGTTTTAAGAGCACTCTTGAAAGGGTCAAAGTGTCATTGTGTTTAATTTCAATGAACAGTTCGATCCACGTTGCTGGGCCCTGGTATGCAAATAAAAATTGGCCATATGACTTTGTTTTCATAGTGGGGATAATGAGTATACGATTGCCAGAAGATGAGCGTAAGTATCTTGCTGGTGTGTACACATGCGTGAGGCCAGATAGGTATGTTGGACTGGAGTCTGTCATTGAAACGTAACACAGAAAACACATGTTGTGTTTGGTTCTGGATAATAATGGTAACAATTGTTTAAAATGAGTCCATCTCGCATACATGATATATTATTTAGTAGTTGGACAGATGAATGCTATTGTATTAGTGCATACACAGAACAAATATTTTTCTACTAAGTGTATAGTATTTTTGCTTCGATGGTTATTTAGTATTGCGCGTGTGTGAAGGGGGTGAGGGTGAACATTTTCAATTTTACTATACTAATTATAATATACAACATTTGACTGTGGACGGGGTATTTTTAATTGAGAGATCGGTTTGTTAAAGCATAGATTTATTTGTAGGAGCAATCAGAAAAGTCGGTAAGATTTAGTTTTAACAACATTCAGTTAGATATTATGTAAAAGCGAGATGAATAAAACATAATTAATTAATCACATCAATGTATGAATCCAAATGGAAAACGTCCTTCATTCAAATGAGCAATACATATATAATCGTGATGACTCAAAATCTGGAAGCCATGAACTGTTGGATACAAATATTTGTCTTAGTGCAAAACAGTTATCTGTCCATAACTCTATTCTCAATACGTATTCTGTAAGTTGTCTCGTAAAGGTTATATGGAAAGAAAATGTTTCCGAAATGAGTAGTTTTCTGAGAAATTAGAAGAAATATAAATATTTTACTTAAGATAAATATTGGTCCCAAGCTTATATTTGTGAAACTGACGCCTGCTCCTTTAATAAAACAGAGAATTTATATCATAAACTTGCACTAACGGCTTACTAATTCCACGATGCCGTCCTTGCTCAAAAAAGTGAATGCTTTCCAGTGCAGTTCACTTTTATTTTGCAGTAATGACTCGCAGTCTTTGTGTATTATTACAGAAGAAAGCATCATTCTTTGTATCAGAAAACCCTCTACCTTACGTATCCACTTCATTGAGCTATGATTGTTCCATATTTTACGCTTTGCTTCGCCATGTGCACAAAGAACGACTAATGTTCTGCTAGGTTGCTCCGTCTACTTTTTTTCTTTTTCTAGTGTTTCATTTCGCCGACCGCTAGAATCCCGCCAAATGTGAATACGATAGAAGATTTAACTCATATTGTACCAAACCTAAGTAATCTGATCATGGCGACTTAATTGGATAAGAATGCGCTTAAAAGGTAGCCCGTGATCTTTTGACAAAGTCGAGCTTTCACCCAAATTTACCAGGGACATGTTTTCGCAAGTAAGGGGTCATTTGTGCAAAATTAAATAGCGCTCCGGGAAAATGTTCATTTGGGTACACGATTTTTCGTAACACCAGAAGTATTTTAGGCACAACAGTTCCGCAGCGGACATTGACAAATTTTCTTATGGTAGAAAGCGAAGTTCTCCGCGGTTATGACCAACAACATCGACTTCGCCGAATATATGTGGAGTTGGCGATAGACTTCCTTCTCAACGACCAAGTTTAATCAAGACCAGTAAGTTCAATGCGCGCTCACCACCGAACAATGCGAGCTTTATGACGGCTTTGTAGCATTCCTAACACAGTTTCGGTGACACTCACTGCCATAACCCATCCCCGTATGCTCTTGATCATTATTACCGCCAAAGCGAATTCCATATATATAGGAACAATTGAAAATTTAACTTTGATTTTCGATTAAAGCCCTACAGATCAGGTGGTGGAAACCTTTATGCTACCAGTGTACCTGGAAAGATTGACTAAAACTCATAAACCCCCTGAGATATATCTGCAATTGAAGCTAATATTTGCTACTGCAAAAATGGTACTGGAAATTTTATAATAGAATCAGATTACAAAAAATATTACGGCTGGTTATCGCCTTTTCCAAACCCATGTCCACCAGGCCTGATTGCTCTTAGTTCCACACCAAGAGGTCCTCCCAAGATGAACACTGTGCAAATGCACTTATGCGTTGACTGTAAACGACATTGATGGCGAAACAGATGTATCTAGTGTTTGACTCATATCTAAAGTTCCATCTACTTACATGGTCGAAGGTGCTCAGTGTGATCCTATCCGGGAGTGTATTGGTTCTGTCTCTCAACTCCTTGTCAAGCGCCCCAAGCGATGATCGAGCGACTCTTGTATCATATGCTGCCTCGAGTGATGATCGTTTCAAACGTAAGAAACATGGTAAAGGGGTCTGAGTGTACGCGGTTATCATTGTGTCAGCCTTAAACAGCGAAATACTGCGTTCCACTCATTAGAAACGTGTTTCCACCTTCCATATATAATATTTGTGTCCTTTGTGGTTGATGGCTAGGTATGGACCCCTTGGGTGGCATATAGCTTTATGATCTTGGATAAGCGAAATGTCTATACCACAATGGGAGCAGTTGTTCTAATGTTTGATATGCACCGTTCTGACTCAATGTGGACACCAATGTTGCCGTGGATCTGAATATCAGTGTCAACAAGACACCATTACATTAACCAAATGTCTGCGTCACACATCATATTTCTCAGAGCGGTAGCAACTAAGAAAGATTTGAGTGTGACAAGCGAACTTGGAAATTACAGATTTGCTTTGATTGGGCTTTCAGTTGGTGTTTTTCTTTAAGGATTCTTTGAACAAAACGAGGAACGCACTGACTAATACTGCGCCTGTTCTAAAACAAGGCATTTCTCAAAGTGTGAACGATCCGATGATGCAATAGCAATGGCACATGACAAAGCCGGTTTATCTGCCAGTCGATTGGCTGTCGTTGCTAACTGTTCTTAAATAATGGAAATAACTATAAACAAATGGATCGAGACTATCTTGGTATTCCAGCTGACCAACCAGAGCAGACGAGGAAAAACAACTGCTTTTGGAGCTTAGTATCGCTGAGTTCGTTCAAGCAATATTTTTGGAAATGCTTTGAATCCCGATGTGTGCGGATCATTCAGGCTCCTCTATTATCGGTTAGGTGTCTCCACCTTGGTCCACTTTAACATTTTGCATCATGACTAGATATTCAACAGCGTTGGTTATTCTTGTCTTATATTCTGATCTATGTGGCAAACAAATGTGGCATGGAGATGTGCCGCGGTATTTTCGAATGTCGAATTGTTTGGCGTTTCTTTTGATGTCGCAATCGGCTTCCAAAAAAGGAGCTGGATTGGGCTTTCTTTGCAGTTGGTATTGTGCCAGGGTTGGGCAAACGTGACTCACGCTCTTCAACGTTGTATGGAGATCATCGTTGAGGATTGGAACCTGTTGGAGGGGACAAAGTAAGAAGACATTTGACGTCCTTGGCATATATATATATATATATATATATATATATATATATATATATATATATATATATATATATATATATATATATATATATATATAGGGACGTCATTTGTAATAGTACCCGACAAAGTGCCACATTATTTCAAGAGATGTGGGCTGTGTTGAAACACTAGAAAATTACAGGAGTGGCAAACACTACGTTTCCTAGTGTGTCGATGGAGAATCTTGAAACATTAGTTGGGGTAATTCTTCCCCCAAAAGAACGATTACGAATCACAGTTAATGCTGCTATTATAGTCTCGCATTATTACTCTGCGCATATACCGAGACAGAAAGTGTTTCTCTTAGGACAATTCATCCATCCAATCAAACATGGCTTCTACTATGTCTACATCCATCCTCCGCAGTGGGTTAGATGTACATATAGTGTACTTTACATGGAAACGTGGGGTTACCCATAGGCAATTTACGTGTGTATGGGTTATTTCCTTGAACTAATAAAGCTCCAAATGGAAGCTACAATTGGCGAGGGGGAGGGTCTGAAATGACCGCATCCAATGCATTTAAGAAAGTTTTAGCTCTCTCGCATGCTTTATTCCTTCCGGGTAGGGTCTGCAAATATAAAGTATATCTTAAAGTATTCTTTGCAGTTGGTATTGTGCCAGGGTTGGACAAACGTGACTCACGCTCTTCAACGTTGTATGGAGATCATCGTTGTGGACAGGAACCTGTTGGAGGGAACAAATTAAGAAGACATTTGACGTCCTTGGCATGTAATTGCAGGGTTGTCATTTGTAATAGTACCCGACAAAGTGCCACATTATTTCAAGAGATGTGGGCTGTGGTCAGATACTAGAAAATGACAGGAGTGGCAAAGGCTAAGTTTCCTGCTGCATCGAAGGAGAATCTTAAAACATTTCTTGGGGTAATCCTCCCCCCCCCCCCTCAAGAACGATTACCAATCACAGTTAAAGCAATTAATGCAGCTATTATAGCTATTATAATCTGGCATTATTACTCTGCGCATATACCGAGACGGAAAGTGTTTCTGTTAGGACAAGTCATCCATCCAATCAATGTCTACATCAATCCTCCGCAATGGGATGGATGTAAATATGGTGTACACTATATGGAAACTTGGGATTTCCCATAGGCAATGTATGTATGGGTTATTGCCATGGAACTAATAAAGCTCCAAATGGAAGCTACATTTGTCGGGGTCGGGGAAGGTCTAAAAGGGCCGTCTTCAATGCGTTTAGGAAAATATTAGCTTTCTCGCATGCTTTATTCCTTACGGGTAGGGTCTGCACACATACAGTATATCTTAAAGTATATGAACCACTATAAATAGTACATGGTATAAACAATGCGAAAGGACTTGATTATAGTCAGAATTGCCCCAATCCTACACAAATCCATTTTCATACTTATACTACTCTTTAAGGCATGCTGCAATTAATGTAAGGCTAACAAGATAACTAATTAATGTAAGGCTAACAAGCAGTACCTAAACTTGAAAGAATCAACCAGCACTCGGAAATCTTCAGACTCGGGGACCGGGTTGCAGATGGAGGAGCAAGACAATACAAGTAGTATTATCATTAATGTTCCGAATCAGCGAAAATGTGTTCAAGAAAATATTTTAGCAAATCCTTTCTGAGGTCGAAACATATAAAGTAGGGAAGAAAAATCGTGCATTGTCGGCCTAAGCCGTCGCCGGGGTTCTATATTTTGTATCTTCATATTTGGGGTCGAATTTATGTCTTCATGTATAAGAGTATCCCTTAGTGACACAAGAAAAGTATGCATGGAAGTTTCAAAGACAATTATAGAATCCATTTGAAATATTTAATTTCAGGTTTATGGATGACGTGAGTTATAAGTAAACAATCTATGTTAGCTAGGTTATCGATAAATATGAGCGTGAGAAACAATAACAATTTGTTATTCAATTGCAAATGTTTGGCAGAAATAACAAATTTCAGAATATGTAGTTACCGTATCTTCGTTTAAATGTTTAAAAGATACAAAATACATAGAAAGAAGAAAGGACGAAAGAAAGAGAAAGAAATAACCAACGAATAGCGTGCAAAGATCTTACAAATGATAAACAAAATTACATTTCCCTTTCATCTTCTGTCAAAATGTAGTCATTATGAAATTTATATTTTAAATTGTATGTAATATTGGTGTAGTACCTGCTTCTTATATTAAGGAGAAATGTAGAGGATCCAATAACTTCTACACTAAATGCAAAGACGCCATAATGTAAGGAAGTACGTCACTCATATTTTATTTTTTCTCTGGTAAATAAACAAATTATATACTATGTTAACATCGTTTAATGTCACTGATATAAGGTTAAAATGCTTTTAAAATATACGTAGCTTTTACATGCATGTACATTTTTGCGATGCAATACATTTATCTTTTGTTTTAATTAATACTAATTCTCGGTAAATACATGCATATTCATTGAAAGGCATTATGCACCTTAATTTTCTTTCTGTCAACATTTTGGAAAGAAAACAAATTTTAATGACTGTCAGCAGGACACTTGAAAAGAAGAAGAGACAAAAAAAATAAAAAAAGAATAAAGGCGAGAAGGAAGAGACAGGAAGGAATCAAAATTCACTCTTTATGATGTTTGGAAAACGATTTGTACGTTAAAATTGGTCTGGGTATAAAATAAAAATATATCGGTCCTTGAATTTGGAAATGAGCCAGCCGATTAGATATAGTCTAGCTATAGTTTTAATGAGATCTAACATCTATTCTGATTGTTTTGTTGTGTTCAGTTCAAAAGATTGTGTTTTAACATCCATTACATCCGATTCTGGTTTTGCAAGTATTCAAAGCATCCACATTGTTGGGACTGATGGTGGATTAGAATTCTCAGGCTTTATTCTAATTTACAATAAAATAAAAATGGTCAAATCAACTCGTTTCTCACCAATAAATGAACTGAAATGCTCAATGATCTGTTTACTAGTGTGGGGTATTGTCGATACGTTTTATTTTTGAATGGAAGGTTGTGTTACTGCTATTAAGTGTAGGGTATAAGTGGATGAAATTAAAACTTTGATTCATTTGGTCTCATTGTGGAGGTTTTAAGAACGTTGTGTTACTGCAACTCATTGTAGGGTATAAGTGGATGGAATTGCAACCTCGTGTCACTGCATACTAGTGAGGTGTTTAACTGAATGAAATCAAAACGTCGTGTCACTGCATCCCAGTGATGTGTTTAACTGAATGAAATCAAAACGTCGTGTCACTGCATCCCAGTGATGTGTTTAACTGAATGAAATCAAAACGTCGTGTCACTGCATCCCAGTGAGGTGTTTAACTGAATGAAATCAAAACGTCGTGTCACTGCATCCCAGTGAGGTGTTTAACAGAATGAAATCAAAACGTCGTGTCACTACATCCCAGTGAGGTGTTTAACAGAATGAAATCAAAACGTCGTGTCACTGCATCCCAGTGAGGTGTTTAACAGAATGAAATCAAAACGTCGTGTCACTGCATCCCAGTGAGGTGTTTAACAGAATGAAATCAAAACGTCGTGTCACTGCATCCCAGTGAGGTGTTTAACAGAATGAAATCAAAACGTTGTCTCACTGGTACGTAGAGTAGGGGTAAAGTGGAGGAATTAAAACTTTGTGTCAATGCAACTCAGTAAGGGGTTCAAGTGAATCGAATTAAAACGTTGTCTCACTACATCGCAGTGTGGTGTGTAAGTGGATGAAATTTAAACATTGTCTCACTACATCGCAGTGTGGTGTGTAAGTGGATGACATTTAAACGTTGTGTCACTTTGACTTAGTGTAGTGTATAAGTCGATGCGAGTCAGTATTGTGTATCAGCTGATGAACTTAAAATGTCGTTTCACTTCCGTTAAGTTATGGGTATTTAAAAGTATTCTAACTGATTATTTGGAAGAGGAATATGATGAAGAAAGAAAACATATTTAGCGACTTGATAAAACATTTACTTGTAATGTGGTCTTTCACAGTTACGTGCAAACACGAATTTAAAGTTTCAGCCTTAGAAAGATAAGACCAGCTTACGAGGTTATCAAGCACGTTTGTGTCATATCGTGATCCAATCAGTTTTGACATATCGTGACTCAGTCATGACCTTATGTTCACAAATACCTGCTAATAGGTACGATCTATTCAGTCCAGTTTTAGTTAGACTCCTTCCTTGCAATGAAGTCATTTGCCTTGCTTCTTGTGTGTTGCCTAGTGGGTAGGTACTTGTTTTGTCATGTGTTTGTGCATATATATATATATATATATATATATATATATATATATATATATATATATATATATATATATATATATATATATATATTACCATTTCCCGGAGATGGCTTTAAACTGTTTTAAATTGTGAATGAATATATTTAAGTTATGAATGTACTGAGATGACTTCATATACCTGTGAACAGCGCCATCCTTTGTAGTTCTACCGATTTGATTAAAAACAATTCTCGTCGGCAAAAATTTAAACTACTACGCGGACTCGGTTAATAACCAATTATATACTATTGTTTCTGCAACCGATATCCTATATATTATATCCTTACAGATATACACGTACAGATATTATATACTTACAGATATTATATACTTACAGATATTATTTACGTATTATATACTTACTATTTTCCAAATACCAGCATATAGCCGAGCCTGCACATCCATGTCAGAATGTGACGCGAACACTGTCATTTGCGGAAGTGGCTGGCACGTTCATTGCGATCATGGACTATGCACGTGTGCCGTGAATGGTGAAGTTCAAGGTTAGTACTGTACCTTTCCCTTTGATGTTTTTTTTTTTTGTTTGTTTTTTTGTTTTTTATTGTTTAACGCCATTTTTTCAGCACAATAGAGGCTATACATGGCGGCCAGTATTAATGGTGGAGGAAGAACCCGGACAAACCCAGGAAAGAACCACCAACCCAGGAGAAGCTACTGGCAAGCTTACTCACATAACTACATTTGCCGAATCTTAGACTCAAACCCACACAGACAGAGGTGAGGTGGCAGTGGTCCGTAACGGACAGCGCTTTAGACCACTCGGCCACTCGGGGCCCCTTCCCTTTGATGTATCGTTTTCGAATGCAAACGACAAGAAATATACTGGGATATAAATTTTGACGATTTGCAAATGCAACGCTCCGTCTGATTGGTCAAACATTTATTTTTGCAGCAACAACCTCTTCGGGACGAAATTGTTGATTGTATTACTTATCAATTAAATTCTAATAGCGCGCATGCTGGATGACCATGTTAATGGTACAAAGGTCATAAAAGGTCGTTATGTATCAATAGGTACAAATAGCACATGTTTTTGTCACAGGCACTTGTTTCTATCAGTGATTAGGAGAACGAAAACTAGCTCTCGCAGTTCGAAGTCTGGCCCCTTCATGAGTCTGCCTTTTCGTTCTTATGCTACCAACCAGTCTAATCATTCAAACGTTACAAGACCATAAAAAAAACTTTTCATACCATTCCCCACTTTAGGTTTTAAGTACGATACCTTGCTGATTTTTTTTCGTGACCGTGTTCGTTTCTCAGTTGCTTCATGTTTTAGGCGTGCTTTCACAGTGTTTAGAGGACGGACACTTCCTGTCTACTTCGGGGTGAATGCGACCTTTGGGGAATTACGTGCATTAAAAATTACTCCCCAAAATAAAAGCAGTTTAATTAAAATTAATAAATCACCTTTAGTTTCTTTCAGGAGAGTTGGGAAATAACTTATCGTATTTTGTATCAACAAACCTGTTCATTTTCAGCAATATACACGTATATATAGACGTCACGACCCTTAAGTCATTTGCAGAAGAAGAGGTATTAGTGAGACAAACGGGATATAGACGAATTCACTCCTAAATAAATCAGACCTTTTATCCTCCAAATAGTATGGAAGTAGACATGATACGAAGAAACGAAGAAACATGGAATAAAAGAAGGCGTTCTAGAAATCAACCAAACACACTTCGAAATTAAACAGTGCATGGGGTGCGGGTGGGAATTGGAATATCCTCGGTTCGGTGGTGCAATTTACACGTGACTAAATACGGATACAGTATAAGAAACTTATCATTGTCGTCGGGGGTGGGGTGCTAAATTTCGAACCACTAGTCAGTTAAGTTTTGTTAATTGGATACAGAAAATAGTGTTGTTAATAGTTTCCCTTATTTTGTTTATATTGAAATAAGTGTTTCTTCTCCGTGGTTTAAGCTTTAGCTTGTTTCTTTGTTTACCTAGCCAATACAAATAACTACCATGCTGAAAATAGTATATCCTGTTTTTCTTCTTCTTTTAGTAAAGCTGTCACTTTTTCATGAGATGCATGTATCATATACTTACCATTATAAAGCAGAGTGGTTTTGTTTTTCGGCATGATCGGGAACTGGGGAAGTAAACTGAAATATAGTTGTGGAGGTTTAGCGTAAAAAGAAAAGAAAAAGGCTTTGTGTGCATAATTTGGTATTACTGAGGAAGTTGTCAATTTAAAGATTTTAAACTATGTTTATACTTGTTTAAAGGTATGCATGTGTGTTTTGATGGATGCATATAAGTATGCCTTAAAAAATCAAGAATAGGCTTTTGTACATCTGTATTATTATTATTATTATTATTATTATTATTATTATTATTATTATTATTATTAATTTCATTGATCCTAGAACTCGCTTGTGCTAAGTTAAAAACAAAACATGAAATGAGTTGAATAGACATAACAACCCCATTCTACATTATTTTGAAGTAGTGACATATTTCCACATAGAGTAGGTAGGCATACAAAAAAATATACCAAGGGTATGTGCATTTCGTATTTATGTATCCTTGCATCATTTTGTTCTAATATGGAGAAATTGGTGCTAAGAAGATATTTATCAGACCAAGCAACTTGCCAGCTTTTATGTCATTCAGAGGGAACCGTACTCAACACTCGTTATGGTATCGCGGATTAACTTCGTAAAAAATCTGCATTCAAACGATTTAATATTACAAGAGTAATTTGATACCCGGATGTAAAATTGTGTAGTAGTCAGATAGGAATAATATGTTGATTATTTGCTGGAGTTGTGCTCTCTTGTACATGGCATGAAATACTATCAACATCTTATAAATGTAGACATTAATCCAGCAACAACAACAACAAAAAATCAGAAGTTTAGAAGTCGAGTTTCTCGAATTCAAGGTTCCTGGTTTCATTATATGAACATTAGTTTTCATCTAATCGCATTTAAAAGCATTTAACTATTCACGAATGTTGATTGACCTCATTATAAGGGACCATCAACTTCACGCCAAGCTCGCTCAGAGCTTTCGTCATATGGAGGTGTACTCATGCAAATTGGTTTAGATCCATGACAAGTGTCCATATTATAACAGACCAATGTGGGGATCACTTTGGAATTTCCGTTATAGGTGCAGGCTTGGTGTGAATGTATGTGTGTGTGTGTGTGTGTTTACGGGGACAGTATCTTTGGATATGAGAGGGGGTGTATAACGGATCCCTCGGAAATCTGCCATTGAAACAGATTTAGAAACTAAGACTAATTTATGAACTTCACCTGATGACCTAATGCAATGGATAAATTCTACATTTTCAGGTTGCAAGCAGGATTCCGAATGCGTGGACGGTGTCCACACGTGCTCGGATTCTCGACCCATATGGCGCTGTGTGATCCGAGAGATTAACGGTGTCACAAGGGGCACGTGTTCCTGTCATAGAGATTAAGCAGTAGGTTCACTCATTTTGGTATCCGAGCGTGTGTCTGTAGTTGCATGCTAGTCCGATAAATCACACACCCCCCCACCCCTCAATTATGTCTTGATACTAATGTTTACCGATATTTGGCAACAGCCCTATCTAGAGCGGAATTCAAAATGACCACAATACAGAGGGTTGTGCTATTCCACTTGGATTTACAAGTCGTCTAACATTTAGGAATTTCTCCGGAAAGATAATATACATATCAGCAAAAGGACCCCTCACCTGACGGTAGCTACACAGCAGCGAGACATAAAGAGTGTAAATAATTTACAGATATGTGTGCAGACAAAAGTGGCTGAGAATAAAGTGCAGCTTACAATGATTAAGTGATATCAGTCTCTAACATAATCATAAGTGAAATGCTGATTTATCGGCCTAGTTGAATGCGTATGTAAGGCTTCTTTATAATATTAGGTATGTAGCCACTTACCTGCGATTTAGTTGCCGTGACAAAGTATTCGACCTTCTGCTGATAACTCAAATTATAAGTCGTTGTTTCTGTTGTAAATTTTACCTAAATGCATTTGTCTGTCTTCTTCTTTTTCTGGATCTACCGTACTCTGTTGAGTAATTTATATTCCAATATTATTCTCTAATTAGCTAATGGATATATTGGAAGTCTTTTAGGTTACTTCCTAGTCCAGTTACTATATCGGTGTATGTATGAATGGATGGACGAATGAGTTGATGTAATGATAAAAGAAAAGACAAACAAACATATCAAAGTCTATTAGAAATGATTTAATTAAAGTAGAATGCGTCGCATAGTAAGTAGGAAAGTAAGTTGCTATTATTATTATTATTATTATTATTATTATTTGCATTAATGAAAAGATCCTAAGGATCAAAGAAAGAAGACGATTGTCTAGGTGTTTCATTTAAAGAACGAGATAATTCAAGGATATTACTGGTTTTTGTTCTGATGTTTTAACATTTCTTTCTCAATATAAGTAATTAGACAAAATATTAATGTATCCAAAGTGAACTAGTTTTTTTATTGACAGCAACACTATAGCCATAACTATGACTTCAATGTACGTTTGACTCCGTA
The DNA here is from genome assembly GCA_030141615.1 of Unio pictorum. NCBI lineage: Eukaryota > Metazoa > Mollusca > Bivalvia > Unionida > Unionidae > Unio > Unio pictorum. Next base: position 2,810,713 of record JARLTB010000121.1, on the reverse strand, counting down.
AATTGTATTTGCAAATAAATTTAGAATGTAATGACTATTGATATTTGTTCAGAAATGTATCGAGAACAATGCAATTGTAATGTTATATTTTCAGATACACTTCACGAATGCCAGGAAGCCGTAATCTTATCTTATGGATTTAATATAAAAATAAACTATTAAAAATTAAACGTATTTGTCAACATGAAGAGTATTCTTTCTTTGTTGAGAGAGAGTGGATTAGGATCAATAATATTAAGAACACAGCAAGCAAGGTAAGTGAAAGAAATTATCAAAGGTGAGAAATAACATACTTTTACAAGAGATCGTGAAAAGGAATGTGTATATGGTGGATATTCGCTACGAGAACTAAGCAAGATAATCTTGATAAGGTCAAATATAATTTTCAATGTTTTCCTAAACATTATTACAGCGAGATTACAATTTAAGTAAACCGTGAAATGAAAATAACATTCCGGAAATAAATCAAGTGATTCAAATTAGTAAACCTTAAACGGTTGTCAAAACGGAAATGACGTCAAATCGAATTAGTATTAAAGTAAGCACACTAAGCTAATTACACGTTTTTGTCAAAGATAAATGCAAATACCATCAGTTCTTAACATACATAATAACGTACATAATAACTGCTGTACAAAAATTAAATATTTTACCAAGAATTCGTTTATTATCAAACTATTGTCTTCGTTTAGTCATGATTTTATACAATCCCCGCAAATCAATGTTCCAGATGAAATTTACGAAGGGGTTTAAATTTGAAATGGAGAGATTATTTATCCTTGTAAACTCTACAGCATACCGTATATAGCTATGCAAATAAAATAATTTCTTGTTTATTGGCAGAAATGTTTTACAGCATTCTAACAATCTGTTCTTTTTCTTAGAATTGTCTAATCTTTCCAAAGGTCGTCTTTTTCTAAACGTTCTGAAGATGATGAAAATGGGAATCATCTATATTGTAAGAGTAAAATTCAAAAGTGACCAGAAAAAAAAAGTCTCACGCTGGACCATTTATGTCTTTGAACTGCCGGCATAACCTGGTTCCGTTACTCTCAAAGTTAACGTTGTTAACATGTCAAAATTGTCGTATTCGTTTGTTCTCTTCCCTCTATCTCCCTATCCTCCTCGAGTCATCGATCTTAGCTTGGTTGTCTGTTGTTCGTTCTAATGCGTTGTGTACATATGGAGCTTAGTTTCCCCTTGTGCTTTCCGAGACCCCCTTTCTTTTCTCTGAGGACGAATCTCTTTCAGGTGTCCATTTAACTTTCAGACAAGTTTCTAACGAGAAAAAATACTTGCTATTTTATCTTCGGAGTCAGGCTTTGTCTATCAAATGAAAACTTAAGATTGACTAAATTCGTGCCAGTGAATACTTAAAACAAATAATTGTTAGACATACAGTCTTTGTTTACCTCAGCCAATCCGACTTAACCCTATATAACACCTAAATATTTAACACGTCCATCAAAGTTAGGATATCTATTTCTATTACGCCATTATTACTATGTTTGGAAGAAAAATCATTTATGACACTTATTCTAAATCGTCTCTGGATTGTCGCCACTTTGACTTTTCCAACTATTTAATCCCCGAGTTACAACATCTCTGTCTGTCGGACCGTTATACTAGCGGGTCCTAATTCATATCAAGCATTCCATCAAACAAGGAATGTTAAGCAATCGCATGCTAGCTTTATATTGTGGGCATATCTCTAATGTTAAAGTTATTTGTTACGTGTCACGCTGTCCGCAACAATATTGGCTTCAATTATCGTTCAGTTATATTTTTATTCAAAAACCATTATGTTACAAGAACAAAGCTATACCATGCCTCTGAATTGGTACATTCCCAAACAAATGGCATATGGATTCAGAGTGCTGTCCACAAATACCACACAACACAACCCACCATAAAATAAACAAACAACAAAACAACACAATTACGATGTAATAGACTCATTCGAAATGAAAATCAATTTTAAACTTTATTTCTATGTATACTCTTTATATGAATCGACTGTCACATGTCTCCTGCAGAATTTTACTAATCCTGGAGAAGAATTGACAATTTAAAGGTTATATAGCTACAGCCCCCAGTCAGCAAATCCGATGGCTTAGGTGTTAAAATATAAAATTAATACGATGAGAGGTATAACAATTTAATAAACAATATCACAGTATTACACAATTACATGACAATTTTTCAATGCAACTGCTTCCAATGAATAAACGACCTATCCAAATTTGCAATTAGTTCATCCGGCGATTTTAAAAGTGAGAGGGTTTCCGTCCCGTGTCCCTTCTATATTGCTCTTCTGTAACGTCCGCCAATGTAACATGGTAGCAGATTACACCATCCACTTCGATTTCTCCAAGCAACTATATACATTATTCTTGAAGTCTACTAATTCGCTATATAACACATAATAACATGTTGAAAATTCAGATATACATGGAATATTAAATTTCTTCTAAATTAAATGCACATAATTAGGTATAAATCATACAACACCTAGTTAGAAACGTGAGATATATTCGTGCTAAGATATTTTACCTCTTTTTTTCTCGGTAAGGGGGTGGGGGCGGCACCAGACAGATCCCCCCTTCGCCCAGAAAATAGTGTTTTATCTGTTTGTTAGCCTCATAGGTGTGTATGTTTTTATTAAAAAATTTCACATACAAATTTATTTAAGAAAAAAAACGCGTGAGGTATTTATGCCCTAGTGTTATCTAAAGGGTGGATCCTCTAATCTATGTTTTGATTCCTTGTAAGAGTCATCTGCCCTTGTTTCTGTAATTGACCATTGGCAAGGGTGTCCTATGTGTGCTATACGTATATATGCCGTACTATAGGTATGCTATATATTTGTGAGTAAGGACGGCATCTATAGTCAAAATATCTCCAAAGTTATCTTATCATTAATTAATATAAGGACTCTTTACAAGGTCCAGCTTGAATTTATTTATTTGCCAATTTTTAATTGGGAGGAAAAACGGGTTATTGTATCAAAGTTAGAATATTTTTTAATAGTGTTTTGAATGCGTGATCACGTATATCGTTTCTCATTTAATTTTAGTATTGTAATTGAATGTGGGCATTCTTGAGTAAGGAGTCGCATATTCTTTATTCAGTTATGCTTCTCTCATTACAAGTTTGTGCCCTCCCTTGCCTAAAGTAAATATTCCAGAAGGGTTTATTACAGAAAGGGAAGCTCTCTATTAGTAGTAGACAAACGGAAATTGTCCTATACAGAACTCACATGCTGGTTGCCTGGTACCACTTTAAAAAAGAACAAGTTTGCTTGTTTGATTATGATTTTTAACGTAGCTTTAACAAAGTTTCAGTCATATCGCTACGATGTCTGCAGTGAGGCAGTTTATAGTGATGTCTAGCACTGGGGCGTCATACCGCAGACGTGTAGCACGATGTCCCGCCCAGTCACATTATCCTGACACCAGGCCGACCAGTCCTAACACAAACCCCTTAATGCTGAGCGCCAAATGAGGCAGCTGTTAGTACCATTTTTGGTATGACTCAGCCGGGGATCGAACCCACGACCTTCCGCTCCCGCGGCGGACACTCTAATCACTAGGCTACCGGAGCTGTAAAAAAGAACAAGAGAAAAATATATATATTTGTATGTTTTTTTAAGAGATTTGAGGCACTTGTATTATACATCTTCTGGGAAATTATCCTCATAATCTGTCCTCCTGAGGTGGAAGATGAAGTCAGGGCTCCAGCCCGCATTTCGGAAAGCAATCCCTACTCTGGCTGCAAACTGACACATTCCCACCCACCCACCTCCACATTTTATGATTATCCGAGTAGTAGTTTCAGTTCTATAGTTATATCCCTGTGGCGAAGGATAAATATATCGAACCGAAACCACCGCCCTTGTCCAGACTTAACACTATCAAATTAATTCAGTTGAAATATTTTTTGAGTCATCGAAAGAATTGTTAAGGTCTCATTATCAAGGTATGGTATAAAAAAAATGAAACATTTGATACAGAATTATCAAGATTAGTGGCAATTAGTTTATAAAAGTAATGGCCTATTATGTTCATCTATTTTTCTAATTGTGATTACTTGACCACATGTCATCATCTGTTTTGGTTATATAATCAGTTAATTTTATCATTAGTTTCTTTTCAAATCGCCAATCTAAATATAATATGTTATTCCTCCGATATTTCTCTTGTTTACATATATCTATAATAAGTATCCTCTCATATTTTCTTCTTTTTTTCACATTGTGCGATTGCATGATATTTTGCGAAATCTGAGTTCTTACGCAATGGGCATTTAATTATATGTCTGATCATTTTTCTCCTTAGGGCTAGTTACCATGCAAGCCACACATTATGTAGGAATTTGAAAACTAAACTTTGTATTTGAAAAGAGCCAATATTCGCCCAATGCCTCCATACCTGATTCCAATTTATTCCAAAGATTTCCTCCTCATGTTTAGTTCTTACATACTTGGTTAATTCCTCCCTTATCCAATCTTAAGTTCTACTTTCTTATATAACGGAAATGTCGTTATTTCCAGCTTTTTTGTTTATAAGCCTTTTGTTTTAGTATATATCTGGTCTATTTCTAATCGTGAATCCGAACCAACAAATGTATAACACCTCCCACGAAGTTTGAGATTCTGAATTTAACGTTTTAAACCTATTAATAATATTAGTACATTTAATTGAAAGGGGGCTTGGTAGGGCAATTATTAACATTTTTTCTCAGAAAGGATGCAAATGTATTTAAAAGAAACGGATCGAAATTGGGTAAATTCCAACCTAAAACGGCAAATGGTACTTAGAATCTAATGCAGTAGAAGATGGTGATTGACAATAAATGTTTCTCTTATATTCAAATGAACAAATTGTCACTAGTAAAATGTAAAGTCTAGTTGGACTAAAAAGTATTAAGCTACTTTTTTAATTGAAATCAAACCTGAAACTCATTTAAACTAAACCACTGTCATCTTGTGTCCATTGAATTCTTAATTCTTCTAATTCCATGTCCAAACCAATTTTTATATTGAAAGAAAAACATACTTGCCACCTACTCTGATATTGTGATAGCGGCTTTAAGGGATATGGAAAAAAATCAATGTATGAATCAGCTGAGTGGATCCATGTGCAAAACATATCTCTTCAGAAAGCATAAACTCCTTCACATAGTCTTCCCCAAGCAAGAGGAAATCTGAGATAGTTTGGCAAAATGCCTCTATATGGTTTATCAGTTTTGTTTATGTTGTTGCACGTCTAACAGGATTGTAACCGAGTGGAATTTTGGACAAAGTGAAAACACACAATGTAAGCAATGGAAGTATTTGAAATGAAAAATATACGTACGACAACGCACACACAAGTAGATTCAAAACCCACCCACTGCATATCATATAGAGGACCTATACCATAATATGAGCCTGATGTTTCTATGGTTACCACGTGCATCCAGGGTATGATTTTGGTGGTTTTTAGATATGACAATCATAATGGAGTCTTTTTTCATGATTTGCATGTGATTTTGGAGAAAAATCTATACAAAACACAGATGAGAAGGGTTGTATAAACTGGATGGGGGCAGTAGACAGCTCAGGCTATGGGCAAAAGAGAATAGTTTGGCCTGATGGCAGAATTTCATATGTTGGTGCTCACAGATTGGCCTATATGGTTAAATACCAATTAACATATGAAACAATTCCCAAAAAGGGGGTGGGGGAGAGATGTTAAATGTAAGTCACATATGTCATAATCGCTTATGTATCAATACTGCTCATTTAACATTAGAGACACATTCAGTAAATCAATGCAGAGAGCATTGTAAAAATCAAAGACTTTGCACAAAATTGCACATGCCACATTGCCTCAACCTGTAAAAATGTACTAAAATGGAGGTTGTTTATGGTAAGAATGTTCATATTTTGCTTTTAATTTTTTAGCCATAGCACACATTAATTTGCCTTTGCTATAATTCTTTTCTTCTTGATATTTCTCATAAAGCTTGTAAAGAAATGCCCTTTTCTCCGATTTTTTCTCTTATATGCTGTACTTGCTGTATGTATTTTATTTCTTCTATATATATCTTGCTTGCTTTTCAGATGTTGTGCCACGGAACTGCAAGCTGAAATTGGACAACCGATAGATTGACACAGCTTAACCAGAGATTCTCCAGGTCCATGGTTGCAGTTATGGACAGCACTATGAACCCTGCCATGGAAGTTTCTCTTAAAGGTTATATTCTTTGGTAAGCTGCGTTTTATCCTTCGATTCACTGATTCCACTTTCTGAGTGTTCTTATTTAATTTTGTTTTTAACACTGCAGATTTTCCTAACCGGTACTCAACACACATGTGCAATGTACTATCCTCTCTCTCACTGGATATTTTCAGTTTGAAATCACTTGGCAAGAATGTGTTTCTATCTATCCAGCTTGTACCAGCTACCCAGCACACATTAGAGTGCTTATGACAAAGACTATGATCACCTTGATAGCACTTAACTATTGCATCTGTTGCATAAGATAAATTACTTAATAGTAATTCTGTTGTATTTTTATATTTTTTAAATGATTGTTCAAACTCAGCCTGTCACCTCTTAGTCAAATCAAGTGCAAAGTTGTTTCGCATCTTTTCTCTGAGTTTTTGGGTTCTTCCTGGCATCAAATCAATTAATTTGTTCTGGCCTTTAATGAACTTTCTATGATTTTGAGTCAGATGACGTGTATCAATATGATTAACAGGGACTGTTTCAGTTATTCTTTCCCTCCTAAGGTCCAGGCTAGCCCGGTAACTAGCAGTGTCTGGATCAGTTGTCATGTTGTGTACCTCAATATTGTCTGTTTTCTTTAAATGTCTAAGCCCTTCCTTACAAAATGTATATTCATCTCCAATATTTGTTTGTAAACGTATATTTGCTGAGCAGTGACATAATTTGGCTTCATCATCAGAAGCGTGCATTTTACCCAATGTGCATAGTTTATTCTTTGTGATTATATGAATTACCTTTTTCTCAGGAGTAGTGTCTTCAACTAGAATGTGTGCACACTGGGTAGCTGGTTGAAAGGGTGTCCTACCTACTCCACTATAAATTGCATTATTATATGTTGAGTCACATTGAAGATCAATTATATTTGTCTTTTTTCCTGTCATAGAATTAAACTCCTTCACATATTTCCTATGTTCTGCCATGTCTTTCATGTTGCTGCATTCAATTTTCTGACAAACAGTATTGGAACTTTTCTGCATCCCTTTTGTTGAGGGAGCAGGGAAATTCGCACTTAAAGAATAGTTCTAAACCCTTCATTTCCAACAGAAGTCTGTGAAAGTCCTATCTGTATCGCATTATTTACACAGGCAGTTTTTCTTGCACAACCTTTCCTTGGCATTTCTTGATACAGTTCAAACATTCTTGAAGTGTAACGGCATGATGAACATATTGCTCTCTCTCGCCACACCAGACCTCTTTTCTGTTCATGTTTCAAGTCCCATGACAGAAACCCCTGACATTCAGGGTGTAGGCACTGGTGCTCTTGAAAAACAGTATTCCACATCTCAACATTTTTTTCTGCATGAACCAATCGATATATGTTTTTCTCACCAGATCTGTTGATATAAATAGATAAAACAAGCTTCATGTTAGAAATGTAGTTTCAGATTTGAAACAAAATCTATTTATAAATGCAACATTGCTCTGCACATACTATCAAGTGATAGTAAAGAATCATTTAGCTGTAAATTAGAACTTGCTACTTGGTATGCCAAATCAATGTATATTACCTCCCCTTTGACTAGAATTGAGTGACTGAAGGTTTGATTTATTTCTGTTTTTTTCAAATAATTTATGTACTTTATTCAGCTTTATATTAAAAAGTAAGTAATTTAAGACTACCTGTAGTGGAAAGTAGCCATCATAATGATTTTGAGACTTCTTCTAAACTTATTATGAGTTTGGGGTAAATATTGGTATAGTTTTATGCATTAGACAACTTTAATATGCAATTCATTTCTATTACTTAAATTTACCAAGTAGTGTATGCAGTGATAAGTTATATAAGTGTCTGAATATTGAATAGAAACATGGATTTACCCTGGCATCGCAATGTTTTCCACATATTTCTCCACCTCCAGCTTACGTCTTGGCTTGGGCCGCAGCAGTTTGTACATGGGCTTTCCATCATCATCTTCAGTGTCAGCATTATATGAACTTTTTATAGCTTTTTCAAATTTGTCTCTTGTTGTCCTTATGTAATAGACCTCAAGTGGCTTTGTCTTTTGGGTTGATGTACATTTTTTCTCCTTGTTGTGGGGAACATTACCAGGCTTGAAGAATTGACTTTGTCTATTCTTTGCTTCCTTATCCTTTCCCATAGTTTTATGCTAGAAAGTATCACTCAGTTATTTAATTCCTCAGTATTATAATACTTATGGAACTTTCCTTTGGCTTTTATACCTTTTTATTAAGATTTGGGGGTGATGAATCACCTGTGTTGATAGTTTAAATAGTTTTAGAATGTCAGCATCTCTGGATGCCTCATTGGGTGTGTCAGAGTCACAGAAGGACAATGACCTCTTATCATTTTGACCTGTCATGTGGCACACTTATTGGTTTGGTGAGAATGATAGGAATCAGGGATGCACTGTATCTTATTTCTGTGAATGTCAGCAAGAAAAGAAATGCAATTTTGAAATTTAAAACATTTAAAACTTGTCTTATAGCCATGGAAAAACTAGGCGTCATGTAATTTGATACCCTGTGATGTCATACTTGCTGATGTCAGCATGTTTTTGTTTATTTTGTGTAGCATGCATGCAATAGAAAGATAACACGAAGATACAAAGTCGGAATCTAATTTTTTTAATAACAAGAATAATGCACTAATAAGTACATTACAACACTTCAACATGTAATGCGGATGCAATTTTGCTATGTACATTAGTATCACATAAAATGCAATTGCACTATTATTCATGCACCAGCATGGCCAGGTCTTTCTTACAATTATACTCTAATATCAATGAGTAAAATGCAACTTTTTCAAAAAAAAATTAAAATCTGGTTATAAGACTAACATACTGAACATGTTATGAAAACAAAAACGATTCATAATATATATATATATATATATATATATATATATATATATATATATATATATATATATATATATATATATATATATATATATATATATGATTATGGTTCATACAACCATCTAAGTATATGACACGAAGAAATGAACGTGGTTCACACATTCACACATCCACAATATATATTGTAATAAATTTGGAGTTGCTAGCCCGAAATAGTTAGCCAGTTAGTAGGAGAAAACATCACAGAGAGGAGTGTTAGTGAATTTGAACCATGCTGGGTTCGTTAGTAGTGATTTTAGGCACAAGCCGAATGACTGTCCCTTTCAGTAACATATTCCATATTAAAATTCAGTGGTGTATTCAAGTATTGTGATTGAAAAGGCGGCATTTATGGTTGGAAATCAGTAAATTATAGAATGGAATCAATAAGTTGGAACTTGGTAGGTACCGTTTATGTGTCCATAGTGGAAAATGGGCGTATGTATATGAGCGTGATACGCCGGAAATTCTGTGGATTGACTGGCCTAGAGGCGCGCAGTTAAATATTTCCCAGTTAGTAATGGAATACTAGTGGAATTTCCATGGCATGACGGGCTTGCGGTACGGAAATGGGATGATAATGGAGAAAAACCATGCTAAGGTGCAGTTAATGGACGTTTGGGCAAGTTATCTCCTCTGGGTCGCCAATTGATTAGAGCAAAGATTATTAGTTATAGCAGACACGTCTCTCTTTCCATTTTACAACTCAAGTTGTATGGAAGTCTTTGGAAATTTGGGGAAAACTTATGACTTCCAGCGTGACTCGCGCCAGGGTTTTGACACCGCTCGGTCAAGTGAATACCCCTGTGCGTATTACAATATGAAAAATGAATACATTGCACAGAATCATACGATGCAAAGAAACAAGCCTACAACCACATGCCACAGAGAAATAACTCAAAAACCATATGTCCCTGTATAGTTAACACAGTTTATACTGCTCATATTCAGAGTGAAACTCGTATCATTATTCTCTGTCCTTCCTCAGAATCCGTAATTTCTGTCTTACACGTCCAGTCACGTATTAACATATACACAATTAGTGGAATTTAGTTCAGTGATTACGCCGCCACATTACAGGTCATGCTGTCAGCATTCTGGTTCTATGACTGTAATAAGTCGTAAAATTATTGACACTCCTTGACCAGATCCATGTGATCATTGCGTCGACAAAATATCTCCTATAAATACAAAAACGAAAATAAAACTAAAATGTACACGACCAGGTGTAAAGAATTCGTCTACATCGCTAAAATGTGTATTTCGCTAAATGTGTATTTCGCCGAGACTAATCTACGATGAAATGCATGTATTGCCCGTTCACCTTATAAAACAATATGAACTACCCTAGGTAATGCTGTATGCGTCTACGAAACCAATTACCCAAATTGTTCTTAAGCATTACCAATTTATTTTGTTGCCTTTTTTCGTGAGAAAGTCGCCTAATCCAAGTGATCTTTGATGCTTCTTTCATTGCAAATAAACATATCATTTTCAAATTACCCCCTCCAACTCGTATTCCTTTACAACATGCATTCTAACCTTGTTAACTGAATTATTCCAAATAATGTTTTAAATATATTATTATTTTCGATTAAAATTTTTTATGGCGGTTGTAAGGATAGAAGTAGAGGACTTAGTTTAGATAATGTTAAAACATTTTATAAGTGTCATTGTATCGAATAATATGATGCTTCTTTTCGACTACTGATTTAATACGTTATTTGTCGCATAATTGAAACAGAGTGGATTTTGGATTATATGAACAACTCAAACACAATGTGTGAAAGATGAAAATATTAATTAGTAAAGAAAAATATAGGAAGTATAAATACAATGTTTCTCACACGCTCTCAACATACATTTGATCCAATAACTCTATACTTAAATTCACACATTGAAAATAAACCAAAAATATTATATCTAACTGATATACAGATTCAAGAAACATCAGTATTCACTGTAAGATATTCAAATAATTTCCCGTATAGCCTAGAATTGAGATTCAAACAATCTCAAACTATTCTTGTACGTTTCAAATGTTCTGCACTGTAAGCGAGATTCACGAATCTCCTGGAATTCAACTAAGATTAAAAATAATGTCATGTAAATACAAATATACGAATTGAAACAACAACTGGAACGAACATATGCTTCTTGACCCTTGTACAGTCGCACGATTCATACACCGATAAACTGAACAGTTTCACCACGTGCAGACTTGCATCGGCCGCTTGCACCCTTCACGGATCCGCCATATGTACAGAAATTACGTATACACACGTACAGACAGCATACGGCACCTTTGAATTAGCTTCTTGTACAGTCGTGGCTCCACCACATGTACAGACATACGTACATACATATAGACAGTGAAAGATAGCTCTACACGTCAGCTAAATTCCTCAGCAGCTAAACTCGTCAGATAAACTCATCAGCTAAAGTTATCAAACTCGTCACACTCGTTACACTCGTTAGCTTCGTTACACTCGTTAGACTCGTTAGCCTCGTTACACCCGTTACACTCGTTAGACTCGTTAGTCCCGTTAGCTGCAATAAAACAAAACGTAATATTAATGAGTTCTGTAAAATGCTAATACATTAAACTCTTAATACCAACTTATAATTCACAGTTCACAACGTTTCAAATCTGCGCTGTAATAATCGAATCTTTATACGATATGACAATACAAACTCAATTAACTTCGCATATCAAATAAAGTATAAATTTAACACTCACCCCTATGGCTATAGATTACAATGCAGATACGTGCTCTTTTCAACAGATCCAAAGCGACCAGTGTGTCGGTTATACATTGATCTTGTTTAAATTCATAGAACAGTGATATTTACGGTAAAATACCCATGCATATTGTAATTATAATGTCCCTCGTAGCAAGTAATTTCCGGCGAGACATATGTTGGTTCCGTCGCTTGTCTGGAAAAACACATGCTCACCCTAGTTAACGGTGTACGCATGCACAACGAAAAATAGTCAAAACTTTCTAAGGCGTAACAAAAAGGTTTTTTTCTCCTAATTTTGTAAAATTATTTATTTCTTTAAATTTGTCACATCGTCTTTGTATCATGTTTTCCAAGTATAGATTAATACTTGACACATAGTAATGTAACATCATTATCTCTCCAATTTATATCTCCAACATAATATATCCTCATTTTGAACTTGACATCCAAACTAGATATCATTAGCTTGGCACTAAGTTCAGAAAAATAAGAATTATAAATGAAAGATCAAGTTCAAACGTTGTGATTTGATATTCCCATCCACATTAAAATGTATCATTTGCATAAAATATTATCTCATGTATATTTCTGTTCCTTTAATATTTGGATTTTCTCTTACCATGTGTACCAGTATTTCTGATAAATATATATAAAGATAACCGGTCTCTTTGCCTACTTGTACGGAAAACCTAAAAGAAATGTAGCTATTTACTGTAACATATGATTTAGTATGGTTATGATAAATTGGTATCCAGTTTATAATAGAATCTCCCAAATTACGGAAAGATAAACCGTTCTTAAAGCATGACCATGGAAACGTACTAACGCTATCATCAATGTGAATCAGTCGCATTCAACCTGAAATTATTGGAGTTTTGTTTGTGAAAAAGAATAAATAGTTAATTGTTGCGATGTTTTGCCCCAAACTATCTGGTTTTAATAAAACCAAAACGATCCTCGCTTTTAAGGCGAGGTAATATGCTTTTCAATTTATTTTCTATAAAAAGCGTAGGCTATTTTATATGAAATATTTAGTAATGTTATTGGTCTCCGCTTATTAAGATAGTGCTTTGGTTGTCACCTTTTGAAAATATAAATAATTCTGTGTCCATGAGCTTGTTTTAATGAGTTTGTTTTCTTGAGTTGTAGGTATTCATGTTAAATTATCTCCAAATATCTTCCTGTTATAGATCAAAGACTTTCTCTTTTGCCATGTGATTATTGATATTCCAACAAGTGTCTATAATATTGTTCATATTAGGATTTAAGTCACCTGCTAAAATTATGTTTGCATTATGTACATGAGAGATAATACCTCTCCGGTACTCTAGATGGTTGGAGCGTTCGCTTCCAATCCGAAACGTCGCGAGTTCTAACCCCGGTCCAGTAATACCAAAGACAAAATGGCACCATCAGTGTCAGGATAATGTGACTGGATGAGACAGGATGCTGATTGCGGCATGCTTCTGCAATGCTAGACATCCCTACAATGTGAAACACTGCAGACATCCAAGCGATATGACTGATGTGTTTATAAAGCTAATTTAAATCTCTCTCTCTCTCTCTCTCTCTCTCTCTCTCTCTCTCTCTCTCTCTCTCTCTCTCTTGTGTTACTGCAACTCAGTGTAGGGAAACGTGGATGGAATTAAAACGTTGATTCAGTTGGACTCATTGGGGGCGGGGTAAAGAACATTACGTTACTGCAACTCGATATAGGGTACAACTGAATGTAATTGCAACCTCGTGTCACTGCATCCCAAGGAGGTTTTTAACTGAATGAAATCAAAACGTTGTGCCACTGGCACTTACAGTAGGGTAAAAGTGTAGGAATTAAAACTTTGTGTCAATGCAACCCACTAAGGGGTTTAAGTCAATGGAATTGAAACGCTGTCTCACTTCGACTTAGTGTGGTGTGTAAACGGATGAAATTAAAACGTTGTCTCACTACACCGCAGTGTGGTGTGTAAGTGGATGAAATTTAAACGTTGTGTCACTTTGACTTAGTGTAGTGTATAAGTCGATGTGAGTCAGTATTGTGTATCAGCTGATGAGTTTAAAAAGTCGTTTCACTTCAGTTAAGTTAAGGGTATTTAAAAGCATTCTAACAGATTATTTGAAAGAGGAAGATGATGATATATTTAGCGACTTGATAAAACATTTTCTTGTAATGTGGTCTATCACAGTTACGTGCAAAATCGAATTCAAAGTTTCAGCCTTATAAAGATAAGACCAGCTTAATAGTATATCAGTATATCAAGCACGCTTGTTGTCTTATCGTGATCCAATTAGTTTTGACATATCGTGACTCAGTCATGACTTTATATTCACAAAAACCTACAAATAGGTGTACGATCTGTTCAGTCCAGTTTTAGTTAGACTCCTTCCTTGCAATGAAGTCATTTGCCTTGCTCCTTGTGTGTTGCCTAGTGGGTAGGTACTTGTTTTGTCATGTATATATATATATATATATATATATATATATATATATATATTTATATATATACTGAAATACATTGCTATACCGTGAAAATTATCATTTTCCGCAGATGAAATGAAGATTTTCAACCTGTTATAAATTGTGAATGAATATATTTAAGTTATGAATATATTTAGATGACTTCATATAACAGTAAACAGCTGCATCCTTTGTAGTTCTACCGATTTGATAAAGCTACATTTCTCGTCGGCAAAACTGAAACTAATATGCTGACTCGGTTAATAACCAATTAGCTAATATTTTTTCTCCAACCGATATCCCATAGATTATATCCTTACGTATATTATATACTTACAGATATTATATACTTACAGATATTATAAACGATATTATATACTTACAGATATTATATACTTACAGATATAATATACTTACATATATTATATACTTACAGATATTATATACTTGCAGATATTATATACTTACTATATACTTACATATATTATATACTTACATATGTATTATGCTTACATATATTATATACTTACAGATATTGTATACTTACAGATATTGTATACTTACAGATATTACATCCTTACATATATAATATATTTACAGATATTATATACTTACAGATATTATATACTTACAGATATTATATACTTACAGATATTATATACTTGCAGATATTATATACTTACTATATACTTACATATATTATATACTTACATATGTATTATGCTTACATATGTTATATATTTACAGATATTATATACTTACAGATATTATATACTTACAGATATTATATACTTACAGATATTATATACTTACAGATATTATATACTTACAGATATTATATACTTACAAATATTGTATACTTACAGATATTATATACTTACAGATATAATATACTTACAGATATTATATACTTACAGATATTATATACTTACAGATATTATATACTTATTATATACTTACTATATACTTACAGATATAATATACTTACAGATATTATATACTTACAGATATAATATACTTACAGATATTATATACTTACAGATATTATATACTTACAGATATTATATACTTATTATATACTTACAGACATTATATACTTATTATATACTTACTATATACTTACAGATATTATATACTTATTATATACTTACTATTTTCCATACAGCATGTAGCCGAGCCTGCACATCCACCGAAGAATGTGACTCGAACACTGTCATTTGCGGAAGTGGCTGGCACGTGCATTGCGATCATACACTATGCACGTGTGCCGTGAATGGTGAAGTTCAAGGTTGGTACTGTACCTACCTTTCCCTTTGATGTATCGTTTTCGAATGCAAACGACAAGAAATATACTGGGATATAAATTTTGACGATTTGCAAATGCAACGCTCCGTCTGATTGGTCAAACATTTATTTTTGCAGCAACACTATCGTACATATCTGTTTTTCCGTGTTTTGGTTGTTTAAATATCCTATTTTGCATGTTTCGGTATCGTAAATCCCCCATGTTTGAATGAATGTGCTAATACTTGTTTAAAAAATTATGCATTTATGTGTATGGATGGATGCATACAATGATGTCCTTATGACTACAAGTATAGAGTTTTCTACATGGGTATTATTATTATTATTATTATTAGTAGTAGTAGTAGTAGTAGAAGTAGTATTTATATTATTATTATTATTATTATTATTATTATTATTATTATTATTATTATTAATGTCATTGATTCTAGAACTCGCTACTGTTAAGTAAAAACTCATGAAATGAGTTGAAATGAACATAGCAACCACATTCTAGAATACGTAGGCATACAAGAAAAAAAAACCACTTAATAAACCAAGGGTATGTGCATTTCGGATTTATGTATATTTGCATCATTTTGTTCTAATATGGAGGAATTGGAGCTAAGAAGATATTTATCAGACCAAGCAACTAGCCAGCTTTTACGTCATTCAGAGAGAACCGTACTCAACACACGTTATGGTATCGCTGATTAACTTCGTAAAAAAGCTGCATTCAAACGATTTAATATTACAAGAGTATTTTGATATCCGGATGTAAATTTCTTTAGTAGTCAGATAGGAATAATATGTTGATTATTTGCTGGAGTTGTGCTCTATTGTACATGGCATGAAATACTATCAACATCTTATAAATGTAGACATTAATCCAGCAACAACAACAACAAAAAATCAGAAGTGTAGAAGTCGAGTTTATTGAATTCAAGGTTCCTGGTTTCATTATATGAACATTAGTTTTCATCTAAGCGCATTTAAAAGCATTTAACTATTCACGAATGTTGATTGACCTCATTATAAGGGACCATCAACTTCACGCCTAGCTCGCTCAGAGCTTTCGTCATTTGGAGGTGTACTCATGCAAATTGGTTTAGATCCCTGCCAAGTGTCCATATCATCAGAGACCAATGTGGGGATCACTTTGGAATTTCCGTTATAGGTGCAGGTTTGGCGTGAATGTATGTGTGTGTGTTTAGGGGGACAGTATCTTTGGATACGAGAGGGGGTGTATAACGGATCCCTTGGAAATCTGCCATTGAAACAGATTTAGAAACTAAGACTAATTTATGAACTTCATATGATGACCTAATGCAATGGATAAATTCTACATTTTCAGGTTGCAAGCAGGATTCCGAATGCGTGGACGGTGTCCACACGTGCTCAGAGTTTCGACCCATATGGCGCTGTGTGATCCGAGAGATTAACGGTGTCACAAGGGGCACGTGTTCCTGTCATAGAGATTAAGCAGTAGGTCCACTCATTTTGGTATCCGAGCGTGCGTCTGTAGTTGCATGCTAGTCCGATAAATCACCCCCACCTCAATTATGTCTTGATACTAATATTTACCGATATTTGGCAACAGCCCTATCTAGAGCGAAATTCAAAATGACCACAATACAGAGGGTTGTGCTATTCCACTTGGATTTTACAAGTCGCCTAACATTTAGGAATTTCACCGGAAATATAATATACATATCAGCAAAATGACCCCACACCTGACGGTACATCCGCAGCAGCGATACATAAAATGTGTATATAATGTACACAGATGTGTGCAGACAAAAGTGGCTGCGAATAAATTGTAGCTTACAATGAATAAGTGATATCAGTCTCTAACCCAAAAAAATCAACATAATCATAAGTGAAGTGCTAATTTATCGTCGTATTGAATGTGTGTGTGTGTAAGGAATGTTTCAATGTTAGGTATGTAGCCACTTACCTGTGATGTAGATGCCGTAACAAAGTATTTTTCGACCTTGTTCTGATAACTCCAATCATAAGTCGTTGTTTCTGTTATAAATTTTACCTAAACTCATTTGTCTGTCTTCGTCTTTTCTGGATCTGAATCTACCGTACTCTGTTGATTAATTTATATTCCAATATTATTCTCTAACAGCTAAAGAATATATTTTTACTGAGGTCGTTTAGTTTTCTTCCTAGTTCCAATTAGTACATCGGTATATGTATGAATGGACAGACGAATGAGATGATGTAATGATATAAGAAAAAGCAAACAAACGAATCAAAGTCTATTAGAAATCATTTAATTAAAGTCAAATGCGTTGTATAGTAACTTAGTAAGTAGGAAAGTAAGTGATTATTATTATTATTATTATTATTATTATTATTATTATTATTATTATTATTATTATTTGCAGTAATGAAAAGATCCTAAGGATCAAATAAAAACAAGATTGTCTAGGTGTTTGTTTTGTTTCATTTAAAGAATGAGATAATTTAAGGATATCACTGGTTTCTGTTCTGATGTTTTAACATTTCTTTTTCAATATAAGTAATTAGACAAAATATTAATTTATCCAAAGTGAACGAGTCTTTTTTATTGACAACTACACTAAAGCCAAAACTATGACATCATTGTACTTCTGACTCCGTAAATTTTATTTGCTATTGAATTTAGAATGTAATGACTATTGATATTTGTTCAGACATGTATCGAGAACAATACAAATGTAATGTTATATTTTCAGACATGTATCGAGAACCATGCAATTGTAATGTTATATTTTCAGATACACTTCACGAATGCCAGGAAGCCGTAATCTTATCTTATGGATTTAATCTAAAAACTAAATTATTAAAAATTAAACGTATTTGTCAACATGAAGAGTATGTTTTCTTTGTTGAGAGAGAGAGAGAGAAAGAGAGAGAGAGAGAGAGAGAGAGAGAGAGAGAGGATTACGATCATAATATTAAGAACACAGCAAACAAGGTAAGTAACCGAAAATATTAAACGTGAGAAATAACATAATTTTACAAAAGATAATGACAACTTTTTTATGGTGAATATTCAATATGAGAACTAAGGAAGATAATGTTGATATATCAGGAAGTCAAAGTTCGTTTTCAATGTTTTTCTAAACATTATAATAGCGAGATTACAATTGAAGTAAACCGTGAAATGAAAATAACATTCCCGGAAATGAATCACGTGATTCCAATTAGTAAACCGTAAACGGTTGTCAAAACGGAAATGACGTCAAATCGCATTAGTATTAAAGTAAGCACACTAAACTAATTACGCTTTTTTGTCAAAGATAAATGCTACTAGTGCTTAACTACACATAATAACTGGTGTTCAAAATATTAAACATTTAACCAAGAATTCGTTTATTATCAAACTATTATCTTCTTTTAGTCATGATTTAACCCCTGCAAATCAATGTCCCAGTAGGGCTTTACGAAGAGTTTTAAAACTGAAATGGAGAGATTATTTATCCTTGTAAAATCTACAACATACCCTATCTAGCTATGCAAATAAAATAATTCTTGTTTATTGGAATAAATGTCATACAGCAGTCTAAAATCTATCCTTTTTCTTAGCATTTTCATATCTTTTCACGGATCGTCTTTTTCTAAACGTTCTGCAGATGATAGAAATGGGAATCATCTATATTGTAAGAGTAAAATTCAAAATTGTCCGAAATACGTTTGTCACTGGACCTTATATATCTTTGAACTGCCTGCATAACGTGGTTGCTTCCGGTACTCTCAAAGTTAACGTTGTTGACAGGTCAAAAATGTCGTTTTCGTTTGTTCTATTCCCTCTATCTCCCTATCCTCCTCGAGTCATCGATCTTAGCTTGTTGTTCATTCTAATGCGTGGTGCACATATGGAAATATGTTTCCCCTTGTGCTTTCCGAGACCCTTTTCTATGAGGCCTAATCTCTTTCCTGTGTCCCTCAACGTCCAGATCATTTTCTAACGAGAAAAATACTTGCCAATTTGTCTTCGGAGTCAGGCTTTTTCTATTAGAGGAAAACTTAAGACTGGCTAAATTCGTGCCAGTGAATACTTAAAACAAAGAATTTATCCTGTTAGACATACAGTCCTCGATTAGCTGAGCCAATCCGGCTTAACCCTATATAACCCTTACATATTTAACACGTCCATCGAAGTTAGGATATCTCTTTCTATTACGCCATTATTACTATGTTTGGAAGAAAATTCATTTATGACACTTATTCTAAATTGTCTCTGGATTGTCTCTACTTTGACTTTTCCAACTACTTAATCCCAGAGTTACAGCATCTACGTCTGTCGGTCCGTTATATCAACTACTTGATCCCCGATTTACAACATCTCTGTCTGTCAGACCGTTATACCAGCGGGTCCTATCTCATATCAAGCATGCCATCAAACAAGGACGGTTAAGCAAGCGCATGCTAGCTTTATATTGTGTGCATATGTCTAATGTTAAAGTTATTTGTTACGTGTCAAGCTGTCCGCAGCAATATTGGCTTCAGTTATCGTTCAGTAATATTTTTCTTCAAAATTCATTATGTTACAAGAACAAAGCTATACCATGCCTCTAAACTGGTACATTTCCAAACAAATGGCATCTGGATTCAGAGTGCTGTCCACAAATCCCACACAACACAACCCACCAAAGAAAACAAGCAAACAACACAACAACACAATTACTATGTAATAGACTCATTCGAAATGAAAACCAATTTTAAACTTTATTTCTATGTATAATCTTTATATGAATCGACTGTCACATCACTCCTGCAGAATTATAACTATTCCTGGAGAAGAATTGACAATTTAAAGGTTACAT
The DNA here is from genome assembly GCA_030141615.1 of Unio pictorum. Classification (NCBI taxonomy): domain Eukaryota; kingdom Metazoa; phylum Mollusca; class Bivalvia; order Unionida; family Unionidae; genus Unio; species Unio pictorum. Next base: position 2,790,273 of record JARLTB010000121.1, on the reverse strand, counting down.
AGCTACAACCCTCTCTCAGCAAATCCGACGGTATAGGTGTTAAAATATAAAATTAATACGATGAAAGGTATAACAATTTAATAAACAATATCACAGTACTACACAATTACAGCACAATTTTTCAATGCAACTGCTTCCAATGAATAAACGACTTATCCAAATTTACAATTATTTCATCCGGCGATATTAAAAGTGAGAGGGTTTCCTTCCCGTGTCCCTTCTATATTGCTCTTCTGTAACGTCCGCCAAAGTAGCATGGTAGCAGATTACACCATCCACTTCGATTTCTCCAAGCAACTATATACAGTAATCTTGAATATTACTAATTCGCTATATAATACATTATGACATGTTGACAAATGCCTCCCCCCCACACACACACACTTAGCCCCCCAAAAAATAGTGTTGTATGTGTTTGTTTTTAGAAAAGAATTTCGCACACAAATGTATTTGAGAGAGAGAAAAAAGTGAGGTATTTGTGCCCTGTTGTTATCTAAAAGGTGGATCCTCTGATCTAGGTTTGATTCCTTGTAAGAGTCATCTGCCCTTGTTTCTGTAAGTGACCATTGGCAGGGGTGTCCTATGTGTGCTATACGTGTATATGCTATAATGTATGTATGCCATATATTTGTGAGTAAGGACTGCATCTATAGTCAAAATATCTCCAAAGTTATCTTATCATTGATTAATATAAGGATTCTTTACAAGGTCTAGCTTGAGTTTATTTATTTGCAAATTTTGAATTGGGATGAAAAACGGTGTACTGTATCAAAGTTAGAATTTTTTAAGTGTTTTGAATGCGTGATCACGTGTATCGTTTCTCATTTAATTTTAGTATTGTAATTGAAAGTGGGCATTATTTTCTTTATTCAGTTATGTTTCTCTTATTACAAGTTTGTGCCCTCCCTTGCCTAAAGTAAATATTCCAGAAGGGTTTAGTACAGAAGGGGAAGCTTTCAATTAGTAGTAGACAACGGAAATTGTTTTAACCCCATGTTTTTGTATTGTCTGTTCATGTCCTACATGTGAGTTTTTCGGGGACTCTTTCCATGACTTGTTCACTTCGCGTGGCGCCTTGTGACGTAACCAAGTATGAATCCCATACTGAACTCACATGCTGGTTGCCTGGTACATCTTTAAAAAAGAAGAAGAGAAAAGATATATATTTGTATGATTTTATAAAAGAGATTGGAGGTACTTGTATTATAAATCTTCTGGGAAATTATCCTCATAATGTGTCTTCTTGAGGTGGAAGATGAAGTCAGGGCTCCAGCCCGCATTTCGCAAAGCAATCCCTACTCTGGCTGCAAAATGAAACATTCCCACCCATCCACCTCCACATTTTATTATTATCCGAGTAGTAGTTTCAGTTCTATAGTTATATCCCTGTGGCGAAGGATAAATATATCGAACCGAAGCCACCGCCCCTGTCCAGACTTGACACTGTATAAAATTAATTCAGTTGAAATATTTTTTGAGTCATCGAAATAATTATTTAGGTCTCATTATCAAGGTATGGTATAAAATAATTATAAAAGTGTTGACCTATGTTTCATATATTTTTCTAATTCTTATTACTTGATCACAGGCCATCATTTGTTTGGTTATACAATTAGTTAATTTTATCATTAATTTCTTTTCAAATTGTCCATCTAAATATATGTTATTCCTTTGATATTTTTCTTGTTTACATTTATCTTTCATAAGTATCCTCTCAAATTTTCTTCTTTTTTTCACATTGTGAGATTGCGTGATATTTTGTGAAATCTAAATTCTTACACATTTTCCTACTTAGGGCTAGTTCTCCTCTAAGCCACACATTATGTTATTATGTAGGAATTTGAAAATTAAACTTTGCATTTGAAAAGAGCCAATATTGGCCCAGTGCCTCCATATTCGATTCAAATTTATTGCAAAGATTTCCTTCCTCAAGTTTAGTTCTTACATTCTTGAATAGTTCCTCTTTATCCAATCTTAAGTCCTACTTTCTTAAAGTTCCCATTTTTCGTTTTCGATCGCTATATTTAATTTGCATTTCTTTTAAATAACGGAAATGTCATTATTTCCAGCTTTTTTATAAGCCTTTTATTTTAGCATATATCTGGTATATTTGTAATGGTGAATCCGAATCAAATAATGTATAACGCCTCCCATGGAGTTTGACATTCTGAAATAAAAGTTTTAAATCTATTAATAATATTAATACCTTTAATTGAAAGGGGCTTGGTAGGGCAATTATTAACATTTTTTCTCAAACAACGTGACATCGATCTTACTTGTGACAATTTGTTAATTTGAATATAAGAGAAACATTGTCAGTCACCGTCTTCTACTTGATTTTAATTTTTAAGGACCACTTGCCGTTTTAGGTTGGAATTTACGGGAAAAAATGACGATGGTTCACACATCCATAATATATTTGACAAATGAATACAATTCACAGAATCATACGATACAAAGAAATGACGATGGTTCACACATCCACAATATATTTGACAAATGAATACAATTCACAGAATCATACGATACAAAGAAATGACGATGGTTCACATAAAAAAAAAAAAACAGTAATATCCAAAATTGGACCTAAGATATTTTTCTCGATTCTTAACAAAACGTGTTTGTAAAAGCGAAATACTAGTAAATGAATATTTTTTGTTTGGCTTTCTTTATAATGTTGTCTATTCAAGCATCGAATTTAATGCTAGAAACAATTCTTATATGTACTACAACGGATATCTATACAACGGATATCTTTACAACGGATATCTATACAAAAGAGAACAATAATGATATACGATACTACTATATATAATTGTTATTTATACATTATTTGCGGATTGAAATAAAACCATAAAACAAAAAAAAAATAACTTCATGTTATTATAAGAGCAAGGCTTCCAAACATCAACTAAATGAAGACTTAAAACATTATCATGCTGAAACAACACATAAATTAGATTGTCGGGCATACCATGTTGAAATACAAAAGCAGAAAAAGTTAAAAAGTGTAGTTGCATTAAAGATGGGAAAGAACTCCATAGAGTACTGAAAATAAATTTTTGGAAACGAGGCTACTTCCCTTTGAACTGGATCTTGCCTGAACTAGTTATACACATATGGAATCACATCACAATTAGTATTTCCAGTTCAGTACCCACGAATGTAGTTCTAGTCTATTGTTAGAACATTTGCCTCTCTCATTTTGGTGGTGATAGAAGAGTTATATCTATGCATTTTTTGGGGGGATTTAAAAGTGATTGTTTATTCTTTCGAATATGAGCTCAGAGATTGTTTGTCTGTGTGTATTTCCGTGACAGTGCACAGTGAGTAATTAGGCATTGGTGATGATCCGGAAGTGAAATCTGTGTTCTGTGTACATGCTATATTTACAGTGCAGCCTCTAAAATAAATGCGTGAACCTTTGACATGAATTTCACCGTGAAGTTATCTTTTTAGGTATTTTCGATTGACATATCATTTGAATTGATTGTCACAAAGGGGAGAGATCAATACTGAGAAATAGATGTAGAGAACATATAGTCAAATTAATTGTTATGTATGTCCAACTAGGTATCACGGTACTAATTGTTTTTCCATAGACCTCAATGCTAATGTTTTGTGAAAAAGTATACTTTCTATCCTACTTCCGCATGCATGTCACATACTATCATAGAGAACATTGTTAGACAATTTGACAAGGGCAAAATCAGGTACTCGATTGCATTTAAGAGAGATAACTCTGCTGGAACTAGACAGGTGTAAGAGTTATATAGTCACAACATACATATTCTCACCCATGTGTACCACATTTTCAAAACAATCATAAAAAATAAAAAATATGATCTAGATATGAATTAACATAATCTTATATTTTGCCAAGAGGCTTAACATTTTTTTTAATCTAACAGAAAGTACAACTCTTACATAATGCACCAAACACAGTTAGTCTTGTTGCTCATTTCTGAGTGCTATATTCCCTACACCTTAAGCTCCGTCCGCCTGGGGTTGTACAATTGGTACCGTTCTACCATAGCCAACCGTAAGTTTTTCAATATTCTGTGATATAGCTCAAGACTGAACAAGTAACAAGTGTTCTTAGTCAAAATCAATTGTATGAGGTTCTTTGATCTATTTTAGCTGCTGTTTTCAAGTTTGTACTTTACTACCGAACTCCTATTTGGGAAGAAATGAATTGTTCTAACTATGGTTGTATTTTATTCATATCAGCACTTACTGAACTTCACATGGGTTATATGGGATAAATCACATTATATCATATTAGGGTCACAGGTCAATGTACCAAATAGTTTGTACCTCTTCAAAAAGTACCATTCACCTAAGAAAGCCCTTTACATTTATTTGAGAGATGCAGAACTTAACCTCAGAGACAGATGGACATGACTCAATCTTATTATAAAGTACAAGCTTTAAAAACTTTACACTGTCTTTAGATACATGCGGTCACCTTAGCCCCAGTCCTCACACAAAGGTTAATCTACCCATCCTCTTTGTCACACAAATTTAAAGCTTCCCTCCTTACAGTAGTGAATAAAATTGATCCAATCAGCAGCAAAGAGGGTGGACAGACCAAGTTTTCAAACAAAAGTAAAGCCTCTACGGAGACCGAAACTATTTCAGACAAACCGAAACTATTTCAGACAAACCGAAACTATTTCAGACAAAACTTAAAGAAAGTGTGGACAAATCGAAACTATTTCAAAACGAAACTATTTCAGGCAGACGAGACTAAAGAGAATGGACCATAGACGCTACGGAGAGAGAGAGAGAGAGAGAGAGAGAGAGAGAGAGAGAGAGAGAGAGAGAGAGAGAGAGAGAGTAAATAGACCGAGTTTTCAAACCTACGGAGACAAATCAAAATTGTTATGGTAAAAGTTTTTAGGATTTCACATACAGACTAATTTGTAAAATCTCTCCTCCTAAGTCAATCAAATTATTGGACTGGTCAGTCAGTTTAAAATTAATTCTCGTTAATGAATCATTATGACATCACATTTAGACCGGATTAGTTGGATCTTCAATTATTAGAAATCCGGGTGAAGCCGTTGGTGCAAATGAGTATAACATATATCACTGCTGGGCTTGATTTGATTTTTCGAGATTTATTTGGTAACTTCCATCGATTGCGTCACATACGAGTTTTACTGCAACCACCGAGGATATATTTACATGTTGAGGAGCAATATGCCTACCACCATTGTCTGGGTCATTATTAAGTTTGAGGATGGTTGTATGTGGTTGTGTTATTTTTTTTCCATGAGGCGATTATTTGTGGGAAATACTCATCGAGGAGATCATTGGTTGATTTTTTTAATTACATTACATTATATTGGTAAAGCTTAAATGTTGGAATATCCTCTACACGTATATTATACTTCTTTGCAAATTCTACTCTCACAGAATCATTCCTGGCATTTAATACAGCTTGAATAAGTCGTCTGTTAAGTAGTTCCATATCAGATGTGATTTGATTTAGTATTTCAATGTATTTGATAATTAGGTTTTTCAACGATAAATCGATAATATTTTCTTGCAAACTCTATTTTAATTTATTTAGATACTCTTTATAGAGTTCATGAAGAGAACTGTAAATTTCCGAGATATCTAAATTTACTGGTATAAATCCCGTTACGCAAAGGCCATTCCCCATTTCTGTACATAAAAACATTTGTCAAAAAATTCATATAATCATAATTAATTTTTACAAGGGAGATATCATATGATTTATTGTCTGTGACATAATCAGGTTTTCTAGGTTCGGGTATATTCTTATAAAATGTCCGAGGTGGTATTTCAGGCCATCCTAGCATCTTATAGAACTCTGATAGATGTATACGGCATATCCGGGTGAGTTTATCTCAATCGCGGATGATAGTGTTGGTTCATGAATTATTATAGCGATTTTTGATTCTTTTCCCGTAATAGATTTTATTCTACGCTGTAATTCATTATTGATCTGATCGATTTGGTACGACCCAGATGGTAAGGAAACTATATTCCAGTCTGGAGTTCCGTCTTGTTTTTTTTTTTTTTACTTGCAAACACCAAGGAATTATTCGGTTGCTGACCACCAAATGCTTTTGATCTAATATTTGGATAACTGTGGTATACTCGTAATTTTGCCAGCGCTATCTCCTTAACGGGAATCGCAGTGGGAAAATTCACACTGAATTCAGGGTTGACTCAGGTTATTGAGATCATGGTTGTCTGTTCCGGCGTTGTGTTTGTCGCTGTTTGTTGAAGTAATTCCGTCGATGACGTTGTCATCGTTGTTATTATTGTGCTGTTTTTCTAATTTTGGTGTTGCGCTATGGTATATATTCATCATTGCGGAGAATTTGTTATCTGATATTGTTGTGTCATCTAGACTAGATTATATCAGCGACGATAATTGGGAATATGGGGTTGATGCAATATGTGACTTAATTATATATTCGTGTAGTTTATTCTGAATGCATGTCGATATTTTTTGTGTGATTATGCTAAGAATTCCTGTAGTTCTTGTCGCCGATGACACACAGATTAAGACAACTACAGGAGCCAGTGCTGTTATCGCTGATAACAATATACCAGTTCGAGCAATTACACTTGAAACCGAATACACAATAACTTCGACGTTGGAAATTTGCATGCGGTATTTTTTAAAACTTTTACTGTATACTCGTCAATAAGAGTTTTTAAGTTTAGTTTCAAACTCAAGGACTTGATCAGATCGATATTGTTGGACATTCATTATACTATTTACTTAAATCAATTACAAATTCTACGTAGTATGGCATTGATGCCCCAGCTAAATTGCCAATGATGGGGGTTATTGTAAATGCTCCCATGGCGCCCTTATCTATATATGTACTTGCAGTATTAATTACCCTAGATGTATCCGATGACACATTAAACTGTACTCCTGAAAGCAGGGTCAATCTATAGATACCTCTGATTTCAGCGGTAATATTAATGATATTATGTTGAGGTGTCCAGTCGAAAGATCCGTGATATGTCGAGTACACTGTAGTGATATTTTGTTTATGTGGTATTTTAATTTTATCAAGCTGGGTCGCGATAGCAGGAAAATCACTAACTATATCGCCTTGTTTTTGTTTAATCGTATCGATATTTGTTTTAATATCAGAAAGTTTCATTGAGACTACCGGTGGTTCTCCAAAGAAATCATCCATTTTTCTAAAATTCTTACGGAGGTTTGTAAACGCATTTACATGAACATCATACTCAGCTCGCAGCGTCGATAGTTTCTCATCTGTGGTTTTATGCTCAGCGTGCAGCGTCGATAATTTATTGTCTACCACAACTACATACCTTTTTGTCACAGCATCAGTATCCAATGTTGGATCGCCAAGTGTGGTTATTTTATTCGAGTTCATGTCGAGAACTCCTGTCACTGTGTCACCGGATGTTTTTACTCGACTGTTAATACTATCTATCTCTATTGAAAAAGAACTCCTTGTTTAATCTTACCAGTGAAATCAAACACCGCTAGAGAATTTTTGGTTACTCCATTAATTTTAACAAGAATATCATTCAGGGAAACATTACTCGTTTTCAATTTACCCTGACGATCTTGAAATACGACTATTTCATTTGGATCCACACTTGCGAGGTTTAATATCTCGGATATTTCATCTTCGATTATTTTTTACATCTTTGGTTGCATATATTTCCACGGTGTTTTTTCAGGCTTGAGAGAGATCTTCCCCAAAAACAATCATTATATTTTAAGATCTCTCTAAAAAGCGATTACTCGTACATTCGTGTACAGTTTTATGTGGTGGCTTAGTTGATGATGATAACGCGTCGAGTACATTTAATACTTCTAGGCAACATATTGGTGTGTCGGTCATTTTCTGTGTTGATAGCGTGGAATACCAGATCCTCACTTTGTGAGGGAATTTTAATTGAAGTATATAACGCATAAATTCTTTAGGCGGTAGTAATCCATATGAATAAAAAAAAACAATCCAACTCGGATCAATCGCATATGCAACCCAGTGAGTTCCAGGTCCGGTGCTGTTATCGAGATTAATGATACCGGTTTCAACGCTGTATGGTTGCTGTGGTAATTGATCTCGCATAAAAACATTTATAAAGTTTTGTATCGCTAATTTTTTAGCAGCATCGAGTAAATCAAAATTTGACATCGGCAATACCTGCGATATCGGAACCATCGATTCTCGCGTTAGTAAACTGTTTCTAGTCTCAGGCCGTTTCCGCTGTACCGTAAATACGGAGTTCCTGGTAGTCTTAGACCTTTTCCCTTTTTGTATCCTTTTCTAGTCGCTTTCTTTAGTACCATCCCTGCCGCGGTACCAACGGCTCCGAGGGCAGCAGTTTTCGCCACTGCGAGGGCAGCGGCTGCAATTAGTGCTGAAATCGCAGCGAGAAGTGGAAATATACTACCTGATTTTATCATGTCTTTGATCCCGGCCGCAGAGAGAGTGACCTGAACACCTTTTTTTTATCTTTGATAGCATTATTGAAATGCTTAATTTGACAGCTGTCAGTGATAGTTTATTCTGACCACCAGACATCTGATTATGTTTTAGCGATATCGTAGTTCCATATTTTTTAGCTGAATCCGATTGCAATTGTTTAATCTAACCAGCAGTCAGAGTGACATTAGCATTACTATATATCATTTTATTTAATATGAGATTGATCTAATTGTTTACATAGTTTTGGAAAACATTTACATGTTTTTTAAAATATTACATATTTTCCACTGGTGCATCAACTATCCTCATTCATCCACCAACACCTTCGAGTAGCATTGTTTTTTCACTACGAATGACAGCAACTGCTCTGTAACCACCAGTAGGAGGAGCGGTTACAGGAGCTCGGAAATGTATGTCAACGATGTACTGTCTGGTTAAATCAAGATGTTCCAATGAAAAGTAATAAATCGGATATAATTTTCTAAAATCTAACTGTGTTATTTGCAGACCAGTATCTACATTATTATCACGTCCCATAAATGTCAGAAAACGAAGATACGCGCGTGCTATTTGGTTTTGATCGTAATTAAGTAAAATATCCTCGGATGGTTCTTGTTGGCCGTTTATCCTCAACGAGACTTCATTAACACCCAATTGATCAAATATCATATGGCTGCGTGTTTGTGAATTTAATCGCGCCCTATCCTGTAACGCAACAAATATATGCCGCGGCGCAGAAACTCCTTGTTTTGATGCCATGTGCCATGTGAATATATCAGTAACAGTAGTCTCCATAGTATATGTTGTTCTTGTTAGCCATGATAGCAATGATTTACCACCTGTATCCATAAACGATAGTAATTTTTCCTCTGCGGTGATTGATGGAGTCATTACTGGCATCCACAGTGGGAGTTTTGTTATATTTACTTTACCATCAGCGACTGGAGCTACAGCAGGACCTGCTCCTCGCAAGATTGCATCATTATCGTCGCCTTTTCGCACGAGGACTACTGTATGTTTCGCTCAAAAGATAACCTTTCTAGCATTTCTGCAAAATCCGAAAATATGAGATAGTGGAATCGCACATGAAAACAATCTACGCTGTCCTTGCACCATTGATACGCGTGTTGCAAACCCTAAGTTGTAATCAGGATAAGTATGTATAATCATATCCTCTATAGCAGAAGGAGCAGGAGGAACAGCAGGATTAGCACCAACAGCAGGGGTACCACGATCCATTGGTTGTCTTATAATAATATTGAACATTTCCAGCGTTATCATTAACATCCTTAGCAAACGTCATAGATGGACCTGGTGATCTTGTATAATCATCAGAATATCTTGCTAAACCCACTATTATTGTGGCAACATCAACATCATGCTCTATAGACTCGATTTCTCTTCCATCAATCATATATCTAGCGCTACTAAATAATGCCATGATACTATTATTGACAAAGCCGACTTTGACACCATCTGCATATGGTGTATGAAGTGGAACATTTGTTACAATTTCTCCTTCTACTTCAATAAATGCTTCAGCTGGTAGAAAGTATTTGCTAGACCTAAAGCTCGATTCTAGATCGACTCTTTGGTTGTATTGCGTTATAGGAATAAAATTGATAATCGCGTACAGAATCAACTTTGCGCACTGGGGCATCTAAATCAAATGCCGTATCAGGTGACGATTTGAACATTTTATTAAATATTTCTTGATCTAAATCGCGATCACAGACCACTTCCCGCTATCATATTTGCAGTAATATTTCCGTGAGTGTCATATCCCTCATTTATGCGCGATGCTATATTCTGATCCACCGCGATGTTTATTATTTTTCTAATACTCGCAGGCATAATCTACGTAGATGGTAGTTGTAATAGTTATTTTGGTTTATTTCGTCCTCGAACTAGTTTTAGTAGTTTTCTTTGGCCGCGGAAAATGCTTTACCGGCAACATCACTAACAGCGCTAATACCCTTATCACAAATAACATCAATAGCTTTCATTGATAATCGTTTTGCGATCGGTGCTATTTTTGGAGCCCTTCTTGCAAATAACCCTTCAATAACATTACCAGTCCATCTCCATTATACGCTCTATAAAGAGGAAGTCGTGAATTTCTACGTACGTCATGGTTGCTTTGTTGTGGTTGTAGTGTATGATCATCTTATTTAAATGCTATTTATCTAATCGAATTACAAAATGTCACGGATAAAGAAAGTCATCAATGTCAATTAGTCACTATGGTAACCGTCCGCGAGTTCATCACTAAACTCTCGATGTACATCAATATTCATGACACCACCTTCAAATAGTCGTCTGCAGATATCAGCGGCATTATTAATTATTTCCGGTGAGTTATTTCCAGCTCGTTTTCCCCCCAATGAGAATTTCTAATCGTGCTATGTCTCCCAGAACATTATTAGAACAACGAACAAGACCACTACCCCAAGCAGAGCTTGGAGCGCCACTCTGAGAAAAAAACCATACCAGTAGTACCAGTTGCACCTTGCTCGCGAGATAATTCATCCAGAAATCTATTAATTTTTTCTAAATCATCATCTGTTATTTATTCTTGTTCAGATGAGAAAGACTATTGTTTTGAAGATTTTTGTCTTTTTCTTTGCTATTTTTGCTGTTTTAATTCTTCCTCTCGCTGTCATTCTTCTTCCCTTTGTTGTTCTTCTTCTTCCATTTCTTGTCGTCGTAGTTTTTCTATTCTTGCTCTTTAAATGTTTTTTACTGACCAGATATTTTATTTACTTCATTGAGCTATTCTATGTACGGTGCACATGTTGTATCAATTCGGCTAGTGTGTGTTTTAATTTTATAAAGTACATCCTTCCAGTGTTTTATACTTTTAATATATGTTTTATGTCCTGGTTTCAGCATTTTCCTTTTATCTTCGAAACGCGTAGCAACAAGTTCGAGACAATCATTCGGATTACTTTTATCGATATATGCTAAAGTTTCCTCAGTAAATTTATCACATAATTCTTTTATTACTTCTTCATCATTTTTTTTTTCGGACCAGTGTGAGGTTTTGCCTGTGACTTTTGTAACAGTTCTGAGGTTTGTTTAGTTTCCTTTGCTATTCTTTTAAGTTCATGAAGAACACCTCTCTGTGCTTCTTCTCCTTCTTTTCCGTATATAACCTCTTTAGTGGTTGTAGTAACAGGTTTGAATAATTGTTCAGTGCCTGCTGCAAACCAGTTTGAAATTCTTGTCGCGCTTGTAATTTATTTCTGACAGAGTCCCGTACGAGTAAAAATTTCTTTATTGCTTGTAATCGCTCGCTCGCTAGTCTAGTTGTTAAAGATTATCCGATCATTATTGTTAAATTGCTAGCAATTTTGTTAAATTGCTAGCAATTTCTAATATGAAAAGCGAAAAATCTTCGATGCTCACCCCCCTCCCACGACAGTGTTTTCATTACTTTCGTGTTCATTGATTTGATCACCATAGACAAAATTACCGGTGGAAAAAAAATACCAATGATCATACCTGTTTGTCCTACTAGTGATTTATCACCAGTGATATAGAATTTCAAACCCATACAAATTGCCAAAAGGACTTCGTTCCGTGTGAGTAATCCCATACCCGTCTTGTTTCAAAACACGTAGTATGTACATGTGAGTAATCCCATACCTGAACACGTAGTGGTTTCAAAGCAATGTACATGTGTTATGCTTCGAGGATATACAGTCGAGTGAGAAGAAAGTGATGTGCATTGCGTTGTTATGATGTTTCTAAACTCGGTGTATTGTTCTGTTTAATGATATCCTTTATCGTCTTAATTCTTGAATTTATTGTGCGTCTGACTTGATATTGTTGGCCGATTTCAGCTCTGACCTTTTCGACTGCTGTAAATAACGAAATGAATTAACATCACTGCAATATGCCAGGGATTCATGAATAGCCTGCTGAATCCTTTTTATCAGGGCATATTGACCTAGAAGGACGTATTTATTATTCTGAGCACTATAATCGAGATCTCGAAAATCAGAGAATCTGATTACAATCTAATTTATCTGATAATTGTATTGTTTTATTTTTTAAATTTAAAATTTCATTTATTATGTCATTTATATTTTCGAAATTCATTATATCATACATACATACATACAAACATACATACATACATACATACATACATACATACATACATACATACATACATACATACATACATACATACATACATACATACATACATACATACATACATACATACACACATATATATAACCCAGCTTAGAAATAATTTGAGAAACCCCATTAAATGATTTTTGGGTAGCGTGTAAACCAAACGATTTGATAGTGGCAAGTAGAACGATATTCAGAGATACACTACTAATGTAGTTGTTTAGCACGCATAAAGAAAAATTCGCATCACTTCCAGTGCCATTGTGTTATAGGCCTACAGATACACGAACACAGAATATTGAAATTGATATTCCAGGAAAAAGTGAAAAACAAATTCTCGAGTTAAATGATATTGTGTCGGTTGATGTCAGTGTTGTCGAAGATGCATTGCGTGCTGAAAAATCTCCATGGACGCTAGGATACGCAGCGACGATACATTCTTCGCAGGGATCGACTATATCCGATTCAATGTTTTGGATCGTAGATGATCGAATCGAGTGGTCAAATTTAGTTTACTTAGCAGTATCCAAAGAACGAAGAATAAATCAACTTCAAAGAGTTGTTTTAGATGCTAATGACACCACAATTAGTGATATTATCAACGATGACATAATCAGGAAAAAAACTCATTGGTTACAAACAACAGGATAAAAAAATAGAAAATTTGATATTGATGCTGAATTTATAATTACGCTGAAACAACAACAGAATAATCACAGCGCGAGTTGTAATTGTATAATGCGTTGGTGTTGGTCAGATGAAGATCCTAGCCAATTTACCGCAGACAGAAAAGTTATCAGTGTTGGTCATACCAGAGATAATGTGATGTTGACTTGGGTTGAGTGTAACAGACGAAGAGGTGCTAGTTAAGACCACGCGGTGGTAATTGAGTATCCTCGGGTATCATTTGCAATTGTTCTCGTGTAAATCCGCGCTGAGGATCAGTTGAATCTAATCTATAGATTGCTGGTCTACCCGTGGATATCGTTATGCTAGATATTTTATGTGTAGTGACACTCCAAATAGGATCAGTAGCTCTTTTTTACCGCCTTCAAGTTTTCCTGGTTCATATAAATATCTCACAGTGACATTGCCGAGTATTCGTTGTTTTGAAAAATCATTTTGTGGTTTTTGTTCACGAATATACTTCTTTTTACGATGGCGTTAATAGGTTTCATATTAATTGTTTGAGTAATTTCATTATTTAGCGCAGTAATTACAACGGGTAATCTCTTGACCCATTCACGAGATCGTTTATCATGAATAAATTCCTTTGCGTATTGATATCCAAATAACCGTCCAGCAAGTGTCCGATTAAATCGTTCAACAATTGCCTGATTGCGATGTAGTGCAGTATGTCCTTGTCTGATGGTGGCATTATGATGCTTCATTGTTGATAACACTGCACCATGAAATTCCTTGCCAGGATCAACTTGTAATAGATTTGGCCACTGCAGAGGACCTCGTCGATATATCTTTTCAAACGCAGAAGCTACTTCAGTTGATGACTTCGTCGCTAGCGGCTGTGCTTGTTTGTATATACTCGCAACATCAACTATGGTTAGCGCATACTTGTATGTTTGTTTATTGACAGTATCATGCGGCAGAAATAATATATCAGCTTGATGAACTTCATTAGGGACGCTGACATCAAATTGTGAGAAGTTAATTTGTTTAGGCGGTGGTAGATACATCTGCCATCGCCTGTTTGGATAGCCAATCCGCCGCGGTGATATCTTTCACTTTTGCGGCGTTAGCGAGTTTATCGATTGCTGATTTACCCCTCCAGTATCTTCTTGGGGAATAATAAATAGATTCCATGTTGTTATTAATTACCAGCCCCCAGCATTAATTTACTTTTCATCGCCGATTTTATCAACCATGAAGCTAATTTTTCTATGAAGGATTTATCAGTGATAGAATTTAACGCATGAATCAATTTCACATCTGCGATATGTCTGTGTTGCAGATTATTGCTTTTATAAGCAACATCATGAGCATGCCACGCCTTATCAATAGCGTTTATTGGATATTCGCCGGGTCGGGGTAGGTTTTGATCATCGAGTCGGATATCGAGTCTGGTTCCAGGTCCACAAAACTATCTCCCGGAAGGTGTTTTTCTCCTGGATATTTTGCCCATGGAGTCCCGGGAAGTTTTGCAAGTTTGGCTGCAATATCGCCTTTTCGTTTTTTTTTTAAAACATCTCCAGATTTCATAGAAACAAATCTAATTTTTTTTGTACCACATTATACACACCTGCAAGTGCTGATCTGTTATTGCTTGTTGTAATTGTTGTCAAGTCGTTTGTGCTAGTACGCTTCTTACATTTCACACAATATAGATCCATAATTTATTTATAATAACATGAATGTAATTGAATTTTCGGCGACAAATACACAAGAACCCGTTAAGCATCATGCAGTGCTACCAAATTCTATTCGCATGATTATAATTGGACCATCTGGAAGTGGAAAGACGCAGTTGTTACTTAATTTTATAACGAGATGGATGAAATGGGAGAAACTATATTTGGTAGCCCCAAGTTTAGACTATCAGCGATGTTTCGAGGTGTTGAAGGATTTTAAGGAGAAAGAAAACAAAATCGGAAATAGATGAGGATATTATTGAATTTATAACCGATATCGAAGAAGCACCGAGTGTTGATACTCTTGATAGAAGTATTGACAATTTAGTCGTATATGATGATGTGATGTTAGATAGACAAGCAAACCCTGCCAGGATATTTTCCAGAGGTAGGCATAAAAATACTGATGTGATATATGTTACTATGAAGTATACACAAATACCAAAAGTGATCAGGGAAAACTGTAATATTCTTGCTGTATTTAATGGAGTTGACACACATACACTACGAAATGTTCACCAGACCTGGTGCCGTGGAGATATGGATTATAATCTCTTTAGAAATTTCTTTAGTCACGCTCAGTCAATACCACAGGGATTTGTAACGATAAATCTGCATGACCCTAGATCAAGATATCGTATCGGACTTGATAAAATATTTGGTTAAAACCATAACAATTTTGACTTGTCTCCGTAGGTTTGAAAACTGGGTCTATTTACTCTCTCTCTCTCTCTCTCTCTCTCTCTCTCTCTCTCTCTCTCTCTCTCTCTCTCTCTCTCTCTCTCTCCGTAGCGTCTATGATTCATTCTCTCTCTAGGTTTGGTCTGCATGAAATAGTTTCCTTTTTGAAATAGTTTCGGTTTGAAATAGTTTCGTTGTCTGAAATAGTTTCGGTCTCTGTAGAGGCTTTATTTGTGTTTGAAAACTTGGTCTGTCCACCCTCTTTGCTGAAATGGTTTCGGTTTGTCTGAAATAGTTTCGGTTTATTTCTGATTTTGTCTTAAATAGTTTCGGTCTGTCCACCCTCTTTGCTGCTCAATCTGGCACCCATTATAATAGATCACAGCTTTCTAAGTGGATTTGGGGTGAAATTTGGGGAATGCAATACAGAAAAATGTCAAATATAAACAATAAGTACAGTTCGTCCAAGTGGAGTTAGAATTAAAGGAGACAAAAGCAGCAATGAGAAAAATGAGAAGTGAAAGTTTGATGTCCTTACCTTGGACATTATATGGAGGCAGTGCCCCATAGGTCCAAGGTCAGTTAAAAGGCACCTGTGCTATAACATCCCTTACAGGCACCAAAATTTCTGGTGAAGTAGTGTTCATTCCCATCTATTATAAAATGGTGAATACGGTAGATAATATAGATGCATATAATTAATATTTCTTCTACATAAGAAATTAACTATAATGGGCTCGAGTTAGGCAGAAAAATACCTAAATCAAACAAAACATACTTTATCAGTTTTTTTTTAAATTGTAAACTTTACTGAGAGAAATTATTAAATTACTTTTGTTACATTTGTATCAAGACTGAGGGCTAATATAATACTTCACAAATCGTTTCTCTATTTTCATAACCAAGCATTGAAAATGTGTTTTATTTCTTGAAATGTTATGTCTGGTGTAAGTGAGATAACGTTATGATATATAGAACGTGTTCTATTTGTATTTCCTCCAATATATTATCCATGTAATATAGATGAGTGCCTAAACACTTGTATTAACTTCAAAGCAATTAAATTATTCCAAAATACATTACTGATAAAGAGAGAACTACAATTCAGGCTTATATATGTAGTGGAGACCTCAAGAATGATGCTATTTGGTTTTGGCTTAACGTTTTTTAAGGCGGAGTTAAGTTTCTCTAGTTCACTTGTCGCCAAACTCTAATCAGATTAAAATATTTTTAAAGAAGTTTTAGAACTTTTTGTTTGTTTGTTTGTTTGATTAGGATTGTTAACGTAGCTTTAACATTTTTTCAGTCATATCGCTACGATGTCTGCAGTGAAGCAGTTTATAGTGATGTCTAGCACTGGGGCATGCCGCAGACATGTAGCATGATGTCCCACCCAGTGACATTATCCTGACACCAGGCCGACCAGTCTTAACACTAACCTCTTAATGCTGAGCGTCCTGCGAGGCAGCTGTTAGTAACCTTTTTGTAAGTCTTTGGTATTACTCTGACGGGATCGAACCCACGACCTACTTGTTCCGCGGCAGACGCTGTAACCACTAGGCCACTGGAGCGGTTAGTTGTAGAGCTACAGGACAGAAGAGAAAAAAGATATAGCTGACAAATCATACACAGGCCATACATACAAATAATGTGTCAAGCACAATCAAAGGTCTATAATACACGATGGCATCGTGGTGTACCAAGAGGGAGAAGTGAAAGCAACTCTGAAGCAGACACTGAGAGAGAGAGAGAGAGAGAGAGAGAGAGAGAGAGAGAGAGAGAGAGAGAGAGAGAGAGAGAGAGAGAGAGAGAGAGAGAGATTTAAATTAGCTTTAAAAACACATCAGTCATATCGCTAGGATGTCTGCAGTGTGGAAGTTTGTAGGGATGTCTAGCATCGCATAAGCATACCGCAATCATGCTGTCTCATCCAGTCACATCTAGATATTGCAAGTCTAATTGATTAATTGTATCTGGATTTTACGGCGTAACAGCTATGTAAGACTGTATAGCACCACATAAAAAGTATCTGCTAAAATAGTTTGTATCAAAAAGGAATATTACCAACCAACCAACCTAAAGGTACAAACGCAACGATGCTATGGTGAAACTATATTCCGTTTCCGGAGCAACGGGGTTCTAAATGGTGTGTATAAAGGGAAATTGGATAATAAAAGATAGATTAGGGTGACTAACAGTACAAATCTTGATTAATACTATTCTAAGAAAAGGTGTGTACCTTAACTACATTTTAGAATAAATTTGGATTCGGAAGAAAATTGATCAATGACTTTTAAAGAAACTATTTTGAATCTGTTTCAGTTAATATTTGAAGAGTCGCAAATGGTTATAATGTCAAATCATCTACGTTAGTTAGTTAGCTATCAGTTCTTTTTTTCAGTTTCTAATTTGTTCTTATATTACTTATATGCAGACATTTCAAATATTTGGTAATACTTATTAATCCAATTGAGAAAAGCTATTTGCTGTCAAAACATATCTTAAAAAGGAGATGGTGCTAGTAGTGTGGTTTCAGTTGTAGCAGTCATGCAGCTGAATATACCAATCAAAAAAGTCATTAGTTATTGTTTATTTGTATATTAGAAATGTTTTTTTTGTAGCCCGGAACTTAGTATTGTATATCATTTGGTTAAACATTTTGCTTGAAATCAAGTGTACTCTGTCTCCAATGCTACTAATTCAGAGTCCTATAAGATATGTCAGTCAAATTCAAGATTCTATTCAACTGATATTTTCATTCAACCATGTTTTGAAATAATGAACTTAATAATAATAATAATAATAATAATAATAATAATAATAATAATAATAACAACAACAACAACAATAATAATAATAATAATAATAATAACAACAACAATGATAACAATAATAATAATAATAATAATAACAATAATAACAACAACAATAATAATAATAATAATAATAATAATAATAATAATAATAACAACAATAATAATAATAATAATAATAATAACAATAATAACAACAACAATAATAATAATAATAATAACAACAATAATAACAATAATAATAATAATAATAATAATAATAATAATAATAATAATAATAATAAACATAACTGAGTTATAATAATCCAGTTTTGAAAGTACTAATGAACACATACGTGTTTTAGTGGCATGAAATGAAAGATATTTGCGAATTTAGATGATGTGTCTCAGCTCAGTACATGCAGCCTTGCATATGTTCATAACATGTCGGTGCAATGTGAGAGTACTGTCCAGAGTAACACCTAGGTTAAAAGACTTGGCAAAAGATGTCCAGAATATGTCTGAAAGTTTTAGCTCTTAGGTCTCACTGGTCAGTTGTGTATGGCGCTGTTTTATCTTAAAAAGACCTATCACAGAAAAATAAGAATACTTTTGCATTAAAGCTACAAATAAGAACTAAACACAATGAGAAGGCATGACAGTTTTGAAAGGTTCGTATAGGTAATAATATTATTACCACCAGCTAATGAGATGGTTGATATACCTATAATAATGTTGATGATGTGGGGTTTATGATTTGTACTCCATTTATGAATATTTAAAACATTTTAAAATAATTTTAAAGTCATATATATGTTACAACATCCCTCTACCAGTGAAATAAGACAATAGTCTGTTTGGGCCTTTTAGTGCGCCTGCGCATGTTCTGACTTTAGTCATCATCATAAAGTACTTTGCACGGAAAAAGAAAGTTTCGACCGACTATAGTTTTCATGTTTACTACACGATATAAGGATAATAGTACCGCATATAAATAAGTATCCACATAACAGAAGGTCGCTGGTTGGTGGGTGATATGGTAATTTAGAATTTATGTTTCAGTCATATGACTAACGAGGTCTGAAGTGTGACTATGTATAGTGATGTCTAACATTGGGGAATCAAACCGCATACATGTAGAGTTATGTCCCACCCAAAGTTCCATCTAAGCGAATGGTAGATGTGTGAGCAATACTCGCTACATTGTGCAAGCATTACAGAGACAGCAAAACTTTAATGCTGGATTGACAATTCAGCTGTGCGGGGATGTATGAGCCTCCGCGTGCGCGCAGCTTAGAGAGAACATTAACCTGGCACTTGGCCGACTAGTACTAACTTTAACCTCTTAATGATGAGCCCCAAGCTAGACGGTTGCTATTATCAGTTTTATAAGTTTTTGTTATGACTTGGCCGGGGTTCAAGCCCGCGACTTCTTGCTTCCGAAGCGGACGCTCTAACTACTTAGGCTAACATAGCAGTAAATATAAGGTCGAAAAGACCCCGAAAAAGTTTGCAATCTTGTATAAGGTCCAAAGGATACAATCTCGTCTTATTGACAGGTTTGTACATCATATAATAAAAATGTTCGTACTAAGACATAAATACAATGTGAGTTGGGACTTACTCATACAGTCTTCTTTTCAAAGTTCAGATATGAGAACCCTACATAAACAATCTATATTGTTGATCATGTGCTTTTAATTATATGCTGTGAAATCTAGATGAAGAAAAAATTACGACAACAATGGAAACGATGATATGGAGCAGTTGGATAACGAATTTAAGCACTATTGAATGAGTTAATGAAAACTACTTGTGTGTGTCATAATTTAGCATGGTACTCTTTGGATCATTACGTTTTAATTAACAATCTAATCCTCGTCAGTTGCAGTTCCACCTAAGTGTGCAAGTGGTACCTAACCGATATCATCTGTTGTTGAGATTTTCCTGCTTGAAAAATACGAATATGATTTACTAGCCAATTAAATAGGCCTCATTGACGGTTTGTTACTATGGCAACGCCCATTAACTCTTCGCAGCAGCCGTAATGTGCCTCTGACCTAAATATAGTAACAGCTGGGAGGCTGATCTACCACACTCCCATATTCTACCAGCGACCCAGAGAGGGCACTGTTTACAATCGTTCACTTAGCGTCCCTGCCTAGTATTATATATCCTAACATTGCTCGCTGGAGTCATGCCACTTGCCACTTGGTAGTGTTGCTATTATATCATATCAAGGAGTTTAACCAGTGCTGCTCAAATAGTTTGTAAAATTTAGCTTTGCATTGGTTAACGGAGGCCTGGTGCTGTGCGTATGACTGTCACTCTATTGCACGCCATTAAGTGTTGTAGTGTTACAACGTTCTGATCTTGATAACAGTCAAAGAGTCTCATTCACAAATTAAACAGGACAGCTAGCAGAATGCAGAACACGTGCGGTGCCATCGTGGGACTGATATTTCTTGTATTGACGAATCTTGCTATTATGATTGCATTCGCTACGCCGTATTGGCTGGAATACCGAACCATACATAATATGAATCAGGGACTGTGGGCTGATTGTCTGGATAATGAGTGCACGTGGTACTTTGAGGACAATTTCAAGTTTCAGTCACCGATTGAAGGTGAGTACAATGGGATAATTTTCAACACCAACCAACACATCAAAGCCGTTTGTTTTTGTATTCATTGCAAATATGTTGTGATATGGGTGGGTGTAAGAGTAGATATATTTACACACACGAATACATACATCTATACATACATATATATGTTTGTTTGATTAAGATTTTTAACGTAGGTTTAACAGTTTTGTTTTCAGTCATCTCGCTACGATGTCTGCAATGCGGCAGTTTATAATGATGTCTAGTACTGGGACATCATGCCGCCGACATGTAGCATAATGTCCCACCCAGTCACAATATCCTGACACCAGGCCGACCAGTCCTAACACTAACCTTTTAATGCTGGGCGCCATTTTTGTAAGACTTTGGTATTACTCAGCAGGGGATCAAACCCACGACCTCCCGCTTCAGCGGCAGACGCTCTAACCACTATGCCACTGGAGCGACACGCGCGCGCGCGCACACACACACACACACACACACACACACACACACACACTGTCGCAGAATAGAAGCCGAGTGGATTTTGGATTAAATGAATAACTCAAACACAAGGTGTGACAGGTGAACATTTATGAACTGAATTAGTAAAAAAATATATGATGTATAAATACAATGATTATCTCACGCTCTCAACATACAATTGATTCAATCACTCTATACAAACATTTACGCATTGAAAATAAACCAAAACTATATCTATCTGAAATACAGATTCAAGAAACCTCAGTTTCAAATAATAGTATGCACTGTAAGATATTCACATAATTTCACGTATAGACTAGGATTGAGATTCAAACAATCTCAAGTTTTCAAATAATACGTTTTAAATGTTATGCACTGTAAGCGAGATTCACAAATCTCCTGGAATAAAACTAAGATTTAAAAAATCTCATTTGCATAAAAATGTACCCAACTGAAAGAAGAATTGGAACAAACATATGCTTCTTCACCCATGTACAATCGTATGATTCATACACTGATAAATCGCAGTTTCACCACGTCCCTTGGGTTGGGACAAACAGTCATACAAACTATACACACGTACAGACACCATACAGCACCCTTGTATTAGCTACGTCTATAGTCGTGGCTCCACCACACATACATACATACATACATACATACATACATACATACATACATACATACATACATACATACATACATACATACATACATACATACATGCATGAGGGTTGATCCAAATTTCATGGATACTACACATAAAGACAAAAAAGACCTACCATTAGCCATATTAACCAATTCTAAACTATATACGAACTCGCTTGCTAAAAGATTCGGTTAAAAGAGTAATAGGGCAATATTGTGTAAATCTCGGTAAATCGTAATTGTTTTCCATAGAGGTAAACAATGTGTCAAAACTTGTGTAAACTCTCAGGTCGGGTAGAAACCAAATTATATCAAAAGCCAAATTTGGATCATTTTGGTGAGGTCACGTGA
This sequence comes from Unio pictorum, assembly GCA_030141615.1. NCBI lineage: Eukaryota > Metazoa > Mollusca > Bivalvia > Unionida > Unionidae > Unio > Unio pictorum. The sequence continues at coordinate 2,767,729 of JARLTB010000121.1, read as the reverse complement.
CTTTACGCATGTATCCTCCTGTGCACATTTGGGAATGCACTTTTAAACAAGTTTTTTTTTTTTTTTATTGTAAAGATTTATATTTGTTACAGGGTGGCGTATATAATGTTTCGGTACTCACTATCTAGGAGATCACTGCCCTCGATGTAATTGCCCGGTTCGAGTAAATACTAGTGGTAAAACTTATATATATATATATATATATATATATATATATATATATATATATATATATATATATATATATATATATATATATATATATATGAGCAGATCTATAGAACAGACAGGTAAGCAAACAATTTAATCAATTACATGAAACAACTATCTGAAGTCAATACATTAAAAGTATTTCAGCTTTGAGAAACAAAACCTTTGCGATTTACAAAAAAAAGGACAAATGGATTCAAATAAAATAGTTGATCTGTTTACTGATAGATTTAGTTAATCATAGGATCGAGTGCACAATCGATGGCATCGCCTTGTACGATTTCATAACCTGTTCTTCCATTTGCTCGACTTCCATTGTAGCTATTCAGACGCCTGGATCTCCGGATTTCACTCTCAACAATCCGTCCCATGATACTCAATATTTATACGTCGCACGATTACGTCATAGGATTCCACTTTTCAGATTTTTCCGTCTCAGATTGCACTTTGAAGGCTATTTTCTCCTTTTTTAATAAATATAAATAGAGACACCCTAAATTTCCTGTTATTTATGATAATGGAGAGTTTATATTATCCCTCCTCGTTATCAGATATTTATATCAGTGCTACACAGATGCTAAGGCTATCAATCGACTCCTCGTGTCCTACAATGACCCTAGTTAGTCAAATGGCTAATTCGTCATGCATTAACATAACTCAATAATTCAGTCCACACGAGACCTAGAGGTTCTGAGCCGGTCACAAGTTACACAGCGAATAAATGAGATATATTTGCAATCAGTTACGTCATTTCACACTCCTTCTAAATCATACATGAAATCTTCCAAATTAGATAAAGTCACATGGATTCTTGTAATCATATTAAGTACAGTAATGCATTCAATTCTTAAAACCTAATGTTTATGCAAACACGACAACAAATTAAACAAGTCATCACTGTTGTTTTTTCTTCTCTTGCATAGAAATATTAAACTGATTCGAATTTCCGATGGGGCGATATAAAACCGAAGAAATTTTAGTTGAGAACAACACTAACTGGTGTAACCAATCAGTCAAATCTCTCGGTCCCTTCCTCAGTGGCTCCAAAAGATGATGTCAGCTTGACCTGGTCGCTTGATAATTGCAGCGTTTCTGCAACTTTTCAATAATGACAGCTTTACCTTGAAAATGACGTTTACTGTGCCCCTAATAGCCCCTAATAGTCCGTATGGATACTGTCCAAACATTTGCTTTGATTAGAATAACATTTTCCCGCCTCCTCGAAATGACATTCCGACATGGCAGTGTGACGATTGATTCGCGTCCATTCTCTAGAAATCTATTGAATGGTTCTCTGGTCGCAGCTAATGGGTTCAAGAGAGATCGCCAGAAATTTTCCCCGGCACAATATTAAAATTTTCTTTCATCGCTTTAAAATTACTTTCTCGCCGACTAACGCGCGGGACCACTGTGAGAGGGGCCCCATTAGCCCAGTCGGTCCAATCGATTAAAGGCTGACTTTGTTTAGTGTCAAATCTGGAGGTAAATTTAAAACAAATTGGGAGTTTTCTTATGAACAAATGAAGATAAAAAGAGATCCATCGACTGATTACAATGGCTTCAGCATATGTATAGTGTCATATTAGTACTTCGCAAAGCATCGTCTTGTACCGGAAGAAGTTACATTACTTTTAGTACTACTTGTCATAAACCACAATAGATTATTTTATTAGAATAATAATTACTTATATCTTTTTGCTGCCATTTTCTCTGAACGGATGTTCATATCGACAATGGTTATTATTCTTACTGAGGTTGGTCCTAACTAAAATTAGCATCATGGTTTTATTCTGTTATTTGATAAGAATGGTGAAAACAGAAACAAGTATGAAATCATATGGTGAAAACAGAAACAAGTATGAAATCATATGGTGAAAACAGAAACAAGTATGAAATCATATGGTGAAAACAGAAACAAGTATGAAATCATATGGTGAAAACAGAAACAAGTATGAAATCATATGGTGAAAACAGAAACAAGTATGAAATCATATGGTGGATAAAATTGACAAAATTTCTTGACTGATGAAACTTTAATATTGTTATCCAACACTGTCATTTGTAGAATAACTAATCGTAGAATACCTTTAGTATCTTGACCTTATTTGTGACACTATGTGATTTGTGTCCATTATATTTTAGTCAAAGTGTGAGGCCGTTGTAAAAAAAAATATATTGTACATCGCATGGACTCTTGCCCTTTTGGTAGGTTTCGACCAATGACAATTAAAATTACGAATGATTTGATTGGTGTACTCTGGGGTCCATTTTTCAGGGTTATCACATCTTGGATGTTAGGAACCACATCATTATAGATGCTACTAATTTTACACCACTTTTGATCATGCGTGTTGACAAATTACAGAAACTTTGGTACAAACGTTTTTTTTTGTATTGCAAAATTATTCATTTTATTATATATATATATATATATATATATATATATATATATATATATATATATATATATATACAACCATTTATTGTTTAGTGATGTTATTTTTCCCAGCGATGTTGTACCCTATCATTAACAGAACATTTCATTTCAACTTGTTTGAAGTGAAAATGTTGGTGACAAAGTAGATTGATCAAATGTTTTTGTAAAATTCGTTATCACCAGTCTAAAAGGAACATATTCAATGTAAAATGTACCGCGTTACTCTTCCAAAAACATAACGCGACTACAGCTGGTAAACTAACGTGCTACTTTTCCAAACATTAATCTTAATTTTAAGAGAGAATCTTTGGTGTGATTTATACTGCCAAAACAAACTCAACAACCAAAAACATGACATACTTGCTAAGATTCTAACTCATCAAGTTTACAATTAAGGTGTTCTCTTTTGAAAGTTTCCCGTTGGTTTGGTATAGATTACACAGGAAACATAAATAATTTCTAACACGTTACAGTTTAAAAGTGACGCATTGCACTTCGAACATGACCAGCCACTGATGTACAAGTGGCGCATCTATGTTTGGATAAGTTATTGCCACCGGGTAATAATGAAACAAATCAATAGAAAGAGAAGCCACTGGCGACACCAACCACACCATACATCGTTGTAAAGTCAAGAACAAATGAAAGTACACAAATTTCTACACGTGTAAGTTTGTAAACGTTCAATCAAGAGGAAAAACAATGAGAAGATTTGGACATCGGTCTAAAAATATAAGAGCCAATTTGGGAGTCTCCGTAGCTCATGTGGTAGAGAATAGGACTCCAAGTCCAAGGGTCATATGTCCGGTAACCGCTCGGCCTTTCCTTGATTGGCTGTCTTAGAGGAAGTGGCGCTTAGCTCTCATTTCCTCTGCAAGATATAGCAAATAATGTATTATAAATGCTTCTAAACCACCCAGCCGACCAACCTAAGAAAAGCATTTCATAACGTCATGTTTCGCGAATCATCATATTCAAGCCTGATCCGGAAAATCCTACCAAACTATAATGAACTGGATCAAAATCTTCAATTACATAATGCAATCAATTTTATGACATTGTACACTTGTGTTTTATGTTTCCAGGATGCTTAAGGTTTAATTATACAGCTTGGTTCAATTTTTCCCGTACACAGGGTCTGCGATTGTCTTAATGGTTTCCGGTATACAGTGTCTCTTCATCATCATCATGTCTCTTGACCTTGTGTGGTCGTCGAGACACTGTGCTGCTGAACATCTGACCAGTCCCCTCCATTTGTCTCGATCATGTGCGAATGCATGTGTCTTCGCAAAACTTCTCTAGGTCTATTATGTGATGTTGTCAGTTCATCTTTGTCTGTGTCTACCTCTTCTTCTGCCACCTTGGGCACTGCCTTGCAGTACTGCTGTCTATAGACTGTTGGCTCTAGTAACATGTCCATACCATTTCAGTTTTCTCTTTTTGACGGTGGTGAGGAGGTCTGCAAATTTGACTTTTTATTTTCCCTGATGGCGTTACGCACTTCTTCATTTGTGATGTGGTCCGTGTAAGAGATGCCAATGATCTGTTCTGTAGCATCTCATTTCAAGTGCCTGGATTTTTAGTTGTAGCTGTGCTGTCAGGGCCCAGGCCTCACATGAATACAAAAATATTGAGATGACTAGTGCTCTCAATAGTCTGATTTTAGTTTTCAGACAGATACTCTTGTCTCTCCAGATGGGTCTTAGCTTTGACATAGCTGCCGTTGTTTATGCTACTGGTGACAAACTTTCTGCTCTGATTCCTCTTCGGTGATTATGGAACCAAGATAATTGCACTGGCCCACTGTTTCCAGTTCCTGTCCTCTGACTCTAATCTTGATGAGATTTGTTTGCCACTATTTGTCTCCAGCTTTGTCTTCTCGGCGCTTATCTCCATGTCAATCTGGAAGATATTTCATCCAGGTTCTTCACTAAGGTAGCAAGCTCGTCTTCACTGCCTACCAGCCCGAAAATGTCGCCTGAAAAGCGGAGGTTGGTGATGTTACGCCCTCTGATGCTAACTGTCCCACAGTGGTTTTCCAGGGCTTCACTCATGATACGCTCTAAGTAGATGTGAAAAAGCTTGGGTGATAGGAGACAGCCTTGACGTACTCAAACTGATGTATTGAATCAGTCCCCACCGAGCCTTGAGCACTGGTAGCTTTGGTGTACAGCTGCTTGTTGGTATTGGCCAGTTTTTGACCCATGTTGTAGTTCTACATTGTGGCCCACAATGCCTCATGCCACACTGTCAAAAGCCTCTTTGAAATTGATGAACACAAAAAACTAAACAATACGTGACGATAGACCCATTTCTTTATGTACAAAACGTGATTCACAATATAGATCGCACCTTTTGTATGTAAAAAAAATGTGATAAACCTTTTCTGTTCTATCCATTGTTTCAGTGCTCTTTTCAGTCGTCCACAACTACCTAAACGCACTAGGTAAAACACCTTAATACTGGTTTAGTCTAACCAAATTAGAAATATTGCTTGTCGCTGATACACTAATTTTCATGGCTGATACAAATACTGAAGAAATCCACAAGAGGGAAACTTAATAACAAAATACTCGTGAAAGTTAAGTTTGGTGTTGGAGTATGTAAGCATATTAACTAACAATAGGGGGTTTCACGGTTACAACGGAGTTACTGATCGTAGCGTCTAAAATTACCTCCCTTAGCTCCAATGCGCATGCCCACAAAAAATCTCCAGTTCTGGATAGTTTACTGTTCTACACTTGATTAGCGAAACATAAAGTCAACAAAGGAAAACCAATGAATCAATTATATGTCAAACTTATTTTGTTTTTTACTAGGAGAATAATTATAGACAATAAATCAGATAATTAGATTCAGTGTCCATACTTACATTATATCAGATAATTAAATATTTCCTTTCCATACTTTAAGAATGTCAATTAATTAAATTAAATACACTGTCCATATTTATATTATACCTGATAATATTGATTCACTATCCATAATTTGAGACACATTTGTAGGAATATTTCATCTTGCTCTCCAATTTTAAACATTTTTTGCACCTTTTTGGCTACATGACTTTAAAGAAATATAATTTCAACAATTTGCATTTTTGATATGTTGATATATCCTTCTTTCTCAGTTACTTTGGCAAGGCTAATAGTTTGTTTATAACACGAGTTAAGAACGTTATTACACAAGTTCGATAAAAAAAAATTATAATACGAATTCAATCCAGTGTAATGCTAAATATTTTAAACCAGAAACGTTGTTGTTTTTTTTTTAAATTTTAAAAATGAAAGAGTATATTATTGTATTCAGATGAATTTGACAAAGCAATAATTACATAGGCTATCGATAAAGGAGTGTAATTAATGCTGATTGAATATTGTTTCATATTTGGGTGTACAAATTATACAATTTTCAGATTAATGATGTTTTATCTTATTTCATTTTCGTTTAGAATTTTGAACATCAAGTATCGGACGGTACATGAAATAACTTTCAAATCTGCTAGGGTCCTTAACAAGATTTCAGATTGACACCTGCAAATTCATTTAGAACAGCCTTATTAAAATTAGCTTAATTCTGTTTAACTTTCCTTGGATTAAAGATGTAAGTTTTAAAAATACAATTATTTCATAGATTTCGTCCTACTACTTTGGTACAATATTAATCCACGTGACCTGATGTAAAATTGCAAACAGTATTATTTTAAAGAAACGACACTGCTTGTAAGAAAAAGCCCTACAAGTCAATAATAAATAAATACTCACAAATATTCATCTTTGTTTTTTTTTTCTATCGGTCACTCGTTCTTTCTTAGTATTAAATTATACTCATTTTTCACCTGAAGTACGTTTATGTGATATACGTATGCAAACACATTCATTCGAGGATATACATACCCAATGTACCAGATGAAATGTGATAGACACACATACAGAAAGACAGGCAGAACAGGTGAGAACCACAAATGTCCTTTACATGCATAGTGGGTCTAACATAGATATTTCTCCACATTATATACTCTAAAATTTCCATCCGTTCCAGGAAATAAAATTAGAATAATCATCTAGGAGACTCGTACGTGCGCCTGTATGTTCAAGCACGGACGACATATGTGCATTTTGAAAGAAACTCAACTTATTTCATTTAAAATAAAATTAACATTAATAAAAATGCTACAGTCTAAATCAGTAATAAAAGAACTTTAAAAAGTTAGAACTTTTTTGTTGTCGTTCAACATAAATTTACTGCTATGATTAAAACTGTAAAAATAAAATAAACATTTTTGTAATATTCTTTAAGCGAGATAAATTGCAAGAACTTTTTACGCAGCGATACACTTTTGCACAATCAAATAACACAAACTAGTACATAATGTAGTAATGGAAAGATAATGAAGATCTGAAACGGACAGAAAACATTTATTTAAAAGCTGGCTGCAGCGCACGTTAGTGAAAAAAAAAAGATGTAACAACAATTTATCCAATATTGATAGAATTTCATTTTAAGATAGTGAGATATCGATCCTGTTTTCAAAATTTGAGCGGTTTGTCAAATTTTCTTGATCTACGTCTGCCATCTCTAATTATTGAACTATCCGGAAGTGAGCTGCACAGATACGCCATCTGGTGAGCTAGTAACCGTGAAACCCCCTATAGCATCCGAGTCAACTGAACAAATGCAAATAGGACCGTAGAGAGCGATCACAGGCTATGGGGTAGGAAACATTGCGGGTCTCTCGTAGTTCTTGTTCAAATTTGTTAAATTTATTTATACAATCAAAATGCATTGTTTAGCCATGGCCCCCTTAGTAGCCAAGACCCCGAGGATATATCTCCTGTGCACCCCCCCCCTTTGCCTTTGTTGTTCTTTATGACGTATTTATTCCATGATTTTCGTTTAGACGTGTGTGCCTATATATATATATATATATATATATATATATATATATATATATATATATATATATATATATATATATATATATATATGGGGGGGGGGCCTCTATCGGTTTTCCAGTGTTAAATCGATCGTGTAAGTTAACTTGTACTGACTTGGTCTCGTGAAAATGGTCTTTACCTCCAGGGAACCGTTGTCAGCATTTTCCTTGGAAACGATCAAATCACAATTGCTATAGCAGGCAGCATGAATGGTTTCAACGTTGGATTCAGAAATCATATAAGACTGTACAATCCGTAGCCGTCAAACTATAAGCGCTCTTTAGTTTAATGCATTATAGTTTTGGTGTCTATTTAGTTTAATGCATTCTAGTTGTGGTGTCTATTTCGTTTAATGCATTATAGTTGTGGTGTCTATTTAGTTTAATGCATTATAGTTTTGGTGTCTATTTCGTTTAATGCATTCTAGTTGTGGTGTCTATTTCGTTTAATGCATTCTAGTTGTGGTGTCTATTTAGTTTAATGCATTATAGTTGTGGTGTCTATTTCGTTTAATGCATTATAGTTGTGGTGTCTATTTCTTTTAATGCATTATAGTTGTGGTGTCTATTTAGCTTAATGCATTATAGTTTTGGTGTCTATTTCGTTTAATGCATTCTAGTTGTGGTGTCTATTTCGTTTAATGCATTCTAGTTGTGGTGTCTATTTCGTTTAATGCATTATAGTTGTGGTGTCTATTTAGTTTAATGCATTATAGTTGTGGTGTCTATTTCGTTTAATGCATTATAGTTGTGGTGTCTATTTCGTTTTATGCATTGTAGTTTTGGTGTCTATTTCGTTTAATGCATTATAGTTTTGGTGTCTATTTAGTTTAATGCATTATAGTTTTGGTGTCTATTTAGTTTAATGCATTATAGTTGTGGTGTCTATTTAGTTTAATGCATTCTAGTGTTGGTGTCTATTTCGTTTAATGCATTCTAGTTGTGGTGTCTATTTCGTTTAATGCATTATAGTTTTGGTGTCTATTTAGTTTAATGCATTATAGTTGTGGTGTCTATTTAGTTTAATGCATTATAGTTTTGGTGTCTATTTCGTTTAATGCGTTATAGTTGTGGTGTCTATTTAGTTTAATGCATTATAGTTTTGGTGTCTATTTCGTTTAATGCATTCTAGTTGAGGTGTCTATTTCGTTTAATGCATTATAGTTTTGGTGTCTATTTAGTTTAATGCATTATAGTTGTGGTGTCTATTTAGTTTAATGCATTATAATTTTGGTGTCTATTTCGTTTAATGCATTATAGTTGTGGTGTCTATTTAGTTTAATGCATTATAGTTTTGGTGCCTATTTAGTTTAATGCATTATAGTTTTGGTGTCTATTTAGTTTAATGCATTCTAGTTGTGGTGTCTATTTCGTTTAATGCATTATAGTTGTGGTGTCTATTTAGTTTAATGCATTATAGTTTTGGTGTCTATTTCGTTTAAAGCATTATAGTTGTGGTGTCTATTTAGTTTAATGCATTATAGTTTTGGTGTCTATTTAGTTTAATGCATTATAGTTGTGGTGTCTGTTTAGTTTAATGCATTATAGTTGTGGTGTCTATTTAGTTTAATGCATTATAGTAACTATAAGCGCTCTTTAGTTTAATGCATTATAGTAACTATAAGCTCTCTTTAGTTTAATGCATTATAGTTTTGGTGTCTATTTCGTTTAATGCATTCTAGTTGTGGTGTCTATTTCGTTTAATGCATTATAGTTTTGGTGTCTATTTCGTTTAATGCATTCTAGTTGTGGTGTCTATTTAGTTTAATGCATTATAGTTTTGGTGTCTATTTAGTTTAATGCATTATAGTTTTGGTGTCTATTTAGTTTAATGCATTATAGTTTTGGTGTCTATTTAGTTTAATGCATTATAGTTGTGGTGTCTATTTAGTTTAATGCATTATAGTTTTGGTGTCTATTTAGTTTAATGCATTATAGTTTTGGTGTCTATTTAGTTTAATGCATTATAGTTTTGGTGTCTATTTAGTTTAATGCATTATAGTTTTGGTGTCTATTTAGTTTAATGCATTATAGTTTTGGTGTCTATTTAGTTTAATGCATTATAGTTTTGGTGTCTATTTAGTTTAATGCATTATAGTTTTGGTGTCTATTTAGTTTAATGCATTATAGTTTTGGTGTCTATTTAGTTTAATGCATTATAGTTTTGGTGTCTATTTAGTTTAATGCATTATAGTTTTGGTGTCTATTTAGTTTAATGCATTATAGTTTTGGTGTCTATTTAGTTTTATGCATTGTAGTTTTGGTGTCTATTTAGTTTAATGCATTATAGTTTTGGTGTCTATTTAGTTTAATGCATTATAGTTTTGGTGTCTATTTCGTTTAATGCATTATGGTTGTGGTGTCTATTTCGTTTAGTGCATTATAGTTGTGGTGTCTATTTCGTTTAATGCATTATAGTTTTGGTGTTTATTTAGTTTAATGCATTATAGTTGTGGTGTCTATTTCCTTTTGCACAAATGTAAATTATGAGGTATACACACTTCATATTAAGACAGATAAAGACTTAGCAAAGAATTGAAGCCTGTTCTTAGCCTTCGCCTTACCAATCTTTATTTGAATGGCCTGACCTTTATAGTTTTACTACATCTGACCACCGCAACATATACCACTAACATTGTATCCTGCAAGTTAACATTTTTCTTATTGTGAGACTATATCGTGTTTTGCCCACCATAAAGAGGAATGTTAAAGATAGTTGTACGTACTACAAACAGACCAAATTTAAAGTTGTAGAAGCTGTAATCTGGATTGCGAGATCCATAAATAACTTCTTGTTGCTACTTATGGGTTCAAATACATTTTTCAGCATATGGCTGCCAGTATAACAGGTGGAGTAAGAATCTAGGAAAATCCCAGTAAGAATCCAGGAAAATCCCAGTAAGAACCACCAACCTTCAGGAAGCTACCGGCAGCTTTCTAGTATGCCCCCATTTGGCAAAATCCGAGCCTCAAACCAATGTGAATATAGGTGAAATGCAATGATCGGTAAATTATGAGTTTTAGACCACCCAGCCACCTGGGACCCGCGTACATAACTAATGACTGTATGCTCTCAGGATCGAAACAGCACCTCCAACTGCCTGGAGGCACCAAATCATCTGGTTATCAGATTTTCTTTTATAACGGTATTTCTGCAAAAATTCACGTGAAGCATAATCAGGACCGACAGAACAGGGTCTGCCTTGTTTGTTCTGCTCAGTACACCTTAAGTGTTAGGCAGAATCACGTGCTATGACGACGACGACGGACTTAAATTATAGACGCTTGCGCCATCGAAGGACATACGGGTCTTGTTAATACCCACACGGGCTATTTAATTAATCGTGGGGGACGGATTGGTACCACGTCCCCTATGCATTACTGTGCTGAGGGAGCACTATTTAATTGAGCCGTCTGGTCTGGGATGCCCCAAAAAACCTGAATGAAATTCGAAGTACAAGCGTTGGACTAGAACCCAACACACACTCATGCCTAACATTTTTTTTTGTCCACCGCGATAATGTCGACCAAAGTAGAATGTGACGCCAATTGCGATTGGCCGGCGTCTATGACGTCACATCATGACACCTGCGTTTTGGCGGAGTGGAAATTGTTTCACATCTCCGCCAGTGCACGTTATCAAGGAGAAGCAAGAAAGGAAAGGAACCCGGCAAGTTATGCGCAAACGCTTTAGTGCCCCTAAAGGTCAGCCCATACTCTTAAGTCAAATCAGGTCCAGTTGTGTAAATGAACAATAAAAAGTGGCAATAATGTGTAAGACACCTGTGCAATTGTTGAAATCTAAAGAGTCAATACATTTTAAAAATGATCCATTCTCAAAGTTTGAAATTTAGTGTACAAACCAATCAGTCGAAATGACTCTAAATAATTGTATTTATTTGAGAAAGGAAATTTTGATGTTCGTAGCGAAATATATCAAATTAGGTTATTAAAATAGATTTTATCTAAAATGGTTCTCAAGCCAAATTGAGAACCGTATGCATTAATCATGCAATTTTGATCGTTGCTCAACCTTTTCTATCGAGTCCAAGGCGTCCTTGTGTGTGTACGACGTTTGAGAAAATAGTATGTTGGATATTTCGCTTCCGTAAAGCAAGATGTCTGAGCAGAAAATTATACTCATATAATGTACATCCATAACATAATTCAGCAGTCAGTCCTCACATGCTGTAAGTTTGCTTCTTTCTCAGGAAACACAGCCAGTGAATTAATCTATCATTTTTTTTGTCTTTTTATCTCTGTATCTTTCTAAGTACAGTACATGTCTCCCAGTACCTATTAATCCATCTACTGTTATGACGCGTACTGATTATGGCTTTTGGCTCAGCAAGGGCGGAGACCATATATAGTATATATACGGCCCGTAATTTGATGAATAGGCATATAGACGGGCGTAGTCCAACTTTATTTTGCTTCTAGAAAGTCAATGATGCACTAATGTAATGTGAAGGATTAGGCATATAGACGGGCGTTGTCCAACGTTACTTTGCAGCTAGAAAGTCAATGATTCTGACACTGATACTTGAGAAAGAAAGTTTTACGACTTTACCCAAACCGTTGTCATGGCACGAACAAAACAGACTAACAGAAAGTCCACAGGATACTTCAAAATATGATTTAAGAATAAAATAGAAACAAAATAATTTCAAAATCAAGAAGAAAACCAGAGAAGTTTCGATATGGAAAATAAATCACGAGACGCACGAGGAAAGATGGCGGCAAACAGGGAAGTCAGTGAATTATAAAAGTACTTACATACAAGACGAATTGAAACTATTGAGGGATCCTTTATTGCATGTACTTACAAAAAAGGAATGTCAGGGATCCTTTATTGAATGTACTTACAAAAAAGAAATGTCAGGGATACCAAGGGAAATATACCGGGAATAACAACAATGATGGTGACCATAAAGGCTAAAAACCGGGAATACCTATAACGTATATATTCCATAAACCAAAGGGGTATCAAGGCTACATTATACGTCCTAACGAAAACTAGCCTGTTTTACCATATGGAGACATGATAATTAGAGCAGAAACAGCAACAGTTAGAGAAATTACACCAATTTTACGCAAGATAAAGAAACAAACTGGAGATATACACCTCTCATAAATAACGCTGGAGATACCTTTTGAAGCAACAGTCAAACAATTTGAGGAAAGATTTAAACTCAAGGTTATTTCATCCAGATTAGCAACAAATCCCCTGACGATAACCTATAATGGGCTAAGAATCCTGGAAATTGCAAAGAGCAAATTACCAAAAGTAAAAAGAGCATTAGGGATGCATTTACCACTGAAAATGCAACATATGTTAACAGACTGGACACACACGGCATAAATGTCCCAAAAACCAAACAACACAAATAGGAAAAATAAATGCATAGAGAAAACCGAGAGCAAAACAGCAACAACATCAACAAATACCTGGAACGAAGCAACAAGATGAAGAGATGTAAGCTCCTAAGCAGGAAAATCTCTCAAAAAGGGAAAATGAACCAGAAAGTACAAACACCACCACCAACAACAACAGGGATCGTAACAGCTGAATATTTCAATTAGAACCAATAACATCAACCACAGTAAGGAATAGTCAGGCACAAACAACAAGAAGAAACACACCAGCAACAACTAAAACAAAATCAACGGCTTGACCAATATAAAAGTAGACAGAGAAGTAAGAACTAACCCTAAGCCAATGAATGTACATGAGAGAGAGAGAAAACCCATAGAAATGATAAAAAAAGACGATGCCAGAGAGAAGAAGAAATGAGGATGGCGGACGTATACCTTCTAAATAATGATAGCAGATAGAATACAAATTAATATAAACACGTACTAGATAAAAATGCAATAATAATAATAATAATAATAATAATAATAATAATAATACAACATAGCACATTTCTTACTATTAGGGCAGTAGGGGCCGGCAAAGATCAAACAGAGAGAGCACACTCCAAAAAAAGAGAAACACACACACACACACACACACATTGATAGACCAGCTGCTTGCACACGTCATATTACGATTTGACCCAGAAATGCTTTCTGTGCAGAAATCAGATTACTTCAAGAAGTACGGAAGGTGGGGATCCAAATAAGCACTGGTCTTGACATTTACTTCAGAGTACCATACAATAGTGTTATCTTTACATCAAGATAATAATCCCCTTTGAATCAGAATCGAAACCCTGATTATGTTTGTATTTAACGCAAGCCTTAATGATTTTGGTAATTGATACAAGGCCATATTGTTTTGGAATTTTTCGCACCATAATTGTGATGGTTTGTAACGCAAGCATTGATTACTTTGATATTGTACATAAGCCCATATCGTGTTGGTACTTAACCGAAATACGGGGCTTGATTGTTTTCATATTTAACACAAGCGCTGATGGTGTTGGTACTTAACACAAGCCCAGGTTGTTTTGATTGAATGCAGACTGAACTATTGAGACAAGACAGGTTCATATAGAGAACTAGAATATAGAGAAGTAGGCAAAATGTATGGCATGCGTATTAGAGAGTTTAATTAATGAAGAAAAAGGTTATGTTTCACTTTCAATTTGAAATAGTTACGATGATTTCCATTTTTACTATTCTAGCACACACTCATTTTCATTGAGAACGATCGAATGACTGAAAACAATGAACATTTCTTTCTCATGTTTCGCTGACTGTAAGCTTTTTCATTATTACGTTAAACGTAATTGTATCGCTATAAAAGAAATGTGTTCCTGTGTTCAGGCAACAAATTGTTAGCATTGCCCCATCTCCAAGCAACCTCACCTGTACAATCTGTACAACGTATTGAAACGTGAAATGTGGTAAATAGGGTTACATGATTACATAATTACAATAAATACTTTGGGTGAATAGAGGGGAAAAAATTACGAAATGGCAAAACCAGTAGCTAATGTAATTATACGTATTTAAATTACAAGTTTTATTTATGCAGTGTCAAATGTAAACCAAAAGTGGAATTATGCTTGTGTTATACAAATCTGTAAATCTAACCGAGAAACAGAAATAAGATGATGTAGAGTTTATCAATCAACGACGTTGATGAGCTGATATTTAACATGAGAGCAGTAACCTTGATATATAATGAACGCACATTCAAAGACAATATAAAATTTATACCTATGATAACTGAAATAATACAGCTTGTCAGCAAAGACGTAAATTGTATAGCATACAAAAGAGAATCGAAAGTATCTCTAATTGATTCATTACACATTTCAAATGTTAGCAAGGTTTTCTCATGAACTCGCGAGTGACCCATTTAAGAGTTATTCTCTATTTTTAAACTCACATGATTGACTCAAAAATTGTTCTCATTGTCAAATTCCTGTGAGTGACCCCAAACAAATGTTTTATTGTTAAACTCGTTTGATTGTACCATATAAGTGAGTTGTATTCGTAATAAAATAGAAGAGCTAACTGTACATGGGATTATATGATTTTATATCTCGATTTTATTAATTTTGTTAACAATCATATACTTATGTAGGTGTGAATTTGTGTCACCCATTCTGGTAATGGGGTCATTCAAAATGCAGTTATTCTTTCAGATATTGATTTTGTTTTGGAATAATTGTTTCGGTGTTATGGCGACGTAAAGCATGCGTATATAATTAACCGATATATTTAAACAATCAAGTGCTGTAAGAAAGAAATTATTTATCGCATATCTGAAATAGCTGTGAAGTATATATAGTAAGGATAAAACAACTGCTGACGATAACAACTTCTTTCAAACTGATGTTAATTTATTTCAGAACGTTTTAAATTGGACAAAATCTCTTTGGTTTGGGTCTTTTAAGTTTTACAGTACGTCAACACAAATAGCATATTGAATGCCGAGTCGGTTATAGTAGAGTTACTCGTACAGTACTTTCTATGGTAACCAATTGCAATAGAGTTACTCGTACAGTACTTTCCATGGTAACCAATTGCAATAGAGTTACTCGTACAGTACTTTCCATGGTAACCAATTGCAATAGAGTTACTCGTACAGTACTTTCCATGGTAACCAAGTGCAATAGAGTTACTCGTACAGTACATTCCAAGGTAGCCAATTGGAGTAGAGTTACTTTACTTTCCATGGTAGCCAATTGGAGTAGAGTTACTCGTATAGTACTTTCCATGGTAGCCGACCTGAACTGGTCCTATGGTAGGATTCGAACCAGCAACTATAGGTCACTAGGCATGAAAGTTAGCCTCCCATCCACTGCAGCTCCTACCTGCTGTAATAGCTTCTTTTGACAAAGAGCAGAAGAGCACTGATAGCCAATCTTACATCCTCAAACCCCCAGGGGGTGAACAAAATATGTACACCCACTGAATACGTGATCCCCAAGTCTGCTGGAAATATACATAATCTGTACGCTAATACTACACACTTTATACAATATTTCCGCATTATTACTACTAGCTGTTCAAAGCGTGAAATATCTACTCTTCGACGAGCATCTAGGATTATATGAAGCTATAATGTAACGTGTTTGTTTTGGAGTAATTGTAGGACTGCTTTGCAATGTTTTAAACAGATGTGCAACCTTCTATTACATATGTTTTGGAATTAGAGCTTTTAAATTCTCAGTTTAAAGAAATCTTGGTAACGTTGGAGAAAATTTATATGTGGGGACGTTTGTGCGGGTTGGGGGTAGGGGTACTGGCATCGTTAGGGAGCAGCATATGGGAATAATTAATTAATCAATACTCAGACATCATCAAAAAGTTAAATTAGTTGTGCATTGCATACATTTAGCTCAACTGAGTGAGTTTAATTTGAAACATAAACGTTTGCGTTTCTGCATTCACTAACCTTCTTACATTTGCACTGAAGTCACGTGACATTCCATCCTCAATGTGCCAGTGAAAAAGGCATATTTGTTTGTGTATTTACTTTTTTGTATTCTTGTCGCTAAGCGACACTGCGAACATTTTCCTGGCTGTAATATAACCTATATTCCCCTCACGTAAAAACGAATGATTTTCGCCCTTTTAAATAGAATATATGTAATTTAACTCTTGTGGTGAACAGCATTTAATTAAATTTGAAATTTGTAAAAAGCTCGATATTTAGCAGAAGTTACTTTTCTAATACCTTGTCATTCTCATCTTCTGCACAGTCGGTGATTTCCTCTGAGACATTAGATGCTGCCATATTTGAATTAAAGCTCATCGATTGTGCTCCGTACCGCAACGTTGCTTAGTTAATTTCGTCTGTGTGACAAGTTTTGACATAGTGTTTTACGTTTCAAGACAATACGAGTTTAATTTGTGTTTACATCAGAATTATTTGTCGTAACGTTATCTACCAGTAAATCGATTGATATTTGCGTATACGTCATTAATCATTAGTATTTATTTTCCAGTCATGGAAAGCTGTTGTTTCCCCGAATTGGTTTGATTGCATTGGACAGGTTTTTAAATGTGGTCATGTGACATCTCTATTATCTTAACACATCTCAATTATTAAATATATATTTCGTCATGGTTATTTTATGTGTTGTTTTAATGTTTATCGATTTCAAAAGAAAACTTTATTGCATCCGCGAACCAGATTGATCAATGTATCGACGATAAACCAGTTTGTACATCGTGATGTCAAAACAATATGTATCTTGGATAGTGGATTGTGGCAATTTGTCTACCTTGTACGTCCATTAAATTAAGTACTATTGAAGTAGACCTATGTTTTACATGTCGAACTCCTACCGACTCAACCATCCGACACAAAGTCATCCGATTTATTTTATTGCGAAAGTCCTCATATTTAAGCTACTGCTGAAAATCCACCAATCGCTTCTCTCAAAATCATGACACGTAAAATTTTTGCAACAGATTTGTCATCACCTGGACTCGTAAGTATTCTTGTTCGTAAGAATTGATCTTCTAGTTTAGCAAAATGCATATGTAACAATTCTAGTTGTCTACACCAATATGCGATTCTTATCCAGCCTGATACGGCTGCAACAAACTGCATCACTCACCTGCCGATAATATCCAGATTGTGCACTGCAGCGTTTGTTTGTTTTTTTCTTGTCTTTCAAACTTGGATTCTTCGGCTAGACGGGTATACGTTCTCTTGTGGATATCAAGTATGCTTACATCAAAGTACCTTCCTAAATTAATATAATTTCTTCCTTGAAGTTGAGCCATAAAAAAAACCAAAATAAACAGTTTAAAGCATCTAATCATATTTCAAAGAGATCCGCGTTAAAGCAGGTCGAAAGGCCATTTCCATTAAAGGAAAACGAATTCTAATTTTCACACATGCCTTCATGAATAAACTGAATGATTGAAACTATACTCTAAAATTCAAACCTAGTGCTCAGTTTAAAAGATATTGCCGAATACAATCAAGCATGCCCAAAGTCTGGGATACGAGATTTGCCAACTAGGGCATGCAATTGTATCTGTCAAATGTACAATGTATACGCGATTTGCCAACTGCATGCAATTGTGTCTGACAAATGTACAATGAATACGAGATTTGCTAACTATGGCATGCAATTGGGTCTGACAAATGTACAATATATACGAGATTCGCCAACTGCATGCAATTGTGTCTGACAAATGTACAATGTCTAACAAATGTACAATGTATACGCGATTTGCCAACTAGGGCATGCAATTGTGTCTGACAGATGTAGAATGTATAGGAGATTTGCCAACTGCATGCAGTTGTGTCTGACAAATATACAATGTATACGAGATTTGCCAACTGCATGCAATTGTGTCTGACAAATGTACAGTGAATACGAGATTTGCTAACTATGGCATGCAATTTGTCTGACAAATGTACAATGTATACGAGATTTGCCAACTGCATGCAATTGTGTCTGACAAATGTACAATGTCTGACAAATGTACAATGTATACGAGATTTGCCAAATGTACAATGTCTGACAAATAAACAATGTCTAACAAATGTACAATGTCTGGCAAATGTACAATGTCTGATCAATAGAGCGTACAAATAGGTGACATCTTCTAGACTGCAATAAATAGTCTGTCTCAAAGAAAGTCCCCCACATACTACTCAATAATTACAAAGTATCTAGATTGTATATCCTTACGTTCTTCAACTGCCCTCTGTCACTTCTGTATCTTAGCCATACTGTTCATAGACCAGAAGATCTTTTGGGTTGGTCAGTTGTCCGTCGTCCGTCTGTCCGTTAGAACAAGTTTGTTGTTGTCACTAAACTACTTACAGGTATGCCATGACTCATTTAAATGATTTCAATCGATTATCTAGCTGGCAATAGACGATAATGGTGCTGCCAGCCCATCAAATATAGATGGGCTTGTCATCTTGAAAATATTGTTATCGCTACTTATCCTAAATGGATGACCATATCAACATGGGGTTTTCACTGAAAGTCTTTCTTATGATGTCTTGATGTTCAGGAAAAACTGTTAAGAATCTGATGTCCAATGTGGCTGCCTTGCCAGCCATCTTGAAAATAGTGTTATTTCCCTTGAATGGATAGTCACATTTGCGTGTGGTTTTAACAATGTTTCTTATGACGTGTACATTGTCCTAAATACAAATGGCGCTTATCCAATATCCACTACTGTTGCCAAGGCAGTAATCTTCAAAGTCATGTTATAGCAATTCATCCTCAACAGAAAGTCGTATTGACATGGGTTTTCACCAAAATATATCCTTTGATGTCTTGTTGACCGTAAATAAAGATGGCGCCGATATGACGTATAGTATAGCCACCACGGAAAATCTTGTTATCGCTACTCCAAATGAATGGATCATCATGCTTATGCATACACACATAAGCACATATTGATAAAGACCAATGGTCATTGAAATTGACTGACCTAAACAAATAAGTTTCAATGCACTGTGGCATGCATTACGCTTGAAAGAAGTTTCATTATCTTGATTTGTGGCATTGTTTCCAACGCTTTTATGAATGATGTAGGGGTTTACCTTGATATGGGGAGGTGTTATATATTTAGGCACTATATTAGTTTTGTCAGCCTGCTGCTAGTGAAGGTGCAAAGAATTTGCTAGGAAATCGATTTTCTTTATCTGGTTAGTGGCATCGTCTTCTTGACTTTCATGAAGTGTATCTGGGTCTGCCAGGGCTAGAGGAAAGAGACGTGTTGAATATTTATGTACTGTGTATTTTGTGTCGTCTTTGGCAAGTAAGTTTTGTAGTAAATGTCTTTGCGTGGCTGATACGGCGGGGATTGGCGGTCAGTGCTCAATCTTGTGATGTCAGTGGGGACACGATGCTCAAACTACTTTTGCCAATGTTACGATATGATAACTCTATCTAAACGTGGGCTTATCAAGCACATATTTCTGTGTTTCGGGTATGTGAATTTCATTGAATTCAACCGCAAGCCACCACACCCAATCAAAAATGCTGTTCATTCATAATCAAAACAAGAGGAACACACAACCTCAATCGGCTAAAAACATAAGCAATTTTCCACCGCCGGAACGTGTTTGTGCAAATACTCAAATCTTAAACAAACATGTAATGGATTATCTCTGGTACGTAGTCATGCTTCCCATGTTCAAGTGACAAAGTATCCTTATGTAATCAATTACATCCACCATTTTCGACTGATGTACAATTACCGCTTTTACACGCTATTGGTTAATTGGCATTACATGCTAAGGGAGGCTACTCATGATGTCGCTGGGATACAGTTCTAAAATCACCCAGGTGCAGATAGGGTTAACATATAGGAACCTTGGCTAGTGAAGCTAACGGTGCTGGTTTTAAATATATTGTTTATTTTAAAAAATAGTTCAAAATATACATTCCAAGTCCCAGAGGCGTAGCGATGATATTTTTCGCCCGGGGACGAACTATAAAATTGGCGCCCCAGCGATCTTGTGACCGATTTATTACCCTTGTTTACTTATTATAATGTAACGTTTGTAAGCCTCATTTTGGCGCCCCTGTACCTTGGCGCCCGGGGACATATGTACCCCCCTGCCCCCCCCCCCCCAAGCTACGCCTCTGCCAAGTCCAAGACCTATCAACTGTCCTGAATTAAAATAATGTTTGCTTATGGGAATTCACTAAATGTATCTTGAACACTTACCCATGTTACTATTGTTCGAATTTTTTTATCATTTAAATTAAAGTCCCTGTGTCTATGAAACAAATGGAGAGGATCAATATTGTTAGATACATCATGAAGACATGCATACGGTTCTTGTACTAATCCCAATAATTGCTGTTCATCTGTTATTTAAGACTTTACATTTATTATTATAATTCAAAAATTAAGGTTTTCGTCATTGACCTAAATAATATAATGAATTAAATAAACAATAAAACATTTTAATTAAAATTAAAACTGCAGTGTTTTTAAAAAGCGCATACCATTGAAGGACATACAATATTACTAAAAATTAGTTATGTATCAACACTTATTATACGAGGAAATGCTCAAGTTTTCTAAGAATTAAGTAACAGTATTTTCGTGATGATGCAATATACTATGACTATATATTAAGAGCAATAATAATAATAATAATAATAATAATAATAAAAATAATGGTAATATCATAGGTCACCCGAACATGACCCCTAAGCGGTCGCTGTCAAATCATCATGTAGGATAGAGGAAATTGATTTTAATCAGATTGAAGAAAAAATGGACATATATTAATTCGAACATGTAATCATTGTTTATGCAGAGATAATGAAGATAGGAATATTTTACTGGATATGAAATTTTCCTTCATATGAAAGATTGCACAAACATTATGTGTAAAATTGTGTGGGTGATGAATTTCTGTATCTCCTTGAATGCAGCTATTCCAGAGAACAAAGAAAGATACTGCGTCACAAACACTTTATTATCCTTTCATTTGTTTCAGGAACAGAAAATACAACAGGTCCATTATTGTAAAGTATTGGATTTACCATATATTAGTTTGTGATGCATTTATATTGATTCATAGTCTGTTTTTACAATTAATTTGTTTTCCATTTAATTTGAGTTATCTCCTGTCTTTCCAATTATATCAAAAGCCATGTATTTTAAGCTTGTGCTTGTCCTTATTCCGTTGGAGTATTGACTTTGGTAATTTTACTGTCAGTCTGAGTTAAATTGTAGTAGCGGCGGAAAACATTATATCGTCTATGGTTGATGTACATGCCTGCAAGTGATACACTAATGTTTTACATCATACGTTGTGTATTGCAGCCTGAGAGTAAATCAGTTTGCCATTGTCATTGTCACTCGTCAAAAATAGTCCTAAAGATTATAATTTAAGAATTCCGAGACTAGGATAATGTCCAATTTTTCAAGCTGGAGTGACATTTGCATTTTCAGATATCTGGTCGTTGAACACTCAATCTCTTGGATACCCTACACACACAAACGTTCACTCACACAAATGAAAAGTATATGAATCTTAAAAAGATAAACCAGGCCTGACATAAACTTCGTGACTGCGACTTAATTTGATGGACGGTTGTATCATCGGCTAGACATTCGTGTCAGCTCGCCATCTTTGACCACGTATCACGTAGAGTCATGCAAATTGTTATTGGGTTGCAGTTTGTTAGAATAAATAAAGCAAACAAAACTAGGTGATACCTCGTCTTAATGCATGCGTGATTTTGTTTTAGCCATATTTTTGGTACATCCGATGTATCTTTAACATTATTATATCCTGGCAGCTTTATTCGACCTTACTGATCAAACTGTGAGTGTGCGTAAACCTAAATTGGTGATGCATTGCCGCAATATGACCTATGTTCGTTGTGGCCTAGTTATTAGCTGAGATCCACAACTAGCGGTTGATGGGTTCAAATCCTGTACAGAACTCCGATGATTGAAAACCTATACAGACCTCTGATAATTCAAATCATGTACACACCTCCGATGGTTTGAATTCTGCAGATACTTGCCAGTGTACATATAAAACTGCATATGTGTTTCATTCCAAGTGGATGGAAAGAACGAATTGGATACTGTGTAGAAACGTTGAGACCATCAAGTCGATGTAGAAACGTTGAGACCATCAAGTCGATGTAGAAACGTTGATACCATCAAGTCGAGTAATTCCTATGTCGTATCAAACGATTCTTTCCACTAACTCTGATCAAAACACGTATGTTGTTTTGTATGTATTACATTTTATTTTTATATTCACACATTCTTGCATTTCAAAATGTATACTTTTAAAACAATCATAAATTTTACCTTTTTTGAAATATATTCTACAGTCCTCAAGATGTATATATACGTAACTGGGGCTTGACCTAGTAGTTATATTATCGGTCTGTCTGCATTTCAGATATGAATTTACTCTTTTTCCTTGATTTGTTTCTTTAAGAAAGGGACACCAAAATTGGACATGGTTTGTTGACCAGCAAGTGGCTCATTTTTCTCACTACTTACTGAAAAGATATGCTTTACTTTCAAACAAACTTCGTGGCAAAATTTCGTTTGGGTCTCAGTTTCGTTAGGCACGAACTTGCAACGGCCCTGTTCTACTAGTGAACCTACTTCCACTTCATTTCTTTTCCAGCCATGCCATTTCATCACAGATTTGTCAAAATGACGAGAGGCAGCCATTTTCATGCTTGTAAATCATTTCTTTAGAAACAACTAAAACATATATTCATATTTAGGTCCTCATTTGCAATGTTTTAATTTATTGTATTATTTATTATTTAAATTAGACATTTCAATTATAAGTATCCTTCTTTCTCAGTATCCTCACGACCGCACATCCTGTCATTATCACCCAAATCTACCAACTGTAGATGAAAATATAAGGTGATAATCTCGGTTTCTGATAATGAACCTTTAAACATTGTTTCGTAAATTTGTCAATAATGCCTATTCAGTTATAGGTGATTATCAGAGCGAGCATTGATAGGTTGTTAGTTATAGGCGATTATCAGAGCGAGCATTGATAGGTTGTTAGTTATAGGTGATTATCAGAGCGAGCATTGATAGGTTGTCAGTTATAGGTGATTATCAGAGCGAGCATTGATAGGTTGTTAGTTATAAGTGATTATCAGAGCGAGCATTGATAGGTTGTCATTTATAGGTGATTATCAGAGCGAGCATTGATAGGTTGTCAGTTATAGGTGATTATCAGAGCGAGCATTGATAGGTTGTTAGTTATAGGTGATTATCAGAGCGAGCATTGATAGGTTGTTAGTTATAGGTGATTATCAGAGCGAGCATTGATAGGTTGTTAGTTATAGGTGATTATCAGAGCGAGCATTGATAGGTTGTTAGTTATAGGTGATTATCAGAGCGAGCATTGATAGGTTGTTAGTTATAGGTGATTATCAGAGCGAGCATTGATAGGTTGTTAGTTATAGGTGATTATCAGAGCGAGCATTGATTGGTTGTTAGCTGATTATCTAAAACATTCTGACCGCGGTCATTTTGAGGAGTATGCCTGATCTTGTGAAAAAACATTCTGACCGCGGTCATTTTGAGGAGTATGCCTGATCTTGTGAGAACACTTCAGGAACAGTGAACTAGGGCCCAATATAAACTAATAAAAAGCTCAGTCAATGCCTTTGTATTATATATTAAAATACTGAATATATATATATATATATATATATATATATATATATATATATATATATATATATATATATATATATATATATATATATATATATATATATATAAATAAATAACATATTTATAACAATACAATATTTTAAAAATATATTGAACACATTACTACATTGAATGAAACCTGAAACCTCAACATGATGCTTGTCTCGTGGGTGTGAAACCTCAACAAGATGCATGTCTCGTGAGTGATTTCGGTTTAGCAGTGAACTAAATAAACTAGGTCTTTTCAAGAAGATGGAATCTCATGTATCCCACGAAACACGACGGAATGTTAGATTTTAGGAAAACAAAAATTGATGATAACTGGGAAAACTTGAGCCAAAATAACTATCTTCCGTCACCATTGTTATTGTCTCAATGTTTTTGCCATGGTGGCGATTAAATTTGGATGGTCGGCATGCGCCATGGTCGTTCATCATCATCATGATCATCATCATCATGATCATCATCATCATCATCATCATCATCATCATCATCATCATCATCATTATTATTATTAGTCTCGAGTCTCTCGACCTAGTGTAGTCGTTGAGGCACTGTGCTGCTGAACATCTGACCAGTTCCCTCCACTTGTCTCGATCATGTGCCAATGCCTGTGTCTCCACAAAACTTGTCCTGGTCCATTCTGTGATGTTGTCAGTCCACTTTGTTTTGCTGTTTACCTCTCCTTCTGCCCACTCTGGACTCTGCCCTGCAGTACTGTTGCTAAGGTATTAATGAGTCATCAATGTAGGATCACACTTGATATTTGATTAAATTGCTACGGCAAGGATTAAGCAATTTTAGATTTGTACACTGAGTGTATACTATTTCACTATTTACGAGAATAGAAGTTGTTTAACTGATACAGTGTATCAAAGGTCAGTTTCATTCTTTTGTAATTAAAATAGCAAAATGCAATGCATCATTGTAAAATTAAAGACTATTGTATCGATTTTTCTTAGAATAAATCTTAGCTCCGATTTAAAACTTGCATTAACATTGGCTTAATTCCTATTTCATGTTGAATTTTTCATGCCATGTGCTTTCATATAGTCACGTTCTGATATTGTTGTGGGAAGTGCATGATTCAATAGCTGTGAGATACTCTTGCAAAGTTGTCAAATTGGAAATACATCATAATCCTTGGCTGTGAGATACTGTCTTAAAATTTATCAAATTGGAAATACATCATAATCACTTACTGTGAGGTACTCTTTCAAATATATCAAATGGGAAATATTTAATACTCCTTGGCTGAGAGGTTCTCATTTAGCATAAGTGTCACCGAGGTTCATTACTACTGCGACTGAGTATGCCAGTTTTGATACTATTTATTGTCAAGACGATGAATGAACATGGACTCGTATTCTATGTCCAATGGTTCCCAATAATTGAGGACAATACAAATATTATCATTAACAGCTTTTCTGTGAAATACCCAGTTAGAATTCAACATTATCCCATTTTGTTTATCTCTTAAGCTGCTGCATATTTGGTGATAATCAAAAAAAGAAAGGCTATATATGTCGCTTGTGTAATCGTGTCATATCCCTTAGTTTACGAATGTTAATATTAAATGACATGAAAATAGCAGCAGAGGAGGCGAATCCGACAACTTTTTACAGGCGTAATATTTACGAGGAAGCCTTGGATTGCCAAATTAACGCCTGTGAAAAGTTGTCGGATTCGCCTCCTCTGCTGCTAAAATTAAGAGCGATCGATTATAAATATACCCGTAGCATTTTCTCTTTATGTAGTTCTGAACCATTGACCTTCAAATGGCCAATATAACAAGGAATTGAATTGCATGTTGTCGGTCATAATACTTGTCGTCATGTCAACGTGTGAACTCAACCTTGAATAGAGGTACACCACATTTATAGTAATGTCAGAATGAACAATGACACAGGAAAATGGGTAAAATTTCCTATGTGGAAAAGATCAAATGTTTTGCATGTGCATCAATATGGAGTTGATGCATAAAACTGATTTATTTACACACACACACACACACACACACACACACACACAGTCCAAGGGCATCGAAACTTTTTTTAAAGAGGTTTTTTTGCTCATGGGCAAGGACATTTTTCCACCAGTGGCGAGGCTCGAAATGGAACTGTTCGTTTATCATCATCATCATCATCATCGTTAGTCTCTTGACCTAGCATGGTCGTTGAGGCACTGTGCTGCTGAACATCTGACTAGTTCCTTCAAATTGTCTTTATCATGTGCCAATCCCTATGTCTCAGCAAAACTTTTCCTGGTCCATTCTGTGATGTCGTCAGTCCACTTTTTTCTCTGTCTACCTCTCCTTCTACCACCGTGGACACTACCCTGCAGTACTGTTGTGGATTGACCTTTGGCTCTAGTGACATGGCCATAGCATTTCAGCTTTCTCTTTTTGACAGTGGTGAGGAGGTCTTCATAATGGCCTACTTTGTGCCTGATGGTGTTACGCACTTCATTTGTGATGTGGTCCATGAAAGAGATGCCAATGATTGTTCTGTATCATCTCATTTCATGTGCATGGAGTCTTCGTTGTAATTCTGCTGTCAGGGTCCAGGCCTCACACGAATACAGAACGATTGAGATGCCTAGTGCTCTCAATAGTCTGATTTTAGTTTTCAGACAGATATTCTTGTCTCTCCAGATGGGTCTTAGCTTTAACATAGCTGCCGTTGTTTGTGCTGCTCATGACAAAATTTCTGCCCTTGATCCATCTTCCGTGATTATGGAACCAAGATATTTGAACTGGCCCACTGTTTCCAGTTCCTGTCCTCTGACTTTATATGACGTTCGTTTATAATTTGAACTAATAAATGGAGAAGCTACGGTTGATTCGAAATTCTGCAACTGAACGCCGGCAGAGATGCGAAATATAGACCCCGGAAAGCTTCATCCCCTCCAGTTATTTCACCCTTCAATATGGCTATTCTTTTTGAATGCCCCCCCCCCCCCATCTCTGAGCTAGATAATGACCAATGTAAGCACCCAGTTGCAATATCAGTATTGAAAATCATTCCTTTCGGGGTCATTTTAAGCTATAATTCAAAGCTTTGGATAGATTACATGAGAATGAAATACAGAATGAAAGAAATAGTGCAAGACGGACAAATTTAAGTCGGTGAAGGAAAAATAAAGTAAAACTTACTGATGTATTTAAAATCGAAAAAGTTAAAACAATACGCTTCCATAGAGGCAGTACACCCAGAGGCGTAGGGATGATATTTTGCGCCCGGGGACGAACTATAAAATTGGCGCCCCAGCGATCTTGTGACCGATTTATTACCCTTGTTTACTTATTATAATGTAACGTTGCAAGCCTCATTTTGGCGCCCCTGGACCTTGGCGCCCGGGGACATATGTACCCCCCTGCCCCCCCCCCCCCCTTCCGTAGCTACGCCTCTGAGTACACCTTATATCTGACCCATGAGGATTTCGTTGAATCGTTGCAGGCAAATTATTGTAGATAGCGTGTTGCCATGTAGGTTTCTTTGGGTTAAGATCAGTTGTCTCCTAAATTATGGTCACTCTCATGTGTGTGTGTGTCTGTGTGCGCGCGTGCGTGCGTGCGTGTGATTTTTTAAAGTAACCATAACAATTTGGGCCAAATTGCTACAATTTCTGCAGTCACTATTTTGATTCTTTTAAAATATGTTTGTAGTACAAGTCGAGTAAAAAATCATAATACTGCGATACAATCCCTTTTGTCAGTAAATACTTCCTCAATTAATACTGCATTCATATCCGCGCCATCCCCACCCCACCCCCACTCCCCCAGCATTATCGTCAGCTGGAGACCAATATCTGGTCTTTAGTTGAGGTTATTATACTGTACTGAAGTAATTTATCCAATGGAAAGTTTGCAATGTAATACTTACAAATATGGCATTTTAAAATTGTTCAGTGCTAATTTCAGTACTTTCAGCATGCATGTTTATGATTCATGTACTTATTTCACGCGCTGAATACCTTCATCAAAGTTCAAGATAGCAAATTAAAACACTAAATAATATTTAAAATGATCCTGTAAAAAAAGATACACTGTATTCTTATTCTTAGTAGTAGTAGTAGTAGTAGTAGTAGTAGTAGTATCTTTTAGAACCCGTTATAAAAAGAATATTAGTGGGTCGGTGGCTTTTTTTTTTTGGGGGGGGTGCGGGGTTACCGGGTTTTTCCTTCAACATTAATACTGGCCGCCATGTATAGCATATAATGTTCTGAAAACTGGCGTTAAATCATACAAGAACAAACCAATACCGTGTTGGTAGTGTTGATGTGGGTCGACTCCCTCTTCGCGCCTCTTTTATATTTAATTTCCTCATCCCAGTATTCAGAATGTCTCACAAACGCGATCAGTTAAGGGCAAACATATTTTACAAAAAGCTGGCGATATCTTTGAATGTCAATTGTTTTCATTAAAATAACGGAGGGGAAAAGGACATGTTTTGATACTTTGTACTTGGATTTGTTCCATATGGCGAGGGTCATAGGAGGTGAACACAAACACTGTTTCATTTGTCGTTTCGTTTAGGAGGGGCGCAAATAGATAATACGTTTGAAATTTGTAAACTCTGTTAAATGATTTTAAAAAGTATAATCTTTGCAAAGAGTCATTTGATTCCTGTTATAATCATCTCTCAGAAGAGCATATCGATTGGTATAGCTAGAATTTAGCTAAATCTTTCATATGAACCTTTCCTGTACATGGATTTTTCTGTTCAGTCTCCGAACAGCTCTCCATTAAATTGACTGCATTTTACTCTCCTATCAGAACAAATTCTCCATTGATTTGACTGTATTTTACTCTCCTATCAGAACAAATTCTCCATTGAACTGACTTTATTTTACTCACCTATCAGAACAAATTCTCCATTGATTTGACTGTATTTTACTCTCCTATCAGAACAAATTCTCCATTGAACTGATTGTATTTTACTCTCCTATCAGAACAAATTCTCCACTGATTTGACTGCATTTTCACTCCACTTTCAGAACAACCTCTCCATTGATTTGACTGCATTTCACACTCCGCTCCCAGAACTGCCTCTGCATTGATATGTATCTGCTTGTTAAACTCCTCTCATAACATCCTCTCAAAACATCCTCTCCACTGATATAACCATATTTTAATCTCTCAGATGAGCCTCTCTTATGATAACTTGATTTTACACTCATCTCTCAGAAAAGCCTCACCATTGATATCATTAGATTTTACACTCATATCAGAAAAAAAATCATGGTATGCTATAACAGGATTATCTCAGAAAAGCCTCTCCATTGATATTATCGGATTTTACACTTATCTCTCAAAAAGAGCCTCTCCATTGATATTATCGGATTTTTCACTTATCTCTCAAAAAGAACCTTTCCATTGATGTAATCAGATTTTACACTAGTATCAGAAAAAGAAATACTATGCTATAACAGGATTATTTTATAAAAGCCTCTCCATTGATAAAATCGGATTTTGTACTCATATGAGAAAAAGAAATGCTATGATATAACAGGATTATCTCTGAAAAGAACCTCTCCATTGATATCACTGGATTTAACACTTGTCTCTGAAAAGAACCTCTCCATTGATATAATCGGATTTTGTACTCATATGAGAAAAAGAAATGCTATGCTATGTAACAGAATTGTTACCGAGAGGATGGTGGATTAAATGAACAACACAAACACAATATGTGAAAGAAAATATAAATTTATGAAATAAATTATTAATGGAAAATAATGTTGTATCAACACAATAACTCATGCGCTCAACCCACAATTACACTCACAACCATTCACAATACATGAATAAATTAAATATTAATACAAAATAAAACACAGATATAAAGGGATCTCTTGGACTATACACAGATCCAAGGAACCTTTACGAAAGTTATATTACCGCAAGTATAAATTACGATAACAAACACAAAACATCAAACTATACTATCGCACGTATGGATTGCGACAACTAGCACGAACATATACATGTATTCAATCAAGTTGCAAGCTTTTATTGCGATTCCTGCAATCCCTTGAAATACTATTGTGATCTGAAATAACCATGTAAATACAACAATGTATTCAATTGTACTACAATTGCAACACACACATGTGTCTCGACCCTGTATAACCGTACGATTCACCACCTGTTGAATCGCCACCCAGTTTCCCCGAAGACCTAGGGTTGACCAATACTTTTATCGGCCGTTTGCCCTTCACGGATCCACCACAGTTATACGTACAGACAGCATACAGCATCTACTAGAACCAACGTTCCTCAATACCCTAGATGTCGCCCCGGATGTTTACAACTCTAGACAGCTCCGACACTCGGACTTCTAGATTTCCGGATATTTACACGTCACGACAGATGTAGACGAACAGACAGTTCGACAGACAGACAGTCAGATACTTCAATTCGATTGCACAATAAATCAGCATTAATTTCAGCTACGATCTCAAAGACGTTATCAGAGATGCTATCAGATGCGTTATCATAGATTATCAGATGTTATCAGATGCGCTATCAGCTACGTTATCAGATGCGCTATCAGCTACAATAAAGAAACCAGACTAATAATAGTTGTCTCAAAAAATAATCTAAACCTTAGATCACGCTATTGCATTTAAAGTCTAATAGTGACTAGTAATTCCAAATATTCCACGTTTAAAATCTGCATTGCAATAAAGGCATCATTATATGAAATGATAAACTGAATAAAATTCACAATGAAACGAAATCTAAATTTAACACTCACCCCTTTGGCTGGAGATTGAAAGACGAGCTATCTATCCTGTGATTAGATACTTTAGGTGCCGTAATATTGATCAAAAATATTCTGCCTTATATACCCTCAAAATAGGTGAGCAGAAATCACGGCAAGATTACCGTGCACCACGTGAAACTAATGTTCCGGATTTCATGTAATTCAAAATCAGGCACATGCAAATCGTTACACGCCGCTTACCTTGGAGAAAACCACTTATTCACCCCAGGTAACGCATGTACGACGAAACAAAGAAAATGGTGAGATTAGTATGTAAATCAATTAGAAAATAAATTAAATTTTCGCCTAATTCTGTGACATGCTATAACAGGATTATCTCTGAAAAGAACCTCTCCATTGCTATAATCGGATTAGACTCTCCTATCTCAGAACAACCTCGCCACTGATATATCTGTCAGGTAATTATTTTTTTATATATCAAAACTTGATTTGCAAGGGTCTAATACTGACGTCTTTGATTTAAAATTAACACAGTCATGATTTCAGAAGCTGCAATGTGTAACGTGTATTCTCCTTTGAAAAAGTCGTTGACTGATTAACGCAAAGCTTAATCCAGTATTACATATGTAATCAATGTATAATTTGAAAGGCGAATTTCCTAAGTGACTTCATCCTCTATACAAATTAAATTAGTAAAGATATTGAAAATGTTGTAGAAATTTTTTTTATTGTTTTTTTTAAGGTACACTTAAGTATCTAGTGTGACGAAAAAAATAAACTTGCTGAAAATATTAAATTTTTAACTCAGCTTTTTGACACTACTGACGGATTGACATATAAATCTCTTTTTTTCACAGATGCAGTTGAAAATTGAAACAAAAAACTACTCAAATCTCCACGCAGACTTAATTCTTGTACAATTGTCAATCAATATGCAACATCAGTGGAGTGTTTCTCTTTAATTCTTAATTATTGAAGCTTTGGCCCGGCAGTGTTTTCATCTCTAACTAACCGTTCACTTATAACTCCAAATCAATTGCAAGCTCAACCCACCTACGTCCGCCGTCGCATAACGTACCGCAATATACAGGTCCATAAAGTTTTGTAAAGAGTACTTAGTTAAACAATCAACATAGACCATGATATACTAACTGTACTTAGTTAAACAATCAACATAGACCATGATATACTAACTGTACTTAGTTAAACAATCAACATAGACCATGATATACTAACTGTACTTAGTTAAACAATCAACATAGACCATGATATACTAACTGTACTTAGTTAAACAATCAACATAGACCATGATATACTAACTGTACTTAGTTAAACAATCAACATAGACCATGATATACTAACTGTACTTAGTTAAACAATCAACATAGACCATGATATACTAACTGTACTTAGTTAAACAATCAACATAGACCATGATATACTAACTGTACTTAGTTAAACAATCAACATAGACCATGATATACTAACTGTACTTAGTTAAACAATCAACATAGACCATGATATACTAACTGTACTTAGTTAAACAATCAACATAGACCATGATATACTAACTGTACTTAGTTAAACAATCAACATAGACCATGATATACTAACTGTACTTAGTTAAACAATCAACATAGACCATGATATACTAACTGTACTTAGTTAAACAATCAACATAGACCATGATATACTAACTGTACTTAGTTAAACAATCAACATAGACCATGATATACTAACTGTACCGACAGATCAGGGTTAATGTCGCTTGCTCTTTGATCCGATTTATGCGCGAGGAGGTGGTACGTCCTGTTTCCACTTTACCACTTAAATAAGGAGTTTCGATATACTTCTGTTTTAATGTTAGGCATTGGACGTGATAAATCGGTATTAAAGGCAACATCTTTTTAAAGCAGGAATTAAGGAATACAGCGCTCGTAGGATGTGTGGCATTAAAACAAATAAAATAGAGTTGATTATTATTATTATTATTATTATTATTATTATTATTATTATTATTATTATTACTATTACATGACATATTTGTAGCTAATAACATTTCCCGTAAACTGTATACCTAATACCATATCTTGAAAACGTATTGTATGAATATGATTCGATGACAGGGTTCATTAACTTGCCTTTATGTTACGAATCTAAGAAGAAACTCTTCTTGGGCCCCACAAGTTAAATAATATGTCCTTCCTTGTATGAAGAGCTTTAGTCATGTAACCACTTCAGCTTCTAATTGTTAAAAACAGACCACTTGTTGGGATAATGCAATGAAAAGTAACAAAGAATGAATTACAACTGGATATGGTGCGAATGGGATTTGATCACTTAGTTAAATATGCACATGTAAGGAAATTATAAGATTCTGTTTTAAACCAAGAGTAGGGCAATTCTTTAAATTTTTAATCTTAACGGCATAAACTTAATTATATATATATATATATATATATATATATATATATATATATATATATATATATATATATATAAACTAAACCATTCGAAGCCATATTCGGCACACTGCATCCTCACTTTGTTATGTATATTTCATTTGCATTGTTATTTTTTTCTATCCATGATTATGTGTTATGTATAACTGTGTATTGGATTTAACAAGTTCATATTGTACCTAACCAGGGACACGGATATAGTTTTGAGTTTGGTACACAAATAATAAATAGCTAATATTTTCCATGAGATATTCAGACCTTTGCCCCCTATAATAACCTATAAAATCTGATGGTTACATCAGTCTTTTGTATAAGTTTAGCAAAAGATTTTAGTTTGTAAACAAACAAGAATGTTTTAGAATGGAAACTTCCATAATAATGACAGGTATTTCCAGAATAGGAACCGCTCGGGTAGCCTACGGGATAGAGTGTCCGCTGAGAGGTCGGGAGGTCGTGGGTTAGATCCCCGGCCGAATCATACCAAAACACTTAAAAAATGGTACTAACAGCTGCATCGCTTGGCGCTCAGCATTAAGAGGTTAGTGTTAGGACTAGTCGGCCTGGTGTCAGGAAAATGTGAATGGGTGGGTCATCATGCTTCATGTCTGCGGCGTGATGTCCCAGTGCTCGACATCGCTACAAACTACCACACTGCAGACGTCGTAGCGTCTCGATCTAGAAAATGGAACTTTAAGGACATGCAATTCGATCTAAAATGTGATATTGAATTTCTCGACATACAACATCAACATTTAAACTGCAACTTTCTGATTAGACCAGGGTGTTTGTCAGCTAGGCAGCAAACTTTGTATATTTGTATCTTTGAGTATCATCAGTGTATACTTGGTGAGACAACATATGTCGATCTATGACGAATGAGATCCGCTAAATGTACCGCAAGAGACCAAGGCGTAGAACAGAGCTTTGTGTAACACCAAAACATAGATAAACATGGCTGTAATGGGTTCTATTTACTATTTACTATCATGTTGGCTACAACGTTCCTTCAAAGCGAATAGTAGATGTGCGTGCAGTGCTCGCTGCATTGTGCAAAAGCATTACGGAGACGAACAATTCAGATGTGCGGGGAGCGCGCAGCTTAGAGGGAACGTTAGTTGACCAAGTATGATTTGGTAGTGCTGACATAAGCTACATTACTAACCAATTAATCATTGCCTGCTTGCCTCTGAATAAACATGTACAATAGTGTGATCCTTTTCCTCTAGGTGTCGTATAAATTATATTGACAGTCACCTTTACTGCTTTAAAGCAAAGATATGCCGCATATCCATCATGGGCTTTAAGCTGTTCAAGCGAGTGTAATCCGTTCGCGAACTTTGAAAACAGTAGCCATATACAGCATTATACAGTTTTAGGCTTAATCAACGGCTTGTTAATTGTTAGACTTACTGGTCATAGACCCGAAGGACTTACTGGACTTTATTGTCCGTCGTCCGCTCATACGTTTGGGAAAGTATATCAATGCTACTCCTCCTAACGTACTTTGAGGATTGACAAGAAACTTGGACACATATTTATTTCATGATATAATTTGTCCTAAAAGCTCGGGATTCCAATGTGTCTGATATAGTGCCATCTTAACATTCGAATTTGTGCTACACCTACTGAATGAATTATCAATTGGGAGTTCTTGTGGTATTCAGTTGGTCGTAAATGAAGAGTTGCCAATCTGATGTCCAAGATGGTGGCCACAGCAACCATCTTGAAACTCTTGTCATCGTTGCCCTTCCTCAATACATAGTCATATGAACTTGAAGTTTTAACTTTAAGTCAGTCTTCTTTTAATGTCTAATTGGTCCTATTTGAAAATGTTGTCGATCTGTTGTCCAGCACCACCACCGCAATGGCCATCTTAAATAATTTGTTGTCAGTACTTATTGTACATGTATATAGTTCAATAAGTATTAATTAGCAACTTTTAATTCCATTGAATAATTTAAATAAATAAATCCACCAAAATAAAATAAAAAACTGAACTCAACGCTAAGACTGAATCTACTTCGGATGTTAAGGTAGGACTGAGTAATTGTTTAAGTAAACACCATTGATGCAAAAAGTGTTTGCACAATTAGAGAGCCAGGATGTAAGTAAGTTTCCTTCTGAAACATTCAAGGTTTTCGAATTTCGAATTGAAAAATTGATGTCCTCGATTCAGCTTAAAGTAAACTTACTTACCTCCAATAATAATGATGTGAATATCTGATCTATGATCATAGAGAAATATAAGTTATTTGTTATGTTATTACAAAATACAGGTAAACATGACATTTATGTCCATCCTCCTCTTCTTTCCTTCACTCCTTAGTAGCTCACGGATGTGATTGGACTGATATTGATCATGTTAGGTCAAAACAAATAGCTAATACGTACTTCGTTACTTGCAGGATGGGTTTACGTGTGCATGCTCCATACACTACGAGAGATATCATCCTGACAGGTTTTCGAATTTCAGGGATTTCATTTGATTGGATTACATATATTTTCGACGTCTATAGACGGAACAGCAGCTGCTAGTGGAAGGCTTAAAATATCGTTTTAATGCATTTTCTTGCATGACTTAAAAGATTGTTGTAAATAGCTGCACCATCAGCACTTCTGAAGCTCAGTAAATTGGTGGAGGTGAGTGGGTTTCAAGTAACAGGCATTTTGATTGTCAGTAACAAACAGGTTGATGTTAGCATAAAAGATAAATGTATTGTAAGCGATTTTGCCAATAATAGCCGTTGTTATGAAAATAAAGTTATATGTTAACAAGACCAACAAGTGTGCACTATTTATGCATTAATCATCTTCTAGTTCTTTATGAAATATTTATAAAACTGATATCATCGACGTAATTTAAACTTTCCTAATTAATTTAAACGAAATGATGGTTTTAGTGCCGTGTGGTATAACGCCATTTTTCAATACATGATATCATCTGTAGCATAAAATCATGATTGTTTTTGTACTTAAAGATATAACCATGTTACGTTGTTTCGAAATGCGATGTTGAAACGTATAATGATATATGTTTACGGGAAAATTTTACTAGGATGAACGATTGACACTTTTCACTGAGGTCTTGAGATCGAAACAAAGGATGTTATTATTTAAATTTTTCATTGCATTATTGACATGCCAGTATATAATCAATGTTCACCATTGTCAAACCCATCAAATAGGGTTTCGGTATATTGCTTGTATATACTTACAAATATACAGAAAGCAAATATCACGATATGACATGCGGCAACGTATTTTGTCCGCCATTTAAAGCTGTACATATAACCCATTAAATGACTCACAAATGATTCCTCGGTCTGGTAAAGGAAACAGACAACGCGCGTGAGGTAATACCTTTGTCATGCACATTTAAATTAGGTATGTAGGTGACTAAAATAAAACTCAGTAAGCAATCCAGCTTATAATGTCCCTAAAAGTCCTTTCCCTCCTTTTTACAAGCGCACAACTTCGGCACTCGGAGCAGATTCTAGTATTAATCTATTATTGTAACGTCCAAACATGATCTAATTGGAAAAATTGACTTGCATAAATCCTCTCTAGTTTTGAATATCTCTGTTTCGGTTAGACACGGCCAGGTCTTTTTAAAAACTGCCCTGGGATAATTTCGGACTTGCCTGTCGCTTTCGAATTCGCTGACTGAGTGCAAAACAAACAATAGCGTCTTTACTCAAACGTAGAATTCCCTTTGAATTTAACCACGATTAATGGTTACGCAGCAGGCGTGCAATTTATTTGTCCAGAATATTGTAGAATATCAATTGGCATTATTCAGGTGTTCTTAGCTACGAATTAACTATAGGAAAATATGCTTATAAATTAACAGTGGCTTTTTTAACATTACGCATATACTTTTCTAATATTGAGTTGTTCATACTCTTCTCATCCTAATCATGTTTTATCGATTGTTGTTTCTATATTTCTCTTGGATGCGTTGCCAACCATGGAATTATTTGAAGACACTGGTCAGAAGACATGAAAGAGACATCTTTCTTGTCTCTATCTTTAACCTTAATAACGTTAGAATAATGTTGTTTTTTTTTACTTCAGAGATAGGAAGGTTGCCATAGTCTAGAAAATTCAATATATCATTTTCTCCCCACCACCCCCCAATCTTATTATTGTATGTTA
Source organism: Unio pictorum (assembly GCA_030141615.1). Taxonomy (NCBI): domain Eukaryota; kingdom Metazoa; phylum Mollusca; class Bivalvia; order Unionida; family Unionidae; genus Unio; species Unio pictorum. Next base: position 2,730,178 of record JARLTB010000121.1, on the reverse strand, counting down.
TTCTTGACACGTGAGACTAATGTTTATGTTATTATGAATGAGTAATACTGACTCCATTGCTGTATTTACTGATTATGGTATACATATCTCCATTCTTGAACATTAGGCAAGATAGAACAAACGATTTGCTAATCATTGGTATCATACCACCTTGCAATCCAAACTACAATTAGATTTGGTAACTCATAGATGGAGCTTTTGGGGGCAGCTATTTGTTTATAACCATCCTACCTTTAGACCCTAAAGCGGAACTATAAATCATGGAAGTGTCTGTCATCCTCGTGAAGGGGCGTGGGCTGGTGTTTGGATGACATGAGTTGCAAAGGCATTGAATATCAGATGCAAACTTCCTGTGGCATACTTCTCCAGTGTATTTATTAATTTTGTAATAGAATTTAGACATTTCTTATACATTTTACTTAGTTAACCATTTTGTTTTGCATCGTGTGCAACAATGCATATTGTAGCTATGATTTATATTTAGATGTACTCATAAGGATTATTTATCAAACAATCACAGAAACATTGATTTCAAATTCGGCGTTTGGATGTAATGATGATAATAATAACACAAGTAATAGTACTAATAGTCATAATGATAGTAATAACACAAGTAATAGTACTAATAGTCATAATGATAGTAATAACACAAGTAATAGTACTAATAGTCATAATGATAATAATAACACAAGTAATAGTACTAATAGTCATAATGATAGTAATAACACAAGTAATAGTACTAATAGTCATAATGATAATAATAACACAAGTAATAGCACTAATAGTCATAATGATAATAATAACACAATAGTACTAATAGTCATAATGATGGTAATAACACAAGTAATACTACTAACAGTCATAATGATAATAATAACACAAGTAATAGTACTAATAGTCATAATGATAATAATAACACAAGTAATTGTACTAATAGTGATAATGATAATAATAACACAAGTAATACTACTAATAGTCATAATGATAGTAATAACACAAGTAATAGTACTAATAGTCATAATGATAGTAATAACACAATTAATAGTACTAATAGTCATAATGATAGTAATAACACAAGTAATAGTACTAATAGTCATAATGATAGTAATAGCACAAGTAATACTACTAACAGTCATAATGATAATAATAACACAAGTAATAGTACTAATAGTCATAATGATAATAATAACACAAGTAATTGTACTAATAGTGATAATGATAATAATAACACAAGTAATACTACTAATAGTCATAATGATAGTAATAACACAAGTAATAGTACTAATAGTCATAATGATAGTAATAACACAATTAATAGTACTAATAGTCATAATGATAGTAATAACACAAGTAATAGTACTAATAGTCATAATGATAGTAATAACACAAGTAATAGTACTAATAGTCATAATGATAATAATAACACAAGTAATAGCACTAATAGTCATAATGATAATAATAACACAATAGTACTAATAGTCATAATGATGGTAATAACACAAGTAATACTACTAATAGTCATAATGATAGTAATAACACAAGTAATAGTACTAATAGTCATAATGATAGTAATAACACAAGTAATAGTACTAATAGTCATAATGATAGTAATAACACAAGTAATAGTACTAATAGTCATAATGATAATAATAACACAATTAATAGTACTAATAGTCATAATGATAGTAATAACACAAGTAATAGTACTAATAGTCATAATGATAGTAATAACACAAGTAATAGTACTAATAGTCATAATGATAGTAATAACACAAGTAATAGTACTAATAGTCATAATGATAGTAATAACACAAGTAATAGTACTAATAGTCATAATGATAATAATAACACAAGTAATGCTACTAATAGTCATAATGATAGTAATAACACAAGTAATAGTACTAATAGTCAAAATGATAATAATAACACAAGTAATTGTACTAATAGTCATAATGATAGTAATAACACAATAGTACTGATAGTCATAATGATAATAATAACACAAGTAATAGTACTAATAGTCATAATGATAGTAATAACACAATAGTACTAATAGTCATAATGATAATAATAACACAAGTAATTGTACTAATAGTCATAATGATAGTAATAACACAATAGTACTAATAGTCATAATGATAATAATAACACAAGTAATTGTACTAATAGTCATAATGATTGTAATAACACAATAGTACTAATAGTCATAATGATAATAATAACACAAGTAATTGTACTAATAGTCATAATGATAGTAATAACACAAGTAATAGTACTAATAATGATAAGTATAATAAAGGAGGACATATTTACCTTATTAATTGCCGGATTAAGTTCGTATAATTACAATAAATGAGGACATATTTACCTTATTAATTGCCGGATTAAGTTCGTATAATTACAATAAATGAGGACATATTTACCTTATTAATTGCCGGATTAAGTTCGTATAATTACAGTAAATGAGGACATATTTACCTTATTAATTGCCGGATTAAGTTCGTATAATTACAATAAATGAGGACATATTTACCTTATTAATTGCCGGATTAAGTTCGTATAATTGATACAGAAAGGTATGGTACCCCCGTTGTTTACTGTGATAAAATATTCTCATAGAATGTAATATAATACTTGACAAATATTCTTGACTTTGATAAATCCAAATTAGCTTCCATTTTGCGTACGACCAGTGGTTCCCAGCTTTGGTTTTGGCCGTGACCCTAAATAATAGTGTTTCTGAGCCACACAATGCCGTTTCCACATTTTAATAAGTTTTGCCATCCTTGAAAAATCTTGGCGACCATTCAGAACGTCCTTGCGAGCCTGGTATGGGTGTCGACATGGGGCCGGGGAACCTCTGTCTCTAACAGCTCGTTAGTTTCTGGATACGCTTCATCCATTGCCTACACCTGTACTACACATTATTAACTGAATACCTGGCATATGAACTAGGCTAATATAAAATCGTATATAAGATTAGTCGATAAGTATAGATGTATTCCTCCTAACCGTGTTGATGATTCATGGATGATAGTTAGAACCATTTTAGTTGTAGCAAGAGGGAGAACGTGCGTGATTCTAAGATTATGGTAGCTTCGTTAGAAACAAAGATCCATGATGTATTAAAAGAGGCGACTTCTGATGATGGCGTATGAATTTGGACAAATATCTTTTCTAGATTGGTCAGACGATCTCCTTAAGGAACACTGCTAACACTTGCAGGGGAATTAATAATTTTTAATTAATTAATTAGAATTAATCATTTTTAATTAATTAATTAGAATTAATAATTTTTAATTAATTAATTAAAATTAATAATTTTTAATGTCCTATTTTTTTCACAGTAAAATGGCTGAACATCATGCACAATATAGAGGTAGTAGTTTTACTGAAAAAACACTGTCCTTTGCAGTATGAAAGACAGAATCTTTCAAGTGTTAACTTCGGCGTTGTTTAATCAAAGCAACACCTGTGTCTATCAACTGCATTTAGCGAATGTTGTTCGAAAACCCACTGACGGACATAAAACGTTTTCTTCCTAAAATGAAGCTGTGGGTCCTTCGAGCGACTGATGTGATAAGAAATGTACGAGATTAGACTTGTATATCTTATAAAAGTCAGATATCCATTGTCATTGGTAATCATCTGACAGCGACCGCGTAAGGGGTCATGTTTTGGTGACCTTTGAGTTAGCCAATAAAGTTGCAACTTTCATAAATTTGAAAGATAATCAAATCGTTCGGCACACATTGATGCTTTGAAGGTATAATGCTCAGTCTCCCAAACGCGAATATATAAGACTTCATCTAAATGACTAATACAATTAGGGATTATTGTGATAACATGGGTCACCAGAACATTATCCCTAAGAGGTCGCTGTCAAATCTACATGTGCGACAGTGGAGATCTGAGATTGATCAGATTGCAAGACTCGTTTTCTGGTAGTTCATTAAAGAAGCTTCACTGTTATAAGTATAAATGCTTTCTTATAATGACATTTAAATCGGCTTCAGACCCTTTGTAAAATACGCATTCATAATTGTTTTGTCTTTCTTCGATACGGATCAAATACACGTCTCCTGTGGGACAATGCTTTTTCAAATAAATGAACATTGGCAACTTTCAGAATTTTCTGGAAGGGGTGGTAACGCCGGTATTCTTACTCTTTGGGGCCGGAATATATACACGTGTTTTCTCTTTGACGTCAAGGTAAATGATATGCAAAGTTCCTGTATTTATCATTGCAAAAATATTTGTTACAATTCAAGCCGCGTCTCATCCACTCCCCATCCCCTTCAATCAGTAGATAAGTTCAATGGTCTGTCTCATAGCGAAATATCCATGCGTACGCACAGACCATGACGTCGACGATGTTTATACATGCACTGATTTAATACATACATGCACTGATTTAATACAGCAGATTCAATACAACACCAATCCCTCAAGGATTTGGACACGTCATTATTATTATCTTGATGGAATATTGCAGTCACGAGTGATGACAATGGAGTGGAAGATAATTCATCTTTTAGCAACCTTTTAAAATCTAATTTCCACCTCATTGTGCAGGAAAACGTAATCGCTGAAACAGAAAATATCACTAGATGGTTTGTTTCAGCTCGTAGATTGTCTCGGTTGTTTTATGACATTTGCTTCAGTGACAATGCAACACATCAGCTGTGTACCTCTGTGTTAGAATCAGATAGTTTATCAGTGATCTGAATGCAAATGAAGTATTGATTTCGATTAAATATTCCAAATCAACAATTTTGTTTCACGGTCATTCTAACTGATTTATATGTTGAAAATTCTTGATTGACTGTAAACCGTTTTTTCATGAAAATAATATTCTACCACTATTCACCCAAATAGCTCTCTTAACCTTCCCATAAAATGTGAAGAATATTTTTCTATAATAAATTAAATGAAAACAAATCACTGAGTGGTCTCACAATCTCCCGCATCTGAGGCGGACGCTCTAACCAGTAGGCCAACGGAGCGGTCTACATACATATTGTTACAAGCACAGGGGTATTCACTTGACCGAGCGGTGTCAAAACCCTGGCGCGGGTCCCGCTGGAAGTCATATGTTTTCCCCAAATTTCCAAAGACTTCCATACAACTTGAGTTGTAAAATGGAAAGAAAGACGTGTCTGCTATAATTATTAATCTTTGCTGTAATCAATGGGCGACCCAGAGGAGACAACTTGCCCAAACGTCCATTAACTGCACCTTTACATGGTTTTTCTTCATTATCATCCGTTTTCCGTACCGATAGCTTGTCATGCCATAGAAATTACACCAGTATTCCCTTACTAACTGGGAAATATTTAACTGTGCGACCCTAGGCCAGTCCATCCACAGAATTTCCGGCGTATCACGCTCATATACATACGCCAATTTTCCACTATGGCCACATAAACGGTACCTACCAAGTTCCAACTTATTGATTCCATTCTATAATTTACTGATTTCCAACCATAAATGCTGCCTTTTCAATCACAATACTTGTATACACCGCTGAGTTTTAATATGGACTATGTTACTGAAAGGGACAGTCATTCGGCTTGTGCCTAAAATCACTACTAACGAACCCAGCATGGTTCAAATTCACTAACACTCCTCTCTGTGATGTTTTCTCCTACTAACTGGCTAACTATTTCGGGCTAGCAACTCCAAATTTATTACAATACATACATACATACATACATACATACATACATACATACATACATACATACATACATACATACATACATACATACATACATACATACATACATACATACATACATACATACATACATACGGACTTACGCACACACACACACGCACACACGCACTCATACATACATACGTAACTACAATTTACTCATGCCACGAAAGAAGAGAGGTTAACAAACGCGATACACGTATTTATTTGTTACGTGTTTAATAAACAGTAAACCAGAATATGTAAAAACTACAAGCTTTGTACAATTTGTCAAATAATTTATTTCCCTGGAAAAAGATTGTAAAAATGGAACAAAATAACTTACAGTTTTAAGAATCAATTCCAAAAATAATCTACGAATCAAATTACGAAATTCCTAGTAATTAAATGTTCTAATTCGAGGCATGTTGGAAAATGGATGACGTATGCTGAAGTCTGTTTTGTTTTTATATACAGATCCTTGTAGATACACAATATTTAAGACTCCGTTGTTGGAAATCCGACTCATATTTTGATAAACTATTTAACCATAAATTCTGTATGGGCACATCAAATATTTCCAGAGATATGAATTAATTCTTTCAAACACAACTGAACTGAAGGAAACGTGACATGGATTTAAAACAGGCTACAACAAATTAAATGACTTAACGTTAGATCCAAAAGCCACAAAATAACCATATTTCACTAAAATAAAGATTATTTCGTATTCTAATACGCAGTTTCGAAGAAAACAAAAACAAAAACTGCGAAGTCTGGAAAAAAAAACGGGAGTCACGTGATTGTTTATATCGCGTACTCCTAACATGATCCTGAAGAGAACTAATCATTTTACTAATAATTTTAAAATTAAATAGATACTTGCTTACGTGGTGGCCATTAATCTTAAATTAAGTTAAGAATCTAGGTCAATACTGCTTGTTTACCAAAGAATAATTCAGGCCAACCGGTTTGCTGAAAAAAACACATACTTTCTATTGAATACATTTACAATACAATGACATGGAATGAAAAATAAGTAAGAATTTAAAACTGACAAATAATATTAAATTAAACAATATATATCAAATCAGATATCCGTAACAATTGCGAGTCCAGCCCATACGTCAATACATACCTATATACATACGTATTTAGATACATACATGCATGCATACATACATACATACATACATACATACATACATACATACATACATACATACATACATACATACATACATACATACATACATACATACATACATACATACATACATACATACATACATACATACATGATGAAATTATAATTCTTTATATACCTTTATAAAAGTATGTTGTTGAATATTTTCTACGTAAGACTTGACAGTAGTGTTTCCTACGTAAACCATGAAATACTTTTCGCTTAATTTAGCCTTGATAGTAGTATTTCCTACGTAAGCCATGAAATACTTTTCGCTTAATTTAGCCTTGATAGTAGTATTTCCTACGTAAGCCATGAAATACTTTTCGCTTAATTTAGCCTTGATAGTAGTGTTTCCTACGTAAACCATGAAATACTTTTCGCTTAATTTAGCCTTGATAGTAGTTTTTCCCTGGGTATGCCTTGATAATAGTTTTTACCTAAGTAAACTTTGACAATTCTTTTTCCCTGGGTAAGACTTGAGATAAATATTTCCCTAGGCACTTGTTGTAGTTCAGAGACTTTTGCCCAGTTAGACGCTTAGGTTTAGGTAATTTTGCCCAGTTAGACGCTTAGGTTTAGGTACTTTTGCCCAGTTAGACGCTTAGGTTTAGGTAGTTTTGCCCAGTTAGACGCTTAGGTTTAGGTACTTTTGCCCAGTTAGACGCTTAGGTTTAGGTAATTTTGCCCAGTTAGACGCTTAGGTTTAGGTACTTTTGTGTTTGGTGTTGGACTTGGTTTCTAGTGGCACAAGTGACATCGGCACATGATAGGTTACATGGTGTCGATGTTATTGTACACTGTGCCTTGACCAACGACAAACCACGGCATCCTACCAGGACCTGGTATGGGCACAAATTTGTCTTTTGCGAAACCGTTATGATAGCCATCTAGTCCCCGCAATTGTCACATTTTATAATTATATGGCTGCTTCCATTACGAAACACTGTGTTCTTTATCACTTTGAATCACACATTTGACATTGATGGGTTCAATCGTGTCTTGCATAGGTCAGATGCTGATATCTGTCATTTTGATAGACGAATATTTTCAATTACTCACTATGCTTAATAAGAACGAGTTGAAATTGTTCTCACTGACTTAATGTGTACACATTATAATAGTACTTGCAAAAAAGATACTTGGATTTTATAGTACCTTCAGAAAAGATTCAAGAATTGTAATAGTACTTGCAAAAAAATATACTAGGATTTTAATAGTAATTGCAAAAAAGATAGTAGGATTTGTATTACATCAGCTTTTAATCCTTCACCGTGTAGTAATTTATCATCTAGTGATATTCCTGCAATGAAAGAGAATGTCCCGAAAGGTTCAACTGAGTCAGAAGAAATTCGAGACGATTTCATTGATAATGATGATAGATACATGACATTAACGCGTAATTTATTATCATTATTGGTGTTTATGCTTAATGTCATGGTGATAAATTGATAATTATATGTGTATAGGGGTTAGATATAATTATAGGTTCATATTAAGTAATGTTTTATATGATTTGATGCCGACACTGAAATGACAGAGGTGATATTTAAACAGAGATCCTAGGAAGAAACGAAGTCAGATAATGAATTTTGAGGTTAGGATCAGAAACACTAAGGTCATATACCGGAACACGGATGTCGGATTCTGAGACAGTGACAATGGTTGGATACTTAACATTGAATTGCGATACAGAAACATCTCGATAGAGAAATAGTGTCGAATACTGAGACGGTGAGATTAGAATCTGTCATAATAGACACACTGGGTTATGATAGAGAAATAGAGTCGAATACTGAGACGGTGAGATCCGAACCTGTCATAACTGACACACTATGTTATGATACTAAAATAGAGACAAATAGGTCTGAGTTGAAACAGATGGCAGCTATTGGAAAAAGAAGAAATAATACGGGTGAAAGAAAGGTGAAAAACCCTAACTGTACAGGACTAATGTCTCTAATCTAAAGATTAAATTTTTGTAAGAATTTTTATCTGATCATGGAACGAGGGTCTTAGTTACACAAATTTAAACTTCATCTGGTAATGTTGGTTGTATGTTTGTGTATTTGTGACTGATCGAATAGCAATGAGTAAAGAATCGAGTTCGCTTTGAAAAATATACAGTAGCGACAATGGAACAATCGAGTTCAGTTCGATAGATCCGATAGCGATGAGTGAATAATCGAGCAGTTTCGCAGCTCCAGAGAGATTAGTGAGAATCGGGTATAGTTGGACAGGTTCAGGGACAATGAGTAAATAATTTAATACATTTTGACAGGTCCAGTAGCGATGTGTGAAGAGTCGAATAGATTTTGACAGGTCCAGTAGCGATGTGTGAAGAGTCGAATAGATTTGGACAGGTCCAGTAGCCGTTTGCCAGCACGTGCATAAAAAGTCTAATGTATTTCAAAGAAAGCCACATTTTTTTGTGTGTAAATTTGTGTAGAGGCGCGCGATCTGTTCAGTGGATATGCTGATTTTACTTCAAACCCCACAATTACAGAAATTCCAAATGTATGTACAAATACCTATGTGTGTTATAAAACTTCAAACGTTTCTACAATGACAATGCATTTTCCATTAGCTCTATGGAAACGCAGCCGATCTTGGGGAATACATATATGCTACTTGTTTTTCTCTTTAGGTAAGCAGTGTTTCCATGGAAACCTTTCCAAATTATCTGGTTTCGAAATCAGAGGTAGTCTACCGTAAACTTTAGAAGTTCTAGGAATAGCTCTCTGTTGGATTAGCTCATCTTGATATACTTTACCAAGGTTATGCTGTAATGTTCAAACTATCGATTCCATCTTCTTGGATTTGTTTGGTTTCTACCGACGTGCTTGTTGGGAAATTGAAAGAACGTGTTGAATGTTTTTAACTAAGCGAGAAAAAATAGTTTTTTAGAATTGCACAGACTGAAGAAGTGTATCGTGGATATTTGCAGGTCTAGCGGGAATAAAAAAGGTCATCTAGAATTCTGTTATCTAAAGGATATATGTGTGGCATTGTAACTGCAAATGCAGAATGGCCTCTATTGCACACTACATCGTTCGTAATGTATAGACGTACATGATTCATATTTGATATTGCTATTTTTTAATCACATTGTACATTATTATTACATAGAACCAGTCTACAGCTAGTATGTTGTTGTATGACTCAGACACTTACTAGGTTGTAAGGATGAATAATGTAGCAAATATACGTATATTGCGTGTGAATATAGAATATAAAGTGTTTGTTTTCAGTTAATGAGGAATAACTTCAGAGACATCAATTTGACCAATTTATCTTAGTGACACTGCTTTATGTCACATCAAGTTAACACGAAGATTTGCTGAGCATATTGAAAATTGCGTAGGATTTTTCAGTAAGTAGACATAAGAAAATACGGTACATATCCCATTCAGCTTTAGTCCGTTAGAGGCGGAAACGGAGGTAGAGAGCTTAATACAAAATAATAAGACACTTTAAGCACGATGAGTGTAGCAGAATCATTTGGCTTGATGGTGCTGGTCATTTGTGTTGTTGCAAGTATAATTGCATTCGTGACGCCATATTGGTTAGAAAGTGATGACATAATAACCGGGAGACACCACATGGGTCTGCTAGCAAAATGCAAAGAAAATTCGTGCAAATGGATGTTTGAAGATGACATGTTACATCAGAAATATGCACCAGGTATTCCAGTAAGAGAGAGAGAGAGAGAGAGAGAGAGAGAGAGAGAGAGAGAGAGAGAGAGAGAGAGAGAGAGAGAGAGAGAGAGATGATGATGATGATGATGACGAAAAGAAGAATATTTGAGAGAGAGAGAGAGAGAGAGAGAGAGAGAGAGAGAGAGAGAGAGAGAGAGAACTAAAACTAATTTTAGCGTTTAAACGTTTGCTTAAATATGGTTTCTGCAATCAAGAATACGACAATCCTTGAGAGAGGAAATAAATTATTACAATCAATAAAATATCACAGCAGTGTAATTCCAACATTGAAGACATTATCAACGAAATGTTGCAGCAGTCTAATTGCAGCATTCAAGAAATTATCAACATGGCATCTAGCTGATTCAACACGTTTTAGCGGGTCGCCCTTTTACTATAATCTGAGCCTAACTTTACGTTACTTTCACCGCTTCAGACTAATGTGACATTTGTCATATTTTGTGAATCTGACTTTACATTTGTCTCATTTTGTGACTCTGACTTTACATTTGTCTCATTTTGTGACTCTGACTTTACATTTGTCTCATTTTGTTACTCTGACTTTACATTTGTCTCATTTTGTGAATCTGGATTAACATTTGTCTCATTTTATGAATATGGATTTACATTTGTCTCATTTTGTGAATCTGGATTTACATTTGTCTCATTTTGTGAATCTCGATTAACATTTGTCTCATTTTATGAATCTGGATTTACATTTGTCTCATTTTGTGAATCTGGATTTACATCTTATGAACCTGACTTTACATTTGTGTCATCTTATGGATTTGACTTTACATTTATCCTATTTTGTGAATCTGACTTTACATTTGTGTCATCTTTTAAATCTGACTTTACAATTGTCTCATCTTTTAAATGACTTTATATTTGTCTCATCTTTTAAATCTGACTTTACATTTCTCCCATCTTTTGAATTCGACTTTATGTTTTGTCTTATTTTGTGAATCAGACTTTACATTTGTCTCATTTTTTTTAAAACTGACATTACATTTGTCTAATCTCTTTTTGAACCTGACTTTACATTTGTCTCATTTTGTGAATCTGACTGTTCATATCTCATATTTTAAATGACTGTACATTTGTCTCATCTTTTGAATATGACTTTCCATTTGTCTCATCTTTTAAATCTGACTGTACATATCTCATATTTTAAATGACTGTACATTTGTCTCAACTTTTAAATCTGACTTTAAATTTGTCTGATTTTGTGAATCTGACGTTACGTTTTTCTCATCTTTTGAATATAACTTTACATTTGTCTCATCTTTAGAAAATAACTTTACATTTGTGTCATCTTTTAAATGACTTTACATTTGTCGCATATTTTGAATATAAATTTACATTTGTCTCATCTTTTTAGTCTGACTTTTGTTTCTTGATAATTGATATAATCGTTTGTACAGAAATGCAGTTCATTTTAAAAACTAAGTACAGGTTGAACGTTAGTATCTTTCAAATATTTTACAAAACAAAATTTGTATTCCGTCTTTATATATGTATTTTCAAATGCCAATAATTTTCTTTCAAAGCTTAACATAGAGCTATAGATGTTTCCATTAAGATCTAACAGGCTGATCTAACTCTTAGAATAAAAATGTAAGGAACCACCCCAAACTTATAAGATTTATCACCTTAGTTGCTATTTAATAAGATTAGAAACATTGTAGTTAATTTGCCAAGATTTTGTCTTGCGTATTTTGCATTAACAACTCCACTCAATGTACACAGACTTTTAGAATGGTACGATGCATCTCTTCCGCTGTGCGCCTCGCGGCAGCTTTATACCATTTACCTGTATTTTCAGTGTGCATTTTATTTTGAATCTGAGCTTTTGTTGCGAGCACGCACGCAACTTCAAATACACATGTTTATATGTCAGAATATAGTAGTTATCAGGGTCAGCCATGCACGCTATATCTACATGATGTAGTATAGCAATAACAAACAAGACTGGTGCTCCTTGATTTAATATCTGGACCTTACCGTATATATTCATGGATAAGGGGTCGCCCATCCAGGGCCGCTGATTTCTATTCCAGGTTTTGTTAATCTTCACATTAACATTAGACAGTTACATAGAATTTTAGTGTAGAAATGAATAATGCCCATTGTCTCCATGTCGTCAGCATCACTGACATTTTCCCTTTTATTTCAGATTGGTTCAAGGCTGCGCAAGGATTAATGACAGTCGGGCTGGTTGTCGGACTGTTAGCGCTGCTGGTGGCGACACTTGCTCTTTGCTGCTCTTGCAAAAATTGCAACCCGAATCACGCTGTCGCCGTGTTGCTTGTAGTTGGATGTAAGTTAAATTTCCAATGGGAATATCAAAATTGCACTACCTATATTGATACGGATTCTTCTGTTAACAAATGTAATTTTCAACTTCACTTAAAAATGTTCTCTACCTTATGAAATCAAATCGGCAATAAATGTAGAACATTACCAAGCTTTATATTCGCTAATACTATGAATTACTTTATTGTTGCTGTGTTTATATTTATTTAGTTACGCTTTCTTTACATCTGTGCATCTTATGGCGTCTTGCAGTTGTAAAGGTTTCAGTTCTGACAGTTGTAAATCCATCATATCTCTTCTCTCTCTCTTTCTCTCTCTCTCTCTCTCTCTCTCTCTCTCTCTCTCTCTCTCTCTCTCTCTCTCTCTCTCTCTCTCTCTCTGTCTCTCTCTCTCTCTCTCTCATCGAAAATACGTTTAGAACGTAGAATAAGCTTAAACAATTTGATGAAATCTATTTTGTATTTTGGAAATTTAGTTCTGTGCATCGGTGTTGCGGTGGTGGTGTTTGCAGTCAAAGCATCCGACGAGCGTAAGGCTAAACTAAAATGGGACTTCGACAATATCGTCCGTTTTAGCTGGTCATTTTGGGTTGCCATAGCAGCTGCTGGACTCTCTTTGGTCACCGCTGTCATCTATAGCTGCATGAACAGGAAGTATGCCTAAACAAATGGGTGCAATCCATGCTGGGACGACGAAGGTTCTCCCAGAAATAGAACAATAGTATTTTCAGTAATTCGTATTCTCTACGAACATATGTGAGTTGATGGTTGACTAATCTTCCCCAGGGACCATCTTAATAAACTGTATTCATGGAATATATAAGCATTGCTCAGATTTTAATATAATAGTCATTGGAACCGGAATGTATATTCAGTTGAGAACAAAGCAGACTGGCGAGATGTACAAATACAACATTCTATGGGCTTATTCTGAAAAGCTGTTTGACAATCGCAAGAACCGTCATATATTTAAACGTTTGGTGATAAGCTAGCCGTGTTTCAGATTTTTTTGAAAGTTAGAGTATGAGATAACAGTCCTAATTTAAACAGTTTAAGGTTTTGTTTTGTGATAAATTCTAAAAATAGATTTTGACACATATCGACAAAAGAGTTTGCCGCTTTTATGCATATATGTACATGTATCACTTTTCTTTTAAATTCTTCTTCCGCATGGTAAGGATATAAATGTTACTCACTGAATACATATTAGCAGATTAAGATCGGCCTACTTTCATATTGTTATTTTTCAATGAGTTATTATGTTCTTTATACATGTTGTATCTATTATCCAAGTGAATGCTGTATACAAGTGAAGTATAATAGGCTCAAGAAACAAATTGTTTTGCATAAACATACGGATTCTTATTGAGAACTGTGTAAATTTAGATATATTGTGCTCTCATCTGTATGTAAGCCCAGATGTACGCGTCTGTGTGCGTGCGCGCGCGCGTGTGTGTGTGAGCGAGAGACAAGGATGTAACTGTCACTTTTAAGATCAGTTAAGCAGCGGACATTGACATTGTTTAAAGTTTAAAAGGGCAAGCATTATGTATGTTTTCCGCACTCTTCATTCTTTACTGGTACAGTAACTTTTTTGACGATTGAACCTATTTTGCTTCACGTGGGAAAATGACATAGCGTGGAAACTGTATGCATCCAAAATGCCTTACTGACGGTGGCTGTTGACATGGTTTATTCTTAGTGTCGATGTAGAAAACATAATATAGTAGATATTTCAGTTGTTAATCCACGTGTATGAAAAGTATCATCATGGCGCTTTTACTAAATAGCTTCTTATAAACGTCTGGTTGGCCGTATTGTTGCCATTTGGACATTTAATTTACATGTCTTATAGACTGACCTGAAAATTTTGTTCTCGCTATTTCTCCTGCATGTACGGTAAAGTCATGATTATCTTCTTAAAGTTGGTCGTAAATGAAAATGGCGCCGATTCACGTTCTAATGTAACTGCCTGGTTTACCCATAATGCCCACCCAGAAGGTCATGTCAACATGGATCGCAATCGAAAGACTCTTTTTTATGCCTTGTAAATGAACATTGTGTCAACACTGTCAAGGTAACATGCAAAGTGTCTACCACAGCTGTTGCTTTCAAAATCTTGTTATCATTGAAGAATATCAGAGATGGTTTCAATACTCTGCAGTTATTAGGAAGAAATAGTCTTATGTTGAATTTCTGGGACCTGTTTTAGCCGGTAGAACCCCAGGCCCTTCGAAGTACTCTTGTTTAATTTTGGAATTTAATTAGCAGCTGTCATATGATCATTTGACCAATTAAAGTATTAATTTTATCTTATGCTAAATCTGCAGTTTTTGCGACATAACTGTGAACCATTCATAATCTTACAAAAAGACTTGGGTCATTCGGAGTACCTCGTGGCTCTTCTGCACTGCAGACTTAAAGTTTGGAATACTTCGATGTAGTGATACAGAGTACAAAGGGTGTGGGGTCACTGACATTAAATGGCAGATTACTTAGACACTCCCTTAAGTATTATGGAAATAATATATTAAAAGAAGTATGATACCTTTTTGGAAATCTTTGTTCAGTAAAAGAAAGCTATCTGGTGTGTCAATATACGAAAAAAGAAAGCCTGGAAACGTTTTAGCAAATAATATATCTCTCAGTCGATTTCCACGATGTGCTCCGAACGTATTTTCGTAAACAAGGTATGCGCATCTGTAGTATGTAGAAGGAATTTCCGATCGGTTTCGGAAAAGCCCGAGTGTGTTGCGTCATATTTTAACGTTGTGAATTATGTTTAATTTCTTTGTCATCTGTATTCAAATGGTTCGTTTTATGTATCATACGTAGGACTATTAATATGTTACAGAACGGACAATGACTGGAAATACATGATATATTCATTATTGTTATGCAGAGTTTGCAAACATTGATTATATAATAGCATTATATTTAGGAATATAACTCGCTTTAATAAAAAGGCCAGTTCTGACCACGACAAATATATTCATACAATGATTATCTATCTATCTATCTATCTATCTATCTATCTATCTATCTATCTATCTATCTATCTATCTATCTATCTATCTATCTATCTGTCTGTCTGTCTGTCTGTCTGTCTGTCTGTCTGTTTGTCTGTCTGTCTGTCCATCCATCCATCCATCTATCACCGTAAATAAATGCTCAAAAAATAAAAAGGTTATTTCTTTCTTGAGTAACATTTTCCTGTTGTGTAAACACGTGGCAACAGACTTTAAGTTTTCTTTCAATCATGGGTACCACATTAAATATGATTGTCACTGCATTCATTTGCACTTTGCCTCTACTTATACTGTTATTTTATTAACTATTTGTTTTCTCTTAGTGAGTTGTAAATACGATTTATATGAGGTACAGTGTATTCAGTGTTTAATCGAATATCGCATTTTGTCGTGAATGGCTGTATCCTCTTTGTCTGTGTGTATTCTCTCTATGTATCCTCTTTGTCTGCGTGTATTCTCTCTTATGTATCCTCATTGTCTGTGTGTATTCTCTCTTATGTATCCTCATTGTCTGTGTGTATTCTCTCTTATGTATCCTCATTGTCTGTGTGTATTCTCTCTTATGTATCCTCATTGTCTGTGTGTATTCTCTCTTATGTATCCTCTTTGCATGTATGTATCCGTGTTTAAAAAACCTCAAAGCTGATGATAATTATTGGCAAACAAATATCACCTAAGATTAAAGTCAGAGGACAGGAACTGGAAACAGTGAGCAAGTTCAAATATCTTGGCTCCATAATCACCGAAGAGGAATCAAAAGCAGAAAGTTTGTCACGAGTAGCATAAACAACGGCAGCTATGTCAAAGCTATGACCCATCTGGAGAGACAAGAATATCTGTCTGAACACTAAAAGCAGTCTATTGAGAGCACTAGTCATCTCAGGTTTTTGTTTGGTTTTGTATTCATGTGAGGCCTGGACCATTATAGCAGAATTACAACCAAGAATCTAGGCGCTTGAAATGTAATGCTACAGAATCATCATTACCATCTCTTACATGGACCACATCACAAATGAAGAAGTGCGTAACACCATCAGGCGCAAAGTAGGTCAGTCTAAAGACCTCACCACCGTCAAAACGAGAAAGCTGAAATAGTATGGTCATGTCACTAGAGCCAACAGTCTAATCACAACAGTCCTTCAGAGCAGCGTCTACTGTGGCAGAAACAGAGGTTGACAGAGAATAAAGTCGACTGACAACATAAGAGAATGGACCAGTAACAGTTTTGCGGAGACACATATGATCGAGACAAGTGGAGGGAACTGGTCCGATGTTCAGCAGCACAGCGCCTCCTCAACCGCACTAGGTCAAGCGATTGATGATTATGATGACGATCTGTGTTTATGAGCTACCGGAGCTTCATTATGTGAAGGTGGGAGGAGGTTTTGAATTACCCGAATAGTTACTAACACACATATCATTATGGTTGATGATATGAGAGAGGTCTCTGTTGATAAATTTGATAATGTAGCCCACACGTTATCCAGCACGACAGACTGGTTTACTGAATGCGTTACTACTTGATTGACCCAAGATCCATTCTGTTTAACAAATATACACGATTTATTAAATTTTAATCAGTTTAAAGACACCGACGAAATATCCTAGTTATATCCCTTTAGAGTTCTAGCCAAAAACTTTATTAGGTAAACCACGTGTTTCTCTTCTTTTTAATTCATTTGCAAAATGAGAAAGACAGAAAGGATAATTGCAGTTTTCTTTGTTTACAGTGAGGAAATGAAAGGTACACATACAAATTCCTTATTTCCTCGTGACGTCTACAATATCTATATAACAAGAAACTTTTTACTCCGAACGATCTTTAACCTCGTGACCTCTTCCATATTACAAAAGCAAATTCTGATTTATGCGCCAGCTTGTGGATTTATAACGAAACAAAACCTTTCCTTGCACTATTGAAGCTGCATGTTCACCTGAGCAGTTATTTTTCATAATTAAAAAGCTGGATACTTACAAAAGTGGTAGATTTATTTTTTAAAACGAGTACTAATTACTGCATTTTTTAAACCTATTGTTAAGTGTTTAAGTAACTGTAGGTTAACGTAATAACACTTACCAAATTACGTAAAAACTACATCTCAAATGCCTCCGTACCCAGAAATATTTTCTGCTATTCCCAAATTTGATAAATGTTGTATTTGATCCAGATGTATGTATATATATATATCTCTTGATCGAATTAAAGACACCAATACCATTGTCGCAGAATTGAAACAGAGTGAATTTTGGATTAAATGAATAACTCAAACACAAGGTGTGAGAAATGAAAATGTATTAACTTAATTAGTAACGAAAAATATATGAAGTATAAATACAATGATTCTCACACGCGCTCAATATAAAATTGTTCCAATCACTCAAAACAAACATTCAAAAAATTGAACATATACCAATAATATTATATCTATCTGACTCTCAGTAAGCAGTCTCTGGAGGCATTTTACGACGTGCTAATCAGCATCTGGACGGAAGAAGAGATGTCAGACTACCTCCGTGATGCATCAATTGTGACCCTCTATAAAAATAAAGGCACACGTATGGACTGCAGTAAGTACAGAGGCATCTCCCTGCTTTCCGTTGCTGGCTAAATACTTGCTCGCATCTTGCTCAACAGGCTTACTGCAGCAGTGCTAGAAAATAACCTCCCCGAGTCCCATTGTGGTTTTCGCCCAGACCGCAGCACCGTTGACATGATCTTCGCAGTGAGACAAGTCCAAGAGATGTGCCTTGAGCAGAACATGAATCTATATGCTGTCTTCGTGGATCTGACAAAGGCTTTCGATATAGTCAACAGAGACGCACTGTGGGTAGTATTCAAGAAACTTGGTTGTCCTCAGAAGTTTACCAACCTCATCCGGCTCCTCCACATTGACATGAATGGAGAGATTCTCTCAGACGGTGAACCCTCAGAGAAACTCCTTATATCTAATGGTGTCAAACAGGGTTGTGTACTCGCTCCAGTAATCTTCAACCTCTTCTTCACACAGGTACTGCTCCATGTCATACGGGACATTGACACTTGCATCTACATTAGGTATCGCCTGGATGGATCAGTGTTTGATCTCCGTCGCCTAGCTGCAAAAACCAAGACACTAGAAAGACTCATCATTGATGCACTCTTTGCAGATGACTGCGCCCTCATGGCCCATGAAGAGACGCACCTACAAGCAATCTTGGACAGATTTTCTGAAGCCTCCAACATATTTGGACTCACAATTAGTCTAGGAAAGACAGAAGTCATCTTCCAGCCCGCCCCAAACACTGTCCATTCGCAACCATGTATCACCATTGGCGACACGCAGCTGAAGAATGTGGACAGTTTCAAATACCTTGGCAGCACAATATCTGGTGATGGCTACCTGGACAAAGAGATCACTGCGAGGACCAAATAAGCCAGTCAAGCACTAGGACGACTCCGAAACAAGGTCTTACAGCACAAGGACATACGCCTGTCAACAAAGCTGAAGGTATACAATGCAGTTGTCCTCACGTCTCCTGTTATATCGCTGTGAAACGTGGACATTCTACAGAAGGCACATCAGTCAGTTAGAACAATTCCACCAGCGCTCCCTGAGATCCTTCATGCGGATCAAGTGGCAGGACCGAATCACAAACCTGGAAGTCTTTGATAGAGCCAACATAACAAGCATCGAAGCCAAAATAATCCAGGCCCAGCTTCGATGGACTGGCCATGTCATCCGCATGGATCAAAGCAGAATCCCAAAGCAGTTGTTCTATGGCGAGCTATCCCTGGGGAACCGAAACCAAGGCCGCCCTCACAAGAGGTACAAAGACAACCTCAAGACAAACATTAAATGGGCAGACCTTCAACCACGACAGCTCTAGCTCGCTGCCTCAGACAGAAAGCATAGGCGAGCCCTGACCAGAAAAGCCTGTTCCACCTTTGAGGCTGACCGTCGCCAGCGTCTTGCTGCAACCCGTGAGATACGCCACAGAAATGTATCCCAGATACCAACAACCACCGGTGTCCCATGCTCCACCTGCAACCGCATGTGTGTATCGGAATTCGGACTCCGGAGTCACATGCGCGTCCACCGTTGAAGGAAAGTGCACAACTTGTCTTCCTCGACTCGAGAGAGTACCAATATCTGATATACAGAAGAAAAAAAACTCAGTTTAAAATAACAGTATACACTGTAAGATATTTACAGTTTCACGTATAGACTAGGTTTAAGATTCAAACAATCTCAAGTTTTCAGATACATTTCTAATGTTCTGCACTTTAAAAAAGAGTAACAAATCTCCTGGAATTCAACTAAGATTCAAAATAATCTGATCTAAATACAAATGTATCAATTGAAACAACGATTGGAACAAACATATGCTTCTTGAACCTTGTACAGTCGCACGATTCATACACCGATAAACCGTACAGTTTCACCACGTCCATTTGGTTGGTCCTTAATTCTATCGACCGCTTTCACCCTTCACGGATCCACCACATGTACGGTCATTCATACGTATACACACGTACAGACAGCATAGATCACCCTTGTATTAGCTACGTCTACACAGACATACGTACATACATTTAGACAGCTGAAGATAGCTCTACACGTCAGCATAACTCGTCAGCAGCTACACTCGTTACATACACTCGTTGTATCTGGAAAATGCTAATACATTAAACTGAAAATAGCAACTTATAATTCACATTTCACAACGTTTCAAATCTGCGTTGTAATAAATTAATCAGTACACAATATTACAATACAAGCTCAATAAACTTCGCATATCAAATAAAATATAAACTTATCACTCACCCCTATTGCTTGAGAATACAATGGAAATGTGCGCTCCTCAACAAGATCCAGAACGACCAGTGTCGATTATAAATGTATGTTGGTTCCGTCGCTTGTCAGGAAAAACACATGTTCACCCTAGTTAACATGGTCCGCATCCACAACGAAAAATAGTCAAATATTTCTCAGGCAGAACAAACGATTTCTCTGACAACCATCTCTAAATTATATTATTCTTATATCTGGAAGAGTCAATACTTTCTGAAATTATTTTCATGCGAAGGCTTGAGTTTAAACAATGTTAACAATATTTAAATGAAACTAATAATACGTTATCATAAATAAATTAATAACAGCATAGAAGACGACGATGAAAATATGATAGATTTTCACCTTACGTTCCAGATAGTTTGAATATAAACTAAATTGTCGGATGAAACAAGTCCCACTAACCTGGGTTTACATTAACATATTATGAAAAACGAACAGTAAATGCCTCAATAGGCAATACGATGAAGAATGACTAAAATTTATGCATAAACAATACGATTATTGCAAAAATCCTCTTTCTAAATGAGAACAGATTTAGCATGAATGAATCTGAAAAAGACGTCAGTAATAAAGAAACCAATATTCATGGAAGCACAATTAGATCTATAAAAAATACGATTAATATCATACAATTATGCCCGACATGATTGCAACAGGTTTTGTCCTGATTAAATGTCTACAAGAAGCAGCATGTTGAGTTAAAAAAAAAGAAAATAAATTAGACAGTGTAGATTGAAACAAGAAGGTAAGCAATCACTTTAAAAGTTTATAATCACTTTAAAATTGATTGATTCTTTTTTTTATAGTGCAAGGCACTTGTCTGATTAGAATTAAGTGTCTCCGGAGAAAAAGAAGCAAATGATTAGATACAGTCGTTTCCATCAGATATGGATGCATTAACTAATGAAGCAAATGAAACAAATTCCCCAGGAAATATTAATATTTATATCTTTAATATTAAATATTAATATTGATAAATCTAAATCCAAAATCAAGGAAAGTATAGACAACGTTCAAGAATAAACATTACACAAGCAAGGGCTGACGAAACTTCATATTGGGTATTACAATGGATGACGTTAGAAGCATATCCAAAATGACAAAAGAGAGTTTGAGTATATACTCAAAGCACAAATATTACATTAATGAATTCGACTGTGCTTCACCATATATTTACGAATTTTCAAGTCAGCAAAAAAATGTCATTAAAAAAATGCAAAATCCGGCCTACATATAATTCTTTCAACGTAAATACTGGATCTTTAAAGAGTGTACATGGATTTAATGCGTAATCTGATGTAGAGGTAATTAATCAGCGTGTTACTTATTCATCGGATGTTATAAAGGAAAAAAACTTAACATTTACATGGTAAGAGACAAAGAAATATTTATAATTCTAAAGAAACTTTTGTTTTACATATATACTGTTATGTTAAATAAATTTATTGAAACAGGATGGAAATCGACGTGGCAGTATTATCGAAATGATTTTCTCATAAAAATAAAGTAGCTACAGCAAGAATGATTAGCAGAGGAATAATAATGGTTTACATTATTCAGGTCTCTGTTCAAATTATTTGATCGTAATGGATCAGTTGAAAAGTGAACACGAAGACGATGAAATCGTGGATGATATTCAAAGAAGTAATCTAGACGTGAACGAGAACCTTGATAAATAGAATGCTGAGATGACGTAATTCAGTGTGTTAGGCATGGCATGTGATGCAAAATTAGTTTGCTCAGTGCGTATTTAATTCAAGCACAAAATAAATCGCGACTTCAAAACCATGACAATTTACTCTGATTGTATCAATCTTTTGATGGGGAAGTAAAATATGAAAACTTCTTTACTAAATATATGGTGGGCGCTACTAGTCCGTGTCGGTCGCACTAAATACGATCGGAAGGAAAATACATAACTGTTAGTAATGAGGAACAAAACAGTGGCAAATAATTTAAGACCTTATACCAGCAAATCAATATATTTTATGGAACATTAAACCTAAGAACAACTTATAGATAGCAGTTCCACGGCTAACATGTCATAATTGCGAGTCGCTTAAAATGAAGGCAGAGGAGATGTTAACAATGCAGCGATAAATAATATGGTTAGTATCCTTACAGTTAACATCAGTATGTCCTCCGGAAACGATGACTTTTTCATGTTAAATGACCACAACATATACCTAAGATAAGAATATAAATTACGTCTGTCTCTTACGGTAATGCGAGAGAAAACTCGAGAAAGTGACGACCGATAACAGATGATACACAAAACCCCATAATCTCTGGTGATGGATTTGTACATGTTTTTGAGTATGGAAAAATGTAGAATGCATCTTGACAGTTACTTATTAAGTATCATTGTAAACTATGTAGGTAAAGACATTTAGAACACAACTTAACGTCGGCATTTTAGATTTAACATAACACTTGCAAATCGAAAGAATGAACAGAGTGACGAAACCACGACTACAAATCGTATGAAAGAACAAGGTAGAAACCAATGCTATAAGCGTTATGACTGAACAGAGAGACGAAACTATGGCTATAAATCGTATGACGGAGCAATGAGTGGAAACCATCGCTACAACCACACGACTGAACAGTGAAGTGAAACCAGGACTATCAATTGGATAGGAATATTTCATTATACGATATTAAAAATAAACAAAATATGTTTATTCAGACATGAGAATAATTAAGAATCTGTAATACTTCATTCAACGAAGGAATATCAATCCTATCCACTACATTATTAATTAAAATTTTCTTTATAAAATGTATACTTTGCACAACTGTAAACAGTTGCTTAACAAGCCATTCTGACCACCCATCCCGTCCAATCTAGACGTTGTGGCTTAACAAGCCATTCTGACCACCCATCCCGTCCAATCTAGACGTTGTGGCTTAACAAGCCATTCTGACCACCCATCCCGTCCAATCTAGACGTTGTGGCTTAACAAGCCATTCTGACCACCCATCCCGTCCAATCTAGACGTTGGGGCTACTAGGATGTAAAATGTTGTTTGATGTAAATATTGGGCGCCTTATGGACCTGCTCCACGCAAATCTTACTATTGGGTGATCCTCCACACACAAAGCTTAGTTATAGGAGTGTTGGGTTCCTTCCCCCCCCCCAACCCATTGGATGTTTTAGCGTGAACATCTCCCTACGCCACTGACTTTACCTCTTCTTTAATATCTCCTGCTACAAAGATATCCTAGAAACTTAACATGCATGATGTTAAATCCAATATGTATGTAACTGTGTTAAATCCAATATGTACGTAATTGTGTTAAATCCATCATGTACGTAATTGTGTTAAATCCAATATGTACGTAATTGTGTTAAATCCAATATGTACGTAATTGTGTTAAATCCAATATGTACGTAATTGTGTTAAATCCAATATGTACGTAATTGTGTTAAATCCAATATGTACGTAATTGTGTTAAATCCAATATGTACGTAATTGTGTTAAATCCAATATGTACGTAATTGTGTTAAATCCAATATGTACGTAATTGTGTTAAATCCAATATGTACGTAATTGTGTTAAATCCAATATGTACGTAATTGTGTTAAATCCAATATGTACGTAATTGTGTTAAATCCAATATGTACGTAATTGTGTTAAATCCAATATGTACGTAATTGTGTTAAATCCAATATGTACGTAATTGTGCATAAATATAAAGATTTGTTTGATACTGCTTTGTCAGATTTTCAAACTGAATTTGTAGCAACTGAAATTAAATGACACGCACAGTTAATGTGCGTTGTTTATTCAATCATCTTTATGTTCTCCTGAGGAAATTATTTGAGACAGAGAGATAGACAGACAAAAAAATAGAAAGACACAAAGATAATAAAACAAATGTAAAGATGTATAATGGTGCGAACATGAAGTACAGCAACATAAAATTCGACAATGCATGTGTTTTATACATGATTTGTATAACGCTGTGGCACTAGATCATGCTAGCGTTAACAACGTTTTCTGATGGCAAATGTTTCCGATTATGTGACTACCGCTACGGTCTTCCTTCGTATGCAGATGGCAAATGTTTCCGACTATGTGACTACCGCTACGGTCTTCCTTCGTATGCAGATAGGTGCTATGACTAATAGAATCTATCCCATATGGTGTATGCGGTCGTAGTAAATACATATAAGCAGATCATAAAATGTCACAAATCATTTAGAACCATTGCGCTTCTGATTAGTTTAAAAAGTGTCCACTGCAAAAGCCAAATCTTGAACTGTTCCCTGCCATATTATTCTTGATGGCGTCATCTGTAGCTAAATGACTTCATTTATTTGTCACCCCATTTTTGAAATAATGGTTGCCAGTTATATACAACAACACAAAATACAAGATACATGTTTCAATGTAGAGAAGAAAGATAAATATTACATCAGATATGTGAAGAAAAAAATTACATCTAGACAAAATTGTGTTCGATGGAATCGTCTCTTATTTAAGTTCATGTAGTGAATTTTGCGTTTTCGTTCATTCATCTATGCTTTATTTAATTCGCCTTATCTGAGATTCAATAAATATCATTTAAAGCATCATAAAATTGCAGATAATATAGTTAGAAAAAACAAATTTATGCTTCTACGTGAGTGGCACACTTCGTGTAATGTTATTTCAGCAAATAGTGTATAGCTGACATCAGAAACAATTTATAATTAAATTGTATACATGTGCGCATGCGTGGAGAAAGTTCCAACCAAGTATGTGCTGAACACATTCTTCATCATATACATTATGTAGATAATCATCAACCGCGATATCGAAGTTATCGATGAAATGAGACGATTACCGATCCATTATTATTCATTGTCTTTATGAACTCATCATTGTAAGGAATGCTGAAATTACGACACTTATTAATTGTAGTCATATGAGAACTTTATAGTATTAAGTTATTATCAACGTTACGACAGTTATTAATTGTAGTCATATGAGAACTTTATATTATTAAGTTATTATCAACGTTACGACAGTTATTAATTGTAGTCATATGAGAACTTTATATTATTAAGTTATTATCAACGTTACGACAGTTATTAATTGTAGTCATATGAGAACTTTATATTATTAAGTTATTATCAACGTTACGACAGTTATTAATTGTAGTCATATGAGAACTTTATATTATTAACTTATTATCAACGTTACGACAGTTATTAATTGTAGTCATACGAGAACTTTATATTATTAAGTTATTATCAACGTTACGACAGTTATTAATTGTAGTCATATGAGAACTTTATATTATTAACTTATTATCAACGTTACGACAGTTATTAATTGTAGTCATATGGGAACTTTATATTATAAACTTATTATCAACGTTACGACAGTTATTAATTGTAGTCATATGAGAACTTTATATTATTAAGTTATTATCAACGTTACGACAGTTATTAATTGTAATTATATGGGAACTTTATATTATGAACTTATTATCAACGTTACGACAATTATTAATTGTAGTCATATGAGAACTTTATATTATTAACTTATTATCAACGTTACGACAGTTATTAATTGTAGTCATATGAGAACTTTATAGTATTAAGTTATTATCAACGTTACGACAGTTATTAATTGTAGTCATACGAGAACTTTATATTATTAAGTTATTATCAACGTTACGACAGTTATTAATTGTAATTATATGGGAACTTTATATTATGAACTTATTATCAACGTTACGACAATTATTAATTGTAGTCATATGAGAACTTTATATTATTAACTTATTATCAACGTTACGACAGTTATTAATTGTAGTCATATGAGAACTTTATAGTATTAAGTTATTATCAACGTTACGACAGTTATTAATTGTAGTCATACGAGAACTTTATATTATTAAGTTATTATCAACGTTTTGACAGTTATTAATTGTAGTCATATGAGAACTTTATATTATTAACTTATTATCAACGTTACGACAGTTATTAATTGTAGTCATATGAGAACTTTATATTATTAAGTTATTATCAACGTTTTGACAGTTATTAATTGTAGTCATATGAGAACTTTATATTATTAACTTATTATCAACGTTACGACAGTTATTAATTGTAGTCATACGAGAACTTTATATTATTAAGTTATTATCAACGTTTTGACAGTTATTAATTGTAGTCATATGAGAACTTTATATTATTAAGTTATTATCAACGTTACGATAGTTATTAATTGTAGTCATATGTATACGATAACTTTATATTATTAACTTATTATCAACGTTTTATTTTCATGTCTTTTCATCAAACGGCTTGTATATTATTTGTATGTCTCTATCCCAGATCACTTGTGTCACTTGTGCTTTCGTGTCAGTCTACTTAAGTATAGATTTAGATTCTCAAGTGAATCCGAGTCTAGTTAACAGGATTATCTAGCCGTTTAACTTTTCATTGGTACTCGAATCCTTGCCAGGCTACTGTACGTATTGTCAAAGGATTCGCTAATCATACAATCAATATGTCGGCCAAAACGTGATCATAACAGAACCGCACTATGGTGTCTTTATGCAGTACTGGTAGATTAACTTCATTAACCCTGTCATCATCCGGCGACCTCAGACCAGTACAGTTAGGTGATGTCACTCGATTTTAAACGTGTATATCTATCTGTTTAAGATTTAAAGTTTGGTATATATTAAATAGTCGGCAAACAAACATTCGTCAATATAATACTTAAAATAAAGATTTACAAATAAATAACTACAAAGGCTAAACAATGGTGTAATAACTGTAATTTATAAAACATTGAGAGATGGCGACTCTTTCTCAATAAATTGTATGTAAGTGTGACCACACCATGTTATTTATTGTACTTTTATTATACATGTACATGTACTCTGAAAAACAATTAAGCACTTCCCATTTAAACAGAAAGCAGAAATATGTTTCAGCAATATAGGAATATTTTGCTATTAATTACATAGCTGGGGTGAGAGTAATTATAGGAAAAACAATAAAGACACTCTAGTATTTACATTTCTAAGATTTCAGATCAAATCAATGGATCCTAATTTATGTAAAGGATATATGAATTCATGGATGAACCAGATTGTAATGACAAAGTTAAATTAATAAACGTTGCGACGTCAGTATTTCGGTGAGTTAGGATTTACACAGCATTGGAAACTGCGAATGTCTTTCAACATTGTTACCCGATGGGAATCGGTTCCAGACACATGAGCACCGTTTCAAACTTCCTTCGTGGGCAGAGAGGAGATATTGTCATCGTATACGGCGTCTGTGGTCGTAGTATGTACATCTCATCAGTTCGAATCAATAAACCAAGTTAAAAGGCATTAAAATTTAGTTTTATATCAAATAGATCCATTTCAACGGCTGAATGTTGCAATAGTCCTTGTCACTCTATTCTTGGTGGCGTCCTCTATAGATAAATCATTGGTTGATTTATTTGGTATCTTACGTTACAAATAATTGAATTATATCATACACAAAGAAATAAAAGATGCATTCTGTGATTGGGAACTAAGATGAATGTTATATCAAAATTGTGAACCGTTACATCAAGATAACATACACCACGAAGTCATCCAAGTAAATAATGAGGCTATATTTAGTTTACTTCATTTGTTATTTGCTTGATCAGTATTTTCCGAGATTCAATGAATATCCTTTGAACAAACGCACACTAATGGCTTGTATATTTAGAACAAAAAAAGGTTCTAATGGCAAGATTTATGTAATGTTACTGCCGAAACTACATACTGTAGCTGACATAAGAACATAAAATGTTAATTTAAGGACTCCTCCGTCTACATGCTTGGGGATAAGTCCAACAAATTAAGGGCTGAATACATTCTTCGTCATATATACTATGTAGATAATCATTAACAACAATAGCGAAGATGTTGATACTATGAGAACAAAATAGGTCAATTATTCTTTGTCTTTATGGACGTGTCAATGAGACGAGCCTTGAAATGACGACAGCTATGAATTGTTGTGTCAGTCACAGGTACACAACAACTTTATATTATTCAATTATAGTTCGTGTCTCTTGTACACATTCATCAAGACGTTTTGTATTTGTCTTTGACTGTATTACTAATGTCCATGCATCAGTAAGTTCGAGTTAGATTGTGTGCCTGCAATTAGACTTTGCTTGAGCCTATTTAACAGAAAGATCCGGTCTTTAAACTTTTCAATATAACTTGAACCCTTGCCCGCAAATGATTCGCTAATCAGACAATTAATGTGTCCGCCAAAATGAAATCATAACATACTCGCATAATGATAGTTTTATCCGTACTTCAAGATGAACTGCATTAACTCCTTTTATCTTGATGTACCGTCTTACCGGCAGAGTTTGGTGATATGTTTATACCTGACGACCTGCCTTAGACTGCTTCTATAGTTTCTATATATTACGTGGTCTTCGAACAAGCCTTCCTCAAGAAGAATATTAATTAAAAGACAGAATTACAGAGGCATGAATTAGTATAATATAAAACATTGGAACATGATGACCTCATTTCTCAATTGATAGTTGGTACACGAAAGGCACTATGTAGAAATAGGTACTTTTATTTAAACATTAAAAACACACACACACACACACACACACACACTGTGTTGAATGGACGGTTCTAGATCATTTCACATGCATTATTACCTTGAATACCGTCAATGAAGCTGAATCGCATACACATTCCGGTCAAACAGGTGATAAGTAATTGAACGTGCTATTTGCCATAAATCTTCTAAAATGGCTTTCGGAATTACATAGAGGTAAATTTGTGGCTGCTAATTGAGAACCATCCTTGCTATTTAAACAAGCGTGTATGAAATAGATACCACTGGGAATGCAGCTTGCATATGTTTGCATTTTTAATGCCAGCATATGTGTCTGTCTGTCTCGTGAACACATACGCTATGGTTGCATGGTGCAACTAACAATGATGTGACAGTAATAACCGGAAGTGCTGATATGTCCAAACCAATTATGAAATGCATCGCCTATTTACTCGCAATTGGTGTTAGAAGGCCGTTATCATATTTTGGTAGATATAGATTGGTGAGGGGATGGTCTCATTCATCTGGTATGAAGTTCTTATATTAATGCGACTTTCAATATCTGTTTTCTTAAATATCCTGCTTCGTATCATTAAATGGAGCGGGATCTCCCTTGATGTGTTGAAATTCGGATTTCCTCAGTCTTCATGGACTGTCAGAGCACTAACATTTTGTAATTCTAATTTCGTTAAACACAGCAAAGACAAATAGAATTTCAAATCAAATCTAAAAACCCATCTAATGACAAAAGACGAAACACTTGCTGAATATTTGGGTGATACTGTGATGCAACACAGGCTAAATGTTAGTGATAACATGAGAACAACCAAACCAATTTAACATGGCCTGAATGTTTTGTGATACGTTGAAAAGAATACGTTCAAAATGACAAAATATTCAACACTGGCTAAATATAATGAAATTGTAAGATTTTACACTGGCTAAATTGATAGCAATAAGATGAAAATGAAATGAAAATGAAAGAAATGCAACACAGAGTTTTGAACGGTAAGTTCAAAAAGAAAAGTTGTAAACGATAACGGATGCTACAGTAGATGAATATTTAGTGATAAGTTGAAAACTACAAAGATGCAACGCTGGCTGATATTTGAAATAAAGAATGAAAACGGCAAAAACAATCCATCATTGGTTGACGTTTGAGAGATAAATTTAAAAATTATAAGTTCAAATCGGCAAAAACAATCCATCATTGGTTGACGTTTGAGAGATAAATTTGAAACTTATAAGTTCAAATCTGCAACATATGCTCCAGTAGTGTGAGTTTTGAGTGAAAAGGTGAAAACTTTAACAGATACGACACTTGGAGTTATAATATAAAAGCGATAACAGATGTAACCTTTAGTGATATAATATAAAACTAAGAAAGATACAATATTGGCTAAAGTTTGCAACAATATATGCTCTTTTGTTATTTCCAGTGCAAATAATTATACAAAAGAATCATTCTACATGTATTTATATAAAAAAACTAAACAATAGAACCGTTATATGTGTAATATATAAATAAATGTTCAATAGAACCATTGTGGATATAATATATAAATAAGAATGCAGCATAACATCATCATCATCATCATCATCATTATCATCATCATCATCATCATCATCATCATCATCATCATCATCATCAGTCACGTGACCTAGTGTAATCGTCAAGGCACTGTACTGCTGAACATCTGACCAGTTCCCTCCATTTGTCTCGATCATGTGCCAATGCCTGTTTTTCTCCGCAAAATTTTCCGTAGAGAAAGTTGTATTTGTGCTACCTAGATTATATCTTATGTGCTTGTATTATTAGCCTCTCTCAGTGTATCTTAAGAATGGTATTATGCCACCTTACCCTTCGCGGCCGCTGCCACCAGTTCCATGTTGCTACTACACGAGTATTGATCACTACAATTCATCGTGTAACATTATCCAAATAGGTTTTAAAAATAATAAAGTAGTGGAGTACGTGAGATATTAATCTGGCACAACGCCATTTACTGTGCAGGACAGATTAATACTACTCCACATAAGGCTATGGGTAATCACTGTCTGGAACATATAGCTGTAAACTGTATTTTCAGTGTGTAATTTACATTATTTGAATTTGAGCTTTAGCTGCAAACAAAAACACGACGTTTGATTATTTAGATTTCTATATTAGAATATAGAATGTGTCAACTTCAATTATGCAAACTATATTTACACCAAATAGTGCAACAAAACAAAATACTTGGTTGCTTTATGTAGCGGGCATTATACATTAAAAACACATTATGTCGTACCCCAACGATCCTCGATTCAGCGTCTGGATCTGATACAACAAAGTGTAAGAGGTCGCCCATCCAGGGACATTTACCGATCCTAGATTTGGTTTATTTCCTCCTGAAAGACTTTTCACTGTACATTTTTGCCAATTCATAGGACACTAGATGCACAAGGCTGATTTTCATGTGCGCTGAAAGTAAATAATGCATATTCACTGAAGTACTTGTTATTAAATTTTTAATGACATTACATATTTACAATGCACGACTAAAATTCATCTTTTTTCATATTAGCGTCACTGGCATCCTTTAATTTCAGAATGGTTCAAGGCCACACAAGGGCTAATGATAGTCGGACTGGTTGTCGGACTGTTAGCGTTGAAAAAGCATGCAATCCCAGTCACGATGTCGCTGTGTTACTTGTAGTTAGATGCAAGTTAAATTTCAGGTCGGAACGTCCAAAATGATGTTATTGGTGTTGATTTGGACTAGTATGCTAATACCTGTAATTTTCAGCTTGCACTTAAAATTTTAACCTTCTGAATTAGGGCATACATTTAGTAAGCTTTATATTTGTTAAGAACATGATATTTATATTGCTGCTATATTTGTTTTATTTAAATGAGTATTGTTATGTGTCCATCTTATGTCATCTTTCAGGTCTGGATTGTTTCAGTCCTGGCATTTGCGGCAGCGGTATAATAATAATAATAATAATAATAATAATAATAATAATAATAATAATAATAATAATAATAATGAGGACTTTGTATAGCGCCTAATCTTTCGAAGCTCTAAGCGCTTTACACCATCTATAATGATATGACTACACTACAGAAAAACAAAGGTATGCAAAAGAACGTTGTCCATACATGGGTGAGGCTGGATAGGTATGTTGGACTGGAGTTTGTCAGTGAAACATAGCACAGAGAACAAATTTTGTGTTTGATTCTCTATCGAATTAATAGCCAGTTTAAGGTACAGAGCAGTGGTGAGGTGTGCTATGATTGAGATACTCTAAAGATGATCCGTGCAGCTGTGTTTTGAACTTTTTTAAGTTTCTGGAGTAAATATTGTGATGAACCAGACAGAATTGAGTTACAATAGTCCAGTCTTGAACGTACTAATGAACACACGTGTTTTAGTGGCATCAACTGAAAGATATTTACGAATGGAACTGATGCGTCTCAGTTCAAGATATGCAGCCTTGCATATATTCATGACATGTTGGTGCAATGTGAGAGTACTGTCTAGAGTTACGCCTAGGTTTAATACTGACTGTGAGAATTTAATGTTGGTGTTGCTGATATTTATTGTATGAGGAAAAGGGTGTGAATGAGAAAGTCATTGTGTTGTGATCAGAATAGCCTTAGTTTTATCATAACTCATCTGCAGCTTGTTACATGTCATCCATAATTTCACATGCATTGATATCGTGGGTTCGAACCCTGGCCACGTGATACCAAAGACTGATATAAAAAGAATGGTAGTAAGAGCTGCCTCGCCAGACGCTCAGCTGTTAGATGTTAGTGTTAGGAATGGTCGACCTGGTGTCCATAAAATGTGACTCTGTGGGACAAAAGTCTACACTGTTACACTGCAGACATCATAGCGATATGACTGAAAAATTGTCAAAGCTACGTTAAAAATACTAATCACACACACACACACACACACACACACACACACACACACAAAATCTAATAGCACGTGTTGTACCTAGAAAAAGTTTATACAATTTCGACGAAATACATTTTCTACTTTAACTTTTGGGTGGACATTTTAGTTCTGTACATGGGTGTTGCAGTGGTTGTGTTTGCTATCAAAGAATCCAATGAAAGAAAAGATAAAACAAAATGAATCTTCGACCTGTTTAACTGGTAATTTTTGGGTCGCCATAAGCACTGCTTTTATCTCTTTGATCACTGCTGTTATCTGTAGCTGCACGAATAGGAAGGATGCCTCAGGAAATTGGGTGCGACGCTGGGAGGATGATTTTTGTTTGTTTTTATTAGGATTTTTAACGTAGCTTTAACAATTTTTCAGTCATATGCAACGATGTCTGCATAAATTCAGTTTATAGTGATGTCTAGCACTGGGGCGTCATGCCGCAGACATGTAGCACGATGTCCCACCCAGTCACATTATCCTGACATCAGGCCGACCAGTCTTAACACTAGCCTCTTAATGCTGAGCGTCCAGCGAGGCAGCTGTTAGTACCATTTTTGTCAGTCTTTGGTATTACTCGGCCTTGGATCAAATCCACGACCTCCCGCTTCCGCGGCGGTCGCTCTAACCACTAGGCCACCGGAGCGGTTGTTGGGAGGATTAAGAGTCTCTGAGATGTAAAATACGCCGTACGCTGTTCCGTCGCGACGTTTTTGTGTCCTATGATACACGTCGGTCATTGTTATCCGACTAATACATGGAAGCACGGTAGAAATATTTGTGATTAAGTTCGCACATGATGCCGGTGTAATTTTTAAAGTTATGTAAGCAGGGGAATTTTGTCATTGTTTCAGGTATGGACAGGCATGCATTGCAAATGTGTGTTTTTCACATTATTCATTCTTTTCTTGTTTCAAACTAATTGATGATTGTTTATGATGATTATGGTTTTTAGAAACAGGATCTAGTAAGAGCGGAATGACATACAATGCTATCCTATCCATCCAAAGTGTTGTACTAGCAGGCTGTAACAAAGATCTATTCTTACTGTCAATGTAGAAAAGTGAATGTAGTTGGATCAATGCATGAAATAAAGTCAAGCGGGGTACTCTACGAAAGTGATACATTTTAAGGAGAGAGCAATGTATGCGATATATTTTGCCTCATGATTATTTATGCTAGAGGCAAAACAAACATAGATTTCACCTGGCTTATAAACATTTGCACACGTGTATGTATACGCGTAAGTATGCTTGGGTGGGTGAGAGTGAGTGCGAGTGAGTCAATCTTGAACGATGGAATTCTACCAGCTGTATTTTGTGTCATATGGTACATGTCCTTAAATGGTAGGCATTCAAACGATTCACTGCGGAAAACACTGGAAATACAAGTATTTGAGTGAGCTGAATTACTGACATAATTGTAGCTATTAAAACCAAATATTTGATTGAGTTGAATTACTGACATAATTGTAGCAATCAAAACCAAATATTTGACTGAGTTGAATTACTGACATAATTGTAGCTATTATTGATTTGAGTTGAATTACTGACATAATTGTAGCTATTAAAACCAAATAGGGGAACGTTGCAACTTTTGAAGGTTGTGCAATTATCGCACTGTAAATGTTTAATTCATAATTGGTATGAACACTTCATTTGTGCACTTGCCCATAAATCCCTTTACCCTATGTCCGTCAGCAATCCAGGTTTTCAGTTTCGTCTTAAAAGAACCAAACTAATTTCCATCAAAGTTAGCCCAGGGTATCATGCCATAAATCCCTTTCAAATTTATCTAAATACTACCGATCCGCGAACGAATATTGATGATAACGAATATTGATGATAACGAATATTGATGATAACGAATATTGATGATAACGAATATTGATGATAACGAATATTGATGATAACGAATATTGATGATAACGAATATTGATGATAACGAATATTGATGATAACGAATATTGATGATAACGAATATTGATGATAACGAATATTGATGATAACGAATATTGATGATAACGAATATTGATGATAACGAATATTGATGATAACGAATATTGATGATAACGAATATTGATGATAACGAATATTGATGATAACGAATATTGATGATAACGAATATTGATGATATGGTCGAAAACGGCAAATACAGAGCCTGATCAATCTTTACAGAAAGCATTCGGTTTTAAATACATTTCTAGTTTGTATAAATTATGCCATCAGATATAGCCATATTGTTACTGAAAGTACAATGGAAACTGTCAAATTCACTTTCTCAAAACTTATCCTAATTTGTCTGAACGCAATTAGTGTATGGACCTTCAACAAAAATTTGCCATCAAACTATGACCTCTGTATCTATCCATGAATATTTGGGGGGGGGGGGGGGTATTTTACCGCTGTTCATAACTGAAAAAAAAATGTGATCAAAAATTCATTGCAAAATAAGGATCTTAAGTTTATGCACACGACGCAAATTTAAGGCGCTAGCCTTTGCATGTTACTCACACGTCATCTCATGTCGGTACGAAGTCGGCTCTCGATTCAGCCAACGTTGATTCATGAGAACGTTTGTCAGATTCTTCAGTGCATTATGGGTCCTTCCCACTTAATCATTAGTCACATTTCCTGAATATGTACTTATACATAATAAGATGCAGAAATTTTTTTTTAGTGTCAAAATACTAATGACAACAAAGTTAAATTATAAACTATCAAGGCTAAAAACAACATATAAATAAGAAGCTTGCTAGTTCAGTCATTTATTTGGCTGCATACGTTCATATATATTTTAATCTGAAGTGTTTGCGCAGTCAATATCTCAACAGCAGGACACTCATTTGCTATATTTGACATATCTATTTATCAGAGTTCATTACAGGAAGTTTGAAAGTACATACAAAATTGAACAAAAACATTAAGATTGAAATGTTTCATTATGTAGTAGAGCTCCGGTTGCCTTGTGGTTAGAGCTTCCGCCACGCCCTCGATCCCCGGTCGAGTCATACCAAAGACTTACAAACATTGTACTAACAGCGGCCTCGCTTGACACTCATCATTATGAAGTTAGTGTTAGGACTGGTCGACCTGTTGTCAGAATAATGTGACTGCGTGGGACATCATGCTACATGTCTGCCGCATGATGCCCCAGTGCTAGACATCACTATAAACTGCTTCATTTAAGACATCTTAGCGATATGACTGAAAAATTGTTAAAACTACGTTAAAATCCTGATCGAAAACACATTTCTTGATGTATAGCATTATTTACCTTTCCAAAATGTTTTCCTTCTAACTAGCAAACGTTTTAACTTTTATATGTTTGCCATGATTGTCTCCGATTACTTGCTCTCAAGTAATGTAGATGGTTATGATAACGTTCAAGTCAAAAGTACGAATAAAGCAAACTCATTGAAATATGCCTTACCTACAAAGAAGATTACCAAAGTTTACAATTCTATGAACTTCAAGACGGACCTGTAAAGACATTCGTTATACATGGAAGTAACAAAGTTTCAATACCCAAGTACAAGTGTACTACATTTCGTCCATAACTTGAATATTTTAGGATTATGAAAATAAGGACATTAACTTTGAGGATAAGAACTTCAACATGAAACACTATATATATATATATATATATATATATATACATTGTTTGATTAATGATTTTTCCGACCACTCATTCATAATTCATAATTGTGCATGAAAATGTCATCACCGAGTACTGGTTCTGTGCCTGAACAAGGCTGCAAGCTTGTCAACGCCACATATTCACTCATATATACTAAAAAAGTACAATAACCAACAAAATTCATAATCCGTAAACTCACAATTATTAATATAATTTATGTACAGATGTTTAACTCAACCATCTGTTGATATTTCAACAGTACGCCACCCTAACACTGTTCCCTCCATCAATATGTGTACGAAAAGTGTTAACAGGAAAAGACATCTTCATGTTCATTTAAAACATTCATTACTTTTGTTAGGATTAAAGTTTTAGTAAAATTAATAAAGATTGATATTTTCTTTGAATTGTATTAAAGTAATGTTTTATTTGTTTATATTCTAAAATATATTAAAGGTAATTTCACTTGTTTTTGAAGTACAACTATACAGAATAGAAAAGGTTGCTAAACAAGTGTAGTAAAAAAGGCAGTGTGTATAAGTATACTCCCTAACATCAGTAAAAATAACTAATGTACAGTGTTTTGTAAGATTGTATACCATAATACATGGATTTTTGCCTGCTCAGCTATAAGTTCTAGGTTTCATTAGTAAAAATATGTCTCTGACCTAGTGATTGGCAAAGGTTCAATTCGGTTAATGAAGATCGAGTAACTTTCCTCTCTAAGAAACTTCTGAAACAAGATGGCTTCCAACTAACGGATATCCATATTTGGTCTGACGTCGTTAAGGCCGGTGTAGATGATTACAGAATTGAGTCTTATGACGTAAGTAAGGTGGTTTTTACCTGTTAGAACTGGTCTCGACCGGGTTGTAGAGTTCGTAGTTTTCTGTCTGATGCGTAGAAGGGTATGACCTTGTCTAACCCTGTATCTGGCCGCGAACGTATATATAGAAATGCGCGAATCAGGTCAGATCAGTTATACGCATTAGCAGAAAACTGACGTTGACTCTTCAATTACAGGTAGGCAACTGTACATGTTATAATTTCTTGTAAGAAATAAGTATTTTTAATGATTGAGATTTGTAATGGTAAAATTGTTTTGTGTGCAACATTACTATTGAATTCTTTATTTATAATACATTGTAATGGAATGTTTAAATGTTTTAAAGAATTTATATTTATGTAACTTTAATTATAAAGGTTTGAATTAGTTGAATTAGCTACCAACTTCATACTTGACTTAATGTTGAAATAAAGTATTTCTTAAGTAAGAAAGAGTAATTTCTAGCAATATATTCTAAATCAATATTCTTAATATTCTGTTTTAAAATGAGTAAAATGCATTAACTGTTATTACATTTAATACTTTTGCTATCTTGAAATTGATTGAGAATTAACTAGTAAATAATATTCTAAGGTGCAGAAGTTATATGAATAAAATGAAGTTGGAAAGCTTAAAGATGAAAAATGTAATATGTATTTTATGAATTTTATTATAAAGTTTTAGAAGTGTTTCTAGAATGTAGTAATATATATGTGTGTTGATTATTTAAATAAAGTTATACGCATTAGCAGAAAACTGACGTTGACTCTTCAATTACAGGTAGGCAACTGTACATGTTATAATTTCTTGTAAGAAATAAGTATTTTTAATGATTGAGATTTGTAATGGTAAAATTGTTTTGTGTGCAACATTACTATTGAATTCTTTATTTATAATACATTGTAATGGAATGTTTAAATGTTTTAAAGAATTTATATTTATGTAACTTTAATTATAAAGGTTTGAATTAGTTGAATTAGCTACCAACTTCATACTTGACTTAATGTTGAAATAAAGTATTTCTTAAGTAAGAAAGAGTAATTTCTAGCAATATATTCTAAATCAATATTCTTAATATTCTGTTTTAAAATGAGTAAAATGCATTAACTGTTATTACATTTAATACTTTTGCTATCTTGAAATTGATTGAGAATTAACTAGTAAATAATATTCTAAGGTGCAGAAGTTATATGAATAAAATGAAGTTGGAAAGCTTAAAGATGAAAAATGTAATATGTATTTTATGAATTTTATTATAAAGTTTTAGAAGTGTTTCTAGAATGTAGTAATATATATGTGTGTTGATTATTTAAATAAAGTTATACGCATTAGCAGAAAACTGACGTTGACTCTTCAATTACAGCTACGATTCCGTACCTGAATTCCCTCATCATTCCTATCATCTGGTGACACTCTTTATCTGGGGACTCAACCTTTTTCTTCTTGCTATCTTCCTGAGTTCCCGGCCCGAGTTTATGAGACTGATC
Source organism: Unio pictorum (assembly GCA_030141615.1). Classification (NCBI taxonomy): domain Eukaryota; kingdom Metazoa; phylum Mollusca; class Bivalvia; order Unionida; family Unionidae; genus Unio; species Unio pictorum. The sequence goes on along the minus strand of JARLTB010000121.1, from coordinate 2,690,943 downwards.
TATAGAACATTCCAGCTAAACATCTAAGAAAAGTCTCATAAAACTTTCACAAAGTGCACACTCAAATACACAAACAGGAGTTAAATCTTTTGAATGGAAAAATATTCATGCAAGTTCACGTTTGTTGTTTTCAAAAATATTATAAAAACGTAGAGATTGGAAGGCAACTTTGATCTTGAAGTTATGTTTGCCACTCGTGACATTACGTCTCCACTTCACACGCTTCACTCCATCGTAAATGGTTATAAAGTTGAAGAGGGTAAGAGAAAGCATTAGAAACATTTAACATACAACACAACATAAGGACATCTGCTTTCAATAGAAGACCTTCACGTGTATAAAAGAGACGTGCTAATAATGATATATATGTATAAAAAGTCACATCCCTGATCTCATGCGACTTTCGAGTTACGAGACGGAAGTGAAATTGCGATGGAAAAATCCATGATATTGAGCCGCGACTAAGCAATAACTCCACACCATGAAATGTAATGCCCATGTTTGTAACGCAGTAAAGCTATTGGTGTGACAGGTTTCATTGCCTAATCTCAAACCGCGTTAAATTTAAAAGAATTTGTCAGGGTAAGTGTGATGGAAAACAATTTATTAAGCAATGACCGCGATCTTGAATATACTACCACATTGAAAACCTTGATATATTCCAGTGATGATGTACAAGTATCATGTTTCAAACATTACTCTCAGCAAGCCTTAAAGATAAGAAGCATATGTGAAAAGGTCATGCACAGAAGTTAACATGAATGCTATATCCCCCAATTTATGTTTTAAAATAAATGCGGGATCAAAACCCCAAATGTTTTGAAAATATAAAACGATAACAAAAATTGACAAATTACTACAGAAGAACCTGCTTTGAAAGACCACCTCTGTAAAGCACACAGCCTTTCATCCTACTATAAAGTCAATGAAACTGCATGAAAGTTGGCTGTACAATGAATACAAATAAGTTTTCTAGTTATACGTACAAACATGTCCATATTTAGCTGACCTGATTACAATTTCGGGCCAAAACATTTTATTTCTCTCTAAGCATGGCAAAAGCACACATTGTGAGCAGACATTTTGTAAAAAGAATGTATTTTGTTTAATATCAAGCAAGCTTATTTCCTTACCTTCCCATACTTGGCCAGCTTATGCCTCTGGCACCGGATCTTCAGATGAGGAAAATAGGATGGGTCAGTTTCATCTTGCACAAGGTCAAAGGCATATCATAATGTTCCCTCGTCTTTCTTTAATCCATACAGCTTTCTGCCTCAGCCAAGATAGCTTTTTAATTTTATAATGCTTTAAATCTCTCATGCCATCTGTCTCCTTAAATTCACTTTAATCTGAGCTAATTAGTCGTGTTACCATTCTTTCCTCTGCTTCATCATTTGCAGCCTGAGTTCAAGTGATTTTCTTGAGAGTAGCTCTACTCGAAAACCCCACTGCAAAATTCAATATGTATCGAGTAAAAGAATAACAAACTGAACCTTTATTGTCACAGACCAAGAATTCATTAGACCAAGAAAATGTTAAAATGACCAGTGAGAAAATCTCTTAAACGTTTAATGACAGGAGGAATCTGTAAATGCACTAGGAATATAAATAGTAATCAAGTCCTTCTTTAAATTTGTGGTCAAGGATTTCAAAAGACAGTCGATTTTTACTGATGTGTTCATCTGGGGAATGGTAGTTTTTAAACAAAGATGAGATTTGTGCAGGGCTAACTTTAGGGCCTTAAGGGTTTAACACGATAAACCAGGTTGGAGGTCTGATTATTACAATGACGACATTAAGAATGTTTATTTATAGATCATTACAGATTCAGAAAGTCCCACATCCAACTCGTTTGCATAAATTCCAAGACAGAGTTAAATACTGAACGATAACTAAATAATATAATAGAAAATGATACAGGAACGAATTGTAAGTTTAATTCACAACGAACCGACAACAATAATAAATGAAATAAAATAACAATCAATAATACATATATTTCAAAACAATTATAAGGTTTTACTGAAATAGTGACCATTGGTTTCATATAAACGGTGACAATTGTTTCACTCAGATGGTGATAAATGATTTAATTTAAATTGGGAGTACAACTCAGAACCACGAGGTGATTTTAGCCCCATCACTCTGCCGGATGGTCAAGGAATGCTCCGCCCCTCACGGTCTGACAATGCATATGTAGTACCTCTTGTTCCCTGCAGACTGGTTGGTACTTAAAGGGGACAAAAACCCGGACCTGCATAATTTTACTGTATAATAGAAGGATATTTAGTAGTTTGTGTATTTAATCTATCCCAACTATTTGTTTATTTGCATCTTATGTATTTGCACTTCAATTTTATAAAAGAATACTGTCCTGTTTTGCGAGATCACACAGAAATACCCTGCCGCGAATTTGTTAGCTTCCTTCCAAATACACAGGATGTGACGTCATTTGAGACGATTAACGTACACAAGTCATATTCAGTTTGTGCAGCGAAGTGTCAAGTAGAAACAAGATGATTCAATAAGCAGCTCTAAATTGTGTAAATCAAATATACAAGTTAAGTGTCTCTAAATATGCCTTGCAAATTAATCTTTTAGGAAGAAAAGCAAAAATAAGGAACATATTGAATTCTTTATTCTTCTTCTATACCACCTCTGGGCAGCTCCCGAATTGCACAGAGAACCCATATGAAAGGGTACCTTAAACAATTTAGGAAAATCTTTAAAAGGACTAATAAATTAAAAAAAAGACTCGAGTATGGAGAAGTACAATTTAAAATTTAAAAAATGTATGGATCCCCACTTGAGCACGGTCGAACTCATTATGAAATAAATAGACAATGCGAGAGCAAGAGCAAGAGCAGCGCCATTTTTGTCAAAATCTGACGAGTCCTGTTCATCTTTGTCTCACGAATCTATCATTTAAGGTTGGATGTTAATGGTATATTCTACTTCGGTAATGTTATTGTTGTTGTTGTTGTTGTTGTTGTTGTTGTAGGGTTTAACGTCATTTTTTCCAGCACACGATAGGCTATATAAATGGCGGCTAGTATTAATGATGGAGGAAGAACCCGAGAAAAACCCCGGAAAACACACCGACCCACGAGAAGCTACTGGCACGCTTTCTCACAGCAGCAGAGGGGGTTAATCGGACGATTTTTTTCGACATTTTTGATTGAAGCGTCAAAACGGCAATAGAGCCTTCCCGCGAAATCTCATGTTTTAACCAGAAAAAAAAATAAGTCTCCATTTGGCAAATAGAGCCTTAGTGATTTTTGTCTGAAAACATGAGATTTCGCGGGTGATACTTTATTCGCGTTTTCGTTGCTTAATCAAAAATGTCGAAAAAAATCTTCCGATTCACCCCCTCTGCTGCTAATGTATTACGGTGATTTCAACCGAATATTTTATCAAGTCCGATACGATATCGTGTCCTCGGGTCTGCTAAATTTATTGTCACAAATCCGTGTGGTTTTGACTGAGCGTGACTAAAGAAATTTCTAAATTGATTATGATTCATATCACCGCTGCACCAAGTCTGATGAATATTTCGTAGCGTATGAGTATCAACGCCGTTAAATACACACAACACATTGCAGTTATCTCTGATCACTTTTGGTATTTGTGTGTACCGTTGAGTGACATATATCACATCAGTGTTTTTATGCCTGCCTCGGGAAAATATTCTAGCAGGATTTTTTTGATTATCTAACATGATATCATCGTATACCACTAAATTGTTAATACTTCCATCAATAGCATCAATGCTCGGGGCTTCCTCTATATCAGTAATAAATTCAATAATATCATCATCGATTTGAAATTCTTTTGCTTTCTCGTTAAAATCCTTGAGCACTTCATAGTCTCGCTGATCGTCTACACTTGGGGCTATTAAATACAATTTGTTCCATTTCATCCATCTCGTTATCAAATTAAGTAGCAATTGTGTCTTTCCGCTTCCAGATGGTCCGATTATAATCATTCTAATTGAATTCGGCACATTTCATGGTGTTTAATAGGTTCCCGTCGTCGGGTTGCTGAATAATCAATTATATTCATGCCGTTATATATAAATTATGGATCAATATTGTGTGAAGTGTAAAAAACGTACTGGCACAGATGACTTGACGACGATTACAACTAAAAATAACCGATCAGCGCTTTCTGGTAAATGCGTACAATGTAGTACAAAGAAATTTAGATTTGTTTCTAAACCCAAGGAACCTTTAAAAAAAACGAGGAGGTGATATCGCAGCCAAACTAACTAAACTCCCTGGAACCCCATGGGCAAAATACCCTGGAGAAAAACACCTTCCAGGATATAGCTACTGTGGACCCGGAACCGGACTTGATATCAGACTCAATAATCAAAATCAGCCCCGACCCGGTGAAGAACCAATAAATGCCATTGATAAGGCCTGTCACCTTCATGATGTCTCTTATAAAAGCAGTAATCTGCAGCACAGGCATCTAGCAGATGTGAAATTAATTCATGCGTTAAATGCTATTCCTGATAAATCTTTCAAAGAAAAATTGGCTTCATTTTTGATAAAATCGGCTATGAAAAGTAAATTGATGTTAGGTGCTGGTAATTAATAACAACATGGAATCTATTTACTATTCTCCAAAAGGATACTGGAGGGGTAAATCAGCAGTCCATAAACTCGCTAGCTCTGCAAAAGTGAAAAAAACCACTGCGGCTCATTGGTTATCCAAACAGGCACTATGGCAAATTTATCTACCACCGCCTAAACAAATTAATTTCTCGCATTTTGATGTGACCTTTCCTAATGAAGTTCATCAGGCTGATATATTATTTCTGCCACATGACCACGGTTACAAATACGCATTAACCGTAGTTGATATTGCAAGCCGATACAAAGAAGCAGAACCGTTAAAAACAAAATCAGCCACTGAAGTTGCTTCTGCATTTGAAAAGATTTATCAAAGGGGTCCTCTACACTGGCCAAATCTATTACAAATTGATCCCGGCAAAGAATTTCAGGGTGCAGTCTTATCAACAATGAAACATCATAATGTCACTATCAGACGAGGACATACTGCGCTACATCGTGATCAGGCAATTGTAGAACGGTTTAATAAAATCCTTGCTGAGCGGTTATTTGGATATCAATACGCAAAAGAATTCATCCAAGAAAAAAGATCCCGTGAATGGGTTAAAAGATTATCAGCTGTGATTACTGCACTGAATAATGAGATTACTAGAACAATCAACATGAAACCTATCAATGCGATTAAAATGAAGTCAATACCCGTACAACCACAAAAAGATTTCAAAGAACCAATTCTTGGTAGTAATGTCATTGTGAGGTATTTAAACGAACCAGGAGAGCTTGAGGGTGGCAGAAAAAGGGCTACTGATCCTATCTGGAGTATTACTGCACATAAGATATCTAGTATAACACGATCTACGAGTAGACCTCCAATCTATAAACTGGATTCAACTGCCCCTCAACGAGGATTTACTAGACAACAATTACAAGTGATACCCGAGGATACTCAATTACCACCACGGGTTCTTAACTAGCGCCGTTGCGTCTATTGCACTCAAGACAAGTCAACATCACATTATTTCTGACATGACCGAGATTGTTATTTTTTCTGTCAACGGTAAATTGGCGAGGATCTTTATCCGAATACTGCCAACGCATTATACAATTGCAACTTGCGCAGTGATTATTCTGTTATTGCTTCAAAGTGATTATTAATTCAGCATCAATATCAAATTCTCGTTGTTTTTTTTTGTCTTGTTGTTTGTAACCGGATAGTTTTTTATCAATAATTTTAACATCAGTATCATCCATTGTGGTGTCATTATCATCGAAAACAATTCTTCGAAGTTGATTTATTTTTCGTACTCTGGATACTGCAAGATAAACTAAATTTGACCATTCGATGCGATTATCTACCATCCAAACAATTGTATCGGATATAGTCAATCCTTGCGGAGAATGTATTGTTGCTGCGTATCCTAGCGTCCATGGGGATTTATTAGCACGCAATGCATCTTCAACGACATTGATATCAACCAGCACAATATCATTTAATACCAGAATTTGTTTTTGAAATCCTTCGGATTTTGGGCCTGGAATATCAACTTCAATGTTCTGTTTTCGTGTATCCGAAGGCCTATAACAAAGAGGCACTGGAAGTGTTGCAAATTTTTGTTTATGCAATTCAAATAACTTCATCTGAAGTGTGTCCCTGACTATTTTTCTACTTGCAATTATCAAATCATTTGGTCTCCATGCTTCCCAAAACTCATTCATTGGAGTTTCTGAAATTATTTCACGGGCTATTTCACACTGGATTCTATCCGGTTGTAATCTGATTAGTTTCTTAAATTCTTTTAATTCATTATCAAGTGATCTATAATCTGTGTGAATTTCTTCATAATAGTCTACAAAACCCTTTAGCCATTCATGGGGGGGGGGGTGCACCGACAAATGGTGGTGGTTGGCCGTGATCACCGCACATGACGATTTTTGTATTTTTCAATAACAACCACTCAAGAAATATTTGTAATACATCAAATGACACTGTGTCTATTTCATCCCAAATGATAATTTCAGGAATAAATTTTTCGCCCATACGCTCAGGAGTCCACATATTTCCTTTCCATCTAAAGAAACTGTGATAAGTACAGGCATTTACCCCTCGCTGTATCATTTCTCTTGCAAGTCTGTGAGTTGGTGTTAGCACAATCATATTTGATTTGGAAACACGAAATAACTCAATTGCCCGGGTTGTTTTTCCTGACCCACCACAGCCGTTTAAATAAACTGTTTTATATCTACAGATTGGATCAGAACAAGGTGGTACATTAGAAAATTCTGAACACTGATTGCTTTCTAAATAATTATTTTCAATTGTAACATCTGCTGATTGAATATAATCATGAAGCATTTCCCGCTTAATTCTCCATGACCCCCAATTCTCGTTGCCAGTAGCCTTAAAATCAGCCATTTTGCTATTTATGTAAAATGAATCAGTGGCAACTCTAACTGCGGTGTTAGGAAATTTATTGATCATCGAAAACAGATTAATAGAAGCATAACCAAGCATAGAAGCTCTCAAATGTGTGTACTGCGGATTGTATCCATCATTGTAAGTAACAATTGTACCCAATTTGGTTCCATCGGACATAAATGCGTCCTTACGATTGACATATAGGCCTTTATTTGTTAAATCCGCGATTACAAAATCGTATTCAGTATTGTCTATAATTAACCGTGAAGAATATCTTGTATTATCGTATTTACCACCCTGAGTGAATTTACCGATTATTCTTCGTCCAAGATCTTTTGCTTCATTGTTTCTGATTTCAAATAACTGTTTGGACCAATTCATGATTTGTTGTTCACTGAAATTTGGAAACAGTTTTCGCTGTTCACTAATTATTTTTTCTAGATCGGGTTGTGGTAACCAGACTGATTTCTGTGCTCGATAGGATATAATTGCTTCACTGACAATTAATGATTTTAACATCTTACAATCAAGCATATACCGTAATAACACTATTGGCATCCAGTGTTTTTCAGACATGTGTTTACCAATCCAAAGATAACTACACGGATGAAGTCCCTCAGCCATTTCAAATGATAATACACGAGCGAATCCGATTAAATCAAAATCAGGCAGTGGTCCATTAATAGCAACACGGGTCATTTCGTGTGTGGGGTGTCCAAATCGTTTGAAATATTTCTCGCATTCTCCATACCCGAGAAAACTTCCTGGATAACACGCAATCATATCAACTGAAATAACGGTTTCAGGGTCGTATTTTGTATTCCATAACCCTCCATGACTGTATTCAAGACAGGACAATCTGATAAAAACTCACTTCGTGTTGGTTTCCACGCGTTTTTCTTTCTAGCAAAATGTGCTGCAATTGATGGTAGTGTAAAACAGTTTGCTAATAATTGATCGTTGTCTTCCCCCCCCCCCCCCCCAGAAAACTCACTAGCTAGTTTTTTCATTTGATTATGCAGCTCTTCAGTACGGTACAATTCTCCGTTGGGCCTTACAAACTGATCAAATCTACATTCCTCGTCTGAAGTACTATGAAATAGCCACATTGACACAGGATCGTTTTTACTCAAATGGTAAATAGCATCAAATAATTTCTGCTCTGAAAAAAACTCTTCTGTTCCAAACAGATATTTTACGGTTCTATCCCGTGCGAATATTGTTACTGCAGATGACCACGCATGTTCGTTATGATCAATAATCTGTATTGGGGCTCCTTTTGATTTATATTTCGATTCGTATAATACTTCACCGGTGATTGTCCTTACTGATATTGGAAATCTCAATGATGTTTCTAATTTAATTATATCCCGAATTGTTGCCCCATTCTCTTTTACCGTTAATTCCCACTCGGTTATTTTTTTTCGTCTTAGCTCAGTTAGTTTATTTCCCCGGGACGCATTTGTGAAGTGTTCCATTATTCGTGTTGCTACACAATTGACCCTTGACGAAGAATATTTCATGGGTGCTAGTTTTGCAATATCAGGTTTGTCATTGAGCGGATATATCCCGTAAACAACTGCTGTGACAGGATAAGATCTTTCGTAGTATGGTTTGTCAATTCCAGTCAAAATTCCTGGATTTGAATCCTGATTCACAGTGACAGTTTTTTTGTCCTTGAGAATAGGCTCGTATTTGTCCCTAATGATCCATTTTCCATCATCACGGATAAGGAATTTGATTCGAAAAAAATTTATTTCTTCCCCAAGATTTGAGATTATCACTGCTGCTTTTTCATCATTCATGGTAGCGTCAAAAACACCATCAATTCGAAATGTTGACCAGCAGTGAGATGCTCCATCACGCTTGAATTCATTAAAACAGTCTCTGATTTTACTAATCATGGCTCTATCAGGAATTTTATTCTTGGGTGTATCAGAAACTCTATCGAGATTGAATTGAACACTTTTCCAGGGCTTAGTTTTCGATAATCTCTCAAACTCCTCCATACTATAATTAAAACAAGCATTTAAATGAAAGATTTAAGTATAATGAATCATTGCAAATGGCTCATGATTGGATCAGTGACACCGTGTAACAAATCATGCAGAAATGAATTCTGTGGGTATCATATGCAAAGCTTTCGTCGTGGAAGCCTTGGTCCGTTACCCTGTATTCGATGTGGGGTTGGGGTCAGGGGAAAATCACAATTATGTCTGAATTGTGGCGGAAAACGATACTGGGAACTAAAACGCTATTATGACAAACGAATAAAAAATACCGTCATTGACCCCAACGATGACAAAATCATAAAGACTCCTCAAGATTATATACAGAGACTTATAATTAAAGCAAATAATGAATTAGAAAAATAGTATTATTATACAAATGAACCAAGAATTCAGACCTCACCCCGTGCTTGTTAATTATGAAGCATCCCGTGATGGTATTATCAGAAACCGCAGATTAAAGAATCCAGTTGGATTTGTGACTAATCGAGGGTATTTGATGTTTAGTGCTGGGAAGAAAAATTATTACTGTCACAGATTCGTCTTCGAGGTGTTTAATGGAATAATCGGGGATGGTTTTGTTATCGATCATATTGATTCCGATTCTCAGAATAATTCTTTATCAAACCTACAGGCTATTTCACAAAGTGAGAATTCAAAACGAGGAAACACTGGAAAATGCTCGAAAAAAGCGAGGCCTGTAAAATCATTCAATACAGTTACTAACGAAGAAAAAATATTCCAATCTATGAATGAAGCCGGTAAATATTTCAATATTTGTATAGCCTCAGTACAATTTGTTGCAACAGGAGTACAAAATTCGGCTTTTTCTAAAAAAATTGAACAAAAAATTCGATTTTCGTATGTCTAATACACCAAGGGAGATAACTCTTTCATAACCCTTAAATATAACCAAGGGAGTTATCTCCCTTAGATTGTGTCAACTTGTTTATGGGTTATTGTGATTTAGCGGGTATAATTAATTATCTGTTTTGTAAGAAAAGAAATTAAATATAAAATGTTTTCAAACAATTATATTCTTTTTTTTAGTGTTTGAGTCAAATATTCTGTCTCATTTAAATACTGTGAAACAGCATTAATAAGTAATTCAAGAAATCAAAGTAACACACCCTGTGGATTGCTGTATTAAGTCACCTTATATACTCTCTCCCTTAGATTGTGTCAACTTGTTTTATGGGTTATCTCCCCTTAAATTGTGATTCAGCGGGGGGTATTGTTTTGCAAGAAAAGAAATGAGTTGAGAAGTGTACAGTACAGTACAGTTAAAGAAAATGGCTCGTACCAAGCAAACGGGAAGGAAATCCACCGGAGCTTGGTGCTGAGCAAAAGTTTAAGGGACTATGACAATTTAGAAGAAATAAGAAGACAAAGAAAATACAAGAAAGGAATATGACTAAATAGAAGAAATAAGAAGACAAAGAAAATACAAGAAAGGAAACAGAGAAAGCACGAACTGCACGTGGAAAAATGGCGTCACGGAGAATAATGACAAACTTGCAGAAATATTTCAGAACTAGACGAGTATCAAGAGAAGACGGAGACTATATCGAATGCAAGTTTAAAGAGGGAACACAGCAAATAATATTTCCTGACATGCATGGGCAAGTAATACCAAATACAACATCAGTCCTAGTATGTCTACAACTAATGGATCCAGAAATAACGAAGAAAATATACTCCATTAACTACACTAAGGACGGATACAACATAAGGTATCGTGGAAACTCTCCTGCCCTGGAGTATGGAGAACTCTACATACTGGGAAACAAAGCCATAGTTCAAGAACCAGAACCGATAATGAGGAAAATAAAAAAAACGGACGGGTGAACTACATGTAGACGGCATTCCAATTGAAATACCAATCGAAGTTGTGGTAGAAGGGATAGAAGAAAAGTTTGGGATAAAAGTGGAAAACTACCGACTAGGGAAATTAAAGGGTTTTGAAATCTTTAATGAGACCAGGATAATGGAAATCGAAAGATCAAAAATGAAAATGATAAAGAGAGCATGTTTTCTACATGGCTTTCTGATAAGAACTTGGTACAAAGGATGCATTTATGACCGGAAATGTGGGAAATGTGGATCAGTCGGACATACACCCAGAAAATGTCCAAAAAGCGAGCATATACTTGTGGAAGAGACGTTTATGGAGATACAAACCATAAATGAAACACAAGAAAAATCTGGAAGAAATAAAGAAAATGAAATATTAGTAGAGAAACAAGATGAAGAAGAAGGAATGAAAGAACAACAACTAGAAGGGACACAACAACAACAACAACAACCAAATCAAGTAACGAAGACAAAGAAAAAGAAAAAGAAAAAATCAAACAAAAAAGTGATGAACAATCAAGAACAAGTCTACGAACAACAAGAAATTACAAAAACACAGGGAAAAGAACATGATACATTAAAAGAGTTAACATCAAGCGGACAGCAACAACAACAACAACAACAACAAAAGCTAACACCATTGGAAGAAATGCAACCAACAAAAAAGGAAACTAAAAGGGAATAGCCAGGAAGAGGAGATAGAAAAACTAGGACAATCTCTAATAGGAAGAAATATAGATCAAGATTATGAGGATGCACGGGAATATTTTGCCGAACAATCTCTAATAGAAAGAAATACAGATCACGGGAATATTTTGCCAATATGCCTGAACCCAATCGTAAGGAACGGAGAAGAATGAAAAGAGACATGATCAGAGCGGAACAACGAGAGAGAAGAAAAGATTTGAAATTTGATGAATATTGTTAAATCAATAAAAAAAAAAAAAAAAAAAAAAAAAAAATAATAAAATAAATAAAAAAAAAAAAAAAAAAAAAAAAAAAAAAAAAAAAATTAATTTAATAAATAAATAAATAAACATATAATACAAACCTATACTATAGCACACATCAAAATAAAAAAAAGGAGGGCCTTTCCCTCAAATGGTCTGCGAAGATCAGAGGAAAGACGACCCTCCAAAAAAAAAAAAAAAAGAAAAGAAATAAAATATAAAATGTTTTCAAACAATTATATTCTTTTTTTAGTGTTTAATTCAAATATGCGGTCTCATTTAAATACTGTGAAACACCATTAACAAGTAATTCAAGAAAATAAAATAACACACCCTGTGGATTGACGCTGCTGTATTAGTCACCTTATATACTAAATGAAAGGTTTAAAGCTGGGGCTTTCGAAAGCCAATCCGACCAATCAAAAATAACCCACGCCATTGACACGTGTGCGTGGTTGACTTTTCTCAATCATGCAACCGGGTTTAATTTCATGGGTTGCTTTTGATTGGTTGGATGGCCGTAGAAAATCCGCCCCGTCGTTTCATGTTTGTGCTGTCTTGTGCTGTCCCACATCATTACATCATAAATTCCATCATCATTGAATTATAATCCATCCTTAATTAAGTTAATTAAGTATATGTATACCTACAATCTGCCACAACACTCGAGTGGAGATATATACGGTATTGTACTGTCCTTAATTAAGTATATGTATACCTACAATCTGCCACAACACTCGAGTGGAGATATATACGGTATTTGTACTGTCCTTATTTAAGTTAATTAAGTATATGTTGTGACGTCACCCCCAAGCATATCTTCTGGGCGGTCTAAGATGGCGTTTGCCACGTTAGGCCTCCCTTCCGGAGATGTATGTTTCGGGGTTCCCTTGGGCTTACTTGGATGTGAAGGCAACCAAGGAGTTCCAAAGATGTGTTGTCGTATATATGTAACCTCTAGGTCTCTTTCACGTAAACATACCCTCTTGTGATTCTAACCCGTTATTTGACGAGTTAGATTCACTCTTAGGGGAATATGTTTCCGGTGAATGTAAACATACATGACCTAAAATAAATAACATCCATGGATGTAATTAGCTCTCCGTCACATTTGGGTAGCCCCGTATGGTGTTCAAAAATGAATTACCGGCCAAAAGAAACGGTCATAGGGTCAAATCGAGATTGAAGAAATCTCAGAAAAAAAAATGGAAATTTGAGAAAAATACTCAAAGAAAGAACCCTATGAAAGACACAGTGGCCTATATCAGGGGGGCCAAATGACTGACAACCGCTCATCATGGTTGTTATTTATTTTGAAAAAATATATTTATATTTATATACAGACTGAATTCTGAAAAAATATATTTATATTTATATACAGACTGAATTCTGAAAAATATATTTATATTTATATACAGACTGAATTTTGAAAATATTAACGGCTCATTTATTTTTGAAAAATGAATTAGAAATATGTATTATCATATATGAATTCTGAAAATATGAATAGCATTATAGTTGAAATTGCAAAATTGAAAAGCCAGGATATTAAATTGTCAGATGGGTTAAATCCTGATCAAATTATGTCAGATTTTCAGGATATAGAATACGGAGTAAACAACAATAAATATATGCTACCAAAGAAATATGCGCTCATCAAAAAAAATCAGAATTCTATTCGGGACTCTCTTGCATTTTCCAGTGAAGTAGGTGTGTTTGTCCCGTTATATACTATCGTGGAAGGAATACGAAAAGAATTAGGTAACGAATATGAATTGAAAAAAGAGGTTAATTCTAAAATTAGAAATCTACGAGCGTTAATTCAAGAAAATGAACGATTTTGATTGCCGACCCTCAAAAGATTTTGTTATTTTTTTATTGAAATTGTCTACTTGACCGTAAAATCTTCTTGAGATTTTCATTTTTTTAGCATTTTTTGATTGAATCAGTGAAAATATTTCACACTGAATAAAAAATAAAAATATTTCACACTGCGAAAATAAAATAGAATCCTAACTTTTAAGAACTTTTCCCTATGGAAAATCCAATGCAAAATCGACTACTTGACCCTACGAGGCTTTTTTTTACAAAAAATCGATGAAAAATGACAAAAAATCACTGAAAACAGGCAAAAATTGATGAAAAATGGCTAAAAATCATCAAAAATGAGTTTTAACAGCTTTTCCCTATGGAAAATCCCATGTAAAATCGACTACTTGACTGTAAAATTTCAAAGAGATTTTCAACTGAAAACCACCAAAACTGTCAAAAAATCAATGAAAATCAATGAAAAACCACCAAAAATCAATGAAAAACCACCAAAAACAGTGAATAAAAAATAAAAATATTTCACAGCGATAAAAATAAAAATATTTCACACTGAATAAAAAATAAAAATATTTCACAGCAATAAAAATAAAAATATTTCACAGCAATAAAAATAAAAATATTTCACAGCAATAAAAATAAAAATATTTCACAGCAATAAAAAATTGGACCATTAAGGGATGGTTCCGGTTAGTTAATCAGCGATGGGGAAAATTGTCTTACAATTGAAAAATTGTTTCTGATTTCAAATAATGGTCATTGAAGCATTAACGACCCGATTGGCTCGTGAACGATTATATGCAATTAAGAAATTTATACCAATTCGCGACTCTGTCAGGAATAAACTGCAAGAACGACAGAGTCTTCAGACTGATTTTGCTGCGGGATCTGAAGAGTTGTTTAAACCAATAACTACAACAACGAAACGGGTAATAGAGCGTGCTATATACGGAGATGTTCCTGACAGTAAAAGAAAAGAAGAGGGTCTTATTCCTGTACTTGAAAAACTAGCAACGGAAACTGAAAAAACTGAACCACCTACTAATCCGAAAAAAACGACTGGTTCTCTGTTGAATAAATTTACTGATAATGCTAAAACATTAATAAAAAAATTTAATTTATTCAAACCAAAGGATTATCAAGCTTTTGGTGATTTTGCTGCTCAAAGCTATTATTCAAAAAGAGTTTTTAAAAGACGAGTATAAGGATGATAGAATATCAAGTAATGATTGGTCTGATAATTTGTATAAAATAAATAAAGGGATTGGTCGTTTGAATAAGGATGAGATGGGGTACAAGGAATTTCAAAAGGGAATTATTAATTATAAAAAAAACAAATAGAAGAGCGACAACGAGAAATAGAAGAACGACAAGAGCTAAAACGTCAAACACCAACACGGAGACAAACACGAAGACAAAAAAAACAAGAAGAACTTGATGATGATCATCTTGATTATTTACAACCCTCAATGGATGAAAGTTTCGGGAGTGGAATTTCAGGGGAAAATCGTCTAGTTGGGAAAAATCCTACGGATTTTCACGCTAGCGTTGGAAACTCTTCGAGTGAAAATCCAAGGATTTCATGTCCTGGTAATATTCTCAGTGATATATCACGATTAGAAGTTCTCATCGGAGGAAAACGAGCTGGAAATAACTCTCCAGAAATAATTAATGAAGCAGCTGATATCTGTAGACGGTTATTTGCCGGCGGTATCATGGATATTAAAACATATCGAGATTTTATTGGCGAGTTAGCGGAAAGTGGGTATCATAGTGACTGAATTGAAAAATCTGATGACGAAGTCGAAATTCCTTTGGATTTTTGCGATTAGATAAATAACAATTGAAAACACTAGTGTTTTTATAATAATGATCATACACTACAATCATGATAAACCAACCCCCGTCTATGTAGTTAATTCACGGTTTCCAGTTTATAGAGCATACTACGGAGATGGTTTAGGTAATACCATTGCAGGGTTTTTTGCGAGAATGGCCCCAAAAGTGATGCCGTTAGCTAAACAATTAGGAATGAAAGCCATTGATGTTATTCGTGATAAGGGTATTAGTACTGTTGGAGATCTTGCTGGAAAGCGTTTTCTGCAGCAAAGGATAAAATAACATCATTAGTGAGACGAAAAAAGAAACCGTTACCGTCTACAGCGGAAATGCCTGCAAGTGTTAGTAAAATAATAAATAACGCAGTAGATGAAAAATTAGCGTCATTGGTGACTCCGAGTGACCAAGATAACATGATAGCAAACATGATAGCGGGAAGTGGCTTTAATAAACCACGTATAAAACGCTAGCGTTTATCACGTTGAAATGGAAAATCCGATTTAGACTCTGATAAATAGAATAAAATGTTCAAAAGGTCACCTGATCCAGCATTTGATATGGATGCCCCAGTTGGCAAGAATGATTCTGTACGCGATTTTCAATTTTATTCTTATCACGCAACACAACCAGATCTCCGATCGCGAATTGAACTTCAAGTTCATGATACCAGTAAATATTTTCTACCGTGTGAGGCATTTATTGAAGTAGAAGGAGAACTTGTAACCAATGTTGCAGCTGATACCCCATATGCAGATAACACAAATGTCCGAGTTGGTTTTGTTAATAACGGCATAATGGCGTTATTTGAAAGCGCTAGATATCTCATTGATGGAAAAGAAATTGAATCCATTGACCGTGAAGTTGATGTTGCAACAACAATAATCGGGTTAGCGAGATATTCTGATGATTATACAAGATCAGCGGGTCCATCTATGATATTTGCAAAGGATACCTCTGATAACGCTGACCACCTTCAATACATTAAAGTACGAACAGCGCAGACTACTGCAGAAGCCGATCAACAAGAAGCAGCTAATCCAGAACGTCGAACTAGACCCGGAGCTGCGTTTGATATTCTCGGAGGCGTTAATGGTAATCTCAATTAGGATTTGCAACACGCGTAGGAACGTTGCATGGGCAGCGTCGACGATTTTCATGTGCGATTCCACTGCATCATATTTTCGGATTCTGTAGAAATGTTAGAAAAGTTATTTATGGAGCTAAACACACAGTAGCGCTTGTACGAATGGGTACTGATGATGATGCAATCTGGCGTAATGCTGGGGTTGCTGCCGGTAAAGTTATTTTAACAAAACTATCATTATGGATGCCAGTGTTAACTCCATCAATCACCGAAGAACAGCGACTACTATCATTTATGGACCAGGGGGGAAAATCATTGTTGAGTTGGTTATCATTTACTACTGATATTAAACAGGACAATGTTGATGGTACATTCACATGGTACCTGGCATCAAAACAAGGGGTTTCAGCTCCACGTCATATATTTATTGCATTACAGAATAATGCACGAGTTGGTACTCAAGAACGAAGTCATATGATATTTGATCAGTTAGGTGTTAATGAAGTCTCACTGAGAATAAACGGCCAACAGGAACCATCTGAAGATGTGCAACTTGATTACGGTCAAAATCATATTGCACGTGTCTATCATAACCTGTTGTCATTTATGGCACGTGATCACAATGTGGATACTGGTCTGCAAATATCACAATTGGATTTCAAAAGCCTCTATCCGATTTATTACTTTTCATTGGAACATCTTGATTTAACAAGACAATCTGTCGTTGATATACACTTTAGAGCCCGTGTAACCTGTCCGACTGGTCCACCAGTTGGTGGGGTACCTCCTATCCTTATCCCGAATTATAGAGCGGTTGCTGTCATTCTCAGTGATAAATC
Source organism: Unio pictorum (assembly GCA_030141615.1). NCBI lineage: Eukaryota > Metazoa > Mollusca > Bivalvia > Unionida > Unionidae > Unio > Unio pictorum. The sequence goes on along the minus strand of JARLTB010000121.1, from coordinate 2,673,548 downwards.
AATGCTACTTGAAGGTGTTGGAGGAAGAATGAGAATCATTGATGCACCAGTGGAAAATATGTAAACGATTTAAAATCAATCTATTAGGTATAATGTCATATAGTGTTATTAGTGTTGCGTTAACCCCAAGTCAAACAAAAAAATTGCAATCAGAATCGGCTAAAAAATGCGGAACCACAATCACGTTGAAACCTAATCAAATGACTGGTGGTGCAAATAAATTATCGCTGACAACTCGTCAAGTGAAACATTTCAATGATGCACTTGTAGCAAAAAAAGGTGTTCAGATTACTCTTTCTGCGGCTGCTATCAAAAATATGATTAAAACAGGTGGTATATTCCCGTTGTTTGCTGCGTTACCAGGATTAATTTCAGCAGCAGCTCCAGCAGTTGCAAAAGCGGCCGCATTGGGGGCAGTTGGAGGCTTGGGGGCAAAAGCGGTACAGAGCATTGCTGAATCATATGAACCGAAGAAAGGTCGAGGGTATAAAAAAAGGGAAAGGGTCTAAGACTACCAGGAACCCCGTATTCATGGTACAGTGGGAGATCCGTTCACGGATCAGGCCTGAGACTAGGACCGGTTTATTAATTGAGGAACCGATGGTTCCAATGTCCAATTTTGATTTAATTGATGCTGCTAAAAAACTAGCGATTAAAAATTTCAGAGGTGTCTTTATGAAAGATCAATTACCACATCAACCTAACAGTGTTGAAACCGGTATTATTAATCTCGATAACAGCACTGGACCTGGTACTCACTGGGTTGCATAAGCTATTGATCCACGTGGGATTGTCTATTTTGATTCATATGGATTAGCACCGCCAAAAGAGTTTATGCGTTATATAAAAAATTTTCCAATGAAGACTTGGTATTCTACGCTACCAACACAACAAATGAATGATCCACCAATATGCGGCAGCGAAGTATTAAATGTCCTTGACGCTATTTCAGCATCTGGAAAACCACCACACATTGTCGTAAATGACTACACCAGTAATCGCTTTTTAGAGAGAGATGTATAAAATATCATGATTGATATTTGGGGGAGATCTTTGAAACCCAAACCCGATGGCACTGCAACCCCTGATTCTATCAAGGATATAAAAAAAATAATTGAAGATGAAATAGCTGAGACGTTAAATTTAACAAGTGTTGACCCGAATGAAATAGTTGTATTTCAAGACAAACAGGGTAAATTGAAAACTAGTAATATTTCTCTGGATGATATTTTGATTAAACAACGACACGCAATCGAGAATACTATCGCGTTATTTTCCGATCAGGGTAAACTCAAACCGGGTGTACTTTTTTCAACGATTACAGACAGATTTAAAACTCTCAACGATGAATTAAAAAATTCTGTGTTGAAACTAACAACACTTCAATCTAAAAGTGAAGAACACGGAAAACAATTAACATCATTTCGTAGAAATATCATTGATAAATTTATTGGAAGCCCGTTGGATAAAATTGAAATAAAACTCCCTGATATTAAAAAATCCATCGATGAGACGAAAAACTTCATCGAAGCCATCAAAAATGATTTTTCGAGGATGATAACAATCATTGAAAAAACAAAAATTCCTCATGAGAAAACCAACAACGTAGTATACACAATACAACACGGATCATTTGCGTGGACACCTACAAACAACAAATTAGATATCACTGCAACCGTTAAGGGCATTTATCGATTAACACTAGTGACACCATTGACTCAATTTAATATTTCATCGTCCAGTTCATCCGGGGTCAACAATACGATTTCAACGATCATCGACAAGAATACAACTGAAAAGTTCACGATAACATCTACTGATAAAAATTTGGTTAGGGTCTCAACAACATGGTATGTGGAATTCGTAGCGGATTTAAGTTGAAAATTGCAAAGCAATTTCACTAACGGTTTCAATTGAAATCGTAATAGAAAACGCTAGCGTTTTTAAAATAAAAATGATTTCATCATCGCAATATCGTTATGATCAGGTCAGAGAATATCAAACTAGACTCAAAACCGTCTGAGGAGTATGCAATGAAAATTAAAAAATATCGCAGGAGAATTACCGCAATTGATGTTACTGTGTACGCTGTGAGTGGTGTAATCACCGGAGCTGGTATTATACTGTCTTCAGTAACAATGATGGCCCCGATAGCTGTTCCAATTTGCATTTCTGCGGCAACAACAATCGCGGGAATTATTTCAATAATAACAAAAAAAATATCATCATGCAGCCAACGGAAACTACAAGACTACATAATTCAATTTCATGTTGTGTCCACTGCATACTCGCAATTATCCTCATTGATATCGTCATCGCTCGATGATACAATTATATCAGAGAGTGAGTTTTCAGCGATGGTAGATATATATGATTCTGCGATGTCAAAATTAGAAATACAACATGAGTATAATAACAATGACAACACAGATGGAATTACTTCAACAAATAGTGGAGAACACAAACCCAGTACAAACCAGCATGATCTCAATAACATCAACGAATCCAGAATTCAGTGTGAATTTCCCCTCTCCGGTTCCAGTGAAGGAAATCGCACTAGCAAAATTACGAGTGTATCACAGTTGGCCAAATATTAGGTCAAAATCATTTGGTGGTCAACAACCGAATAATTCACTGGTATTTGCAAATAAGAATAAAGACGACGGTACCCCAGACTGGAACGTTGTTTCCATACCAACCGGATCATACCAAATTGAACAAATCAATGCTGAATTGCAACGTAGAATAAAATCGATTACTGGAAAAGAATCAAAAATAGCTATAACGGTTCATGAGCCAACACTATCATCTGCCATTGAAATAAGCACAGATGGTTACGTCGTAGATATCTATCAGAGTTCTATAAGAACCGTACTGGGATGGCCTGAAATCCCACCCCGGGAAAAAACCGTTAAATTACTACCTGAACCACAAAAAACTGATTATATCACCGACAGGATAAAATCTGACAATCCAGTAAAAAGCTATAGCGATTATGACAAATTGATTTTTTTTCTTGAATTGGTAGATCCTCCCACTAAGAAGATCTACCACTATCTTCGACCGGATGACCCCACTGTAAATTTCAGAGCGATGAATAGCGATATTTCGTTGTTGTTTATATCCCTTAGATCCGGCATTCTCACCCGAGATGAATTTATCAGCGTTGTAGAAACATGTAACAAAATCATCAATGACATGGAAACATTTAATGCGCAAATCATTCAAGAGGTATTAGGTGACAGTAATCCTAAAACAAGAGATTTATTTGCAACAGACTATAAGATCCGCATAGAAGATATTCCAACATTCAAACTACCAGGATATAACGTACCACAACTAACAAAACATCTCAGTGACACCATCGATATTGGTTTTAAAATAATTCATGATACGTGGAAAAAAACACCATCACAACCACAAACAACTATCCTGACACACAATAATGACCCAGATGGTGGCGGCAGGCATATTGCTCCGTTCAATGTGAATATTTCATCGGTGATAGCGATCAATTTAGTGTGTGATGTTATCGAAGGAAGCTATCAAATAAATTTAGAACGATTAAATCAAGCTCAGCAAGGATATATTTTGTATTTATTTGCACCAACAGCTCCTCCAGGGTTTCTAATTATTGAAGATCCAACTAATCCAGTCTATATGCGATGTCATAATAATTCATTAACCAGAATTAATTTCAAACTCACTGACCAGTCCAATAATCTCATTGATTTACAAGGTGAAGTTTTACAAATTAGTCTGTTTGTGAAATCCTGAAGGGATTTTCATCCTGAAAGGATTTACGACCCGAGGACCGGACTTGATAAAATATTCGGTTGAAATCACCGTAATACATTAGCAGCAGAGGGGGTGAATCGGAAGATTTTTTTCGACATTTTTGATTAAGCAACGAAAAGGCGAATAAAGTATCACCCGCGAAATCTCATGTTTTCAGACAAAAATCACTAAGGCTCTATTTGCCAAATGGAGACTTATTTTTTTTCTGGTTAAAACATGAGATTTCGCGGGAAGGCTCTATTGCCGTTTTGACGCTTCAATCAAAAATGTCGAAAAAAATCGTCCGATTCACCCCCTCTGCTGCTCTCACATACCCCATAGGCCGAATCTGAGACTCGAACCCGCGTAGACAGAGGTGAGATGGCAGTGATTAAAACGGAGAGCGCTTTAGACCGACCACTCGGCCACTTGGGCTATCTGGCTGATTCTCCAGACTTCTGATTCGGACCATGTGAAATATTATTCAGTGTTGTACAGGATTTAAACGTGAAATTTAAAATTGTTGTTAAAGATGATTTTCTCATTATGTCCGAACCCAAGTACGTCGAGCAGTTCAAATATGTATTTAAGGCAACAAAATCCCGTTAGTACGCGTGATCATGGTGTAGTTATATATAATGAAATGACGTAAACATTATTATTTTGTATCGGTAATTTAGTAGTGAAATATTTTTTAAACTTCTCGTTCAACTTTAAATAGTTTGCTTTATTAAGAACTAATAAAATTAAGAAAACACTAACAAATAAGAAGAAATAGACTAAATGATGTGGAACTCAGTAGCGACAGTATTTCCCGAGTATGCGTCAATGTTGTTTTTTATCGAGTTCAAGTATCATTCATTATTAGGTTGGAGCTCTTTCATATATAAAACTTCACATCAAGTTACAAATTTTTTAATTTTAATAAGTTATTAGGTTAAAGAAAGACAACAATAAATAAAACCTTAACAACCATGTGGCGACATCTCACAATTATTATATAGGATCCTTCTACCTGTTCTCTATGGGACGAATTCTCCATAATTCATTATCAACAATGCCGGTGTGTACAGTGTCTCAAATGACGTCACTTCCGCTATTTGTGGGGGGGGGGGGGACCGTGTTGTTTTATTGAAGACGGTTTGGGATATATGATCGGTTTTTCATACATTTCTTCGTAACGAGTAAGAATGAAATGTTCAAATTTTCAGAAAGTGACCAATATACATATAGCAAATAATATTAAAAATTTGAACGAATTTCATTTTTACATGTTTGTCCCCTTTAAGGTACCCTTTCATATGGGTTCTTTGTGCAGTGCGGGAGCTGCCCAGCTGCGTAATAGAAGAAGAAGAAAGTATTTTATATGTTCCAAGTTTTTCTTTTCTTCCTGAAAGATTAATTCGTTAGGCAGAGAGAGAGAGAGAGAGAGAGAGAGAGAGAGAGAGAGAGAGAGAGAGAGAGAGAGAGAGAGAGAGAGAGAGAGAGAGATTAAATATAACGTAGATTTCTAAGTGTTTGTTTAAATTTAATGGAAAATTCGCTGACTTTAATTTTTTCTGTTAATTTTTGGGCGAATGGATTCAGCTTATCATCATTCATTTGTATCTTACTACACCGCATCCATTACTTAAAATCAGAACACTTCTCTATGCTTTATATGGTGAGACCATCTTCATTTGGACAGCTGGATTTATACATTTGAGTGTCGCAACCACTTATATACATATCTCCAACTGCACAAGCGGATGTACGAAATGAAATTGAGGTTGAAATTGGAATTGGTAAACAAAGTCATTTTTTGTTTGATTAGGATTTTTTAACGTAGCTTTAACAATTTTTCAGTCATATCGCTACGATGTCTGCAGTGAGGCAGTTTATAGTAATGTCTAGCACTGAGACATCATGCCGCAGACATGTAGCATGATGTCTCACCCAGTCACATTATCCTGACACCAGGCCGACCAGTCCTAACACTAACCTCTTAATGCTGAGCGTCAAGCGAGGCAGCTGTTAGTACCATTTTTGTAAGTCTTTGGTATGACTAACAAAGTCATTATTCACAGACTAATCGGTCATGTGTTATTGTGTCATATCGTTCTACATAATACAGGATGTAAAATCTATTGCCAGTAGCTTCTCGTGGGTCGGTGGTTCTTTCTGGGGGGTTTCCCGGGTTCTTCCTCTACCAATATATACTGGCCGCCATGTATAGCCTATCGTGTGCTGAAAATGGCGTTTAACCCTACAACAACAACAACAACAACAACAACATTCCCGAAGTAGAATATTATATTAACATCCAACCTTACATATATTGGATCAAGAAAAGAGCATCGTTGTACCATCTTAGGTACATAATGACATGGATATGTCAGTAAAACCTTGTAAGGTCAATAGATACTCTTAATGCAAAATATGCTTAGATGTTGTAATCACATTGTGTTGTTTGTATTTCATTGTGCATGCCTCAAGAAAGGAAAGACAAGTATGGAATATCTGTAGAGGTGTAGTGGAAAACCTCTTAAGTGTCAAAATTGCTTTAGTGAATTTATTTTAGAATTTTGGTTGTTAAGAGAATGACATTATTATTGTCTAGTACAAATTTCCAGATTTATGATTTGTGTTGGGGGTTACAGATTTGAGGAGTTTTTTTTACGTATACTGCATAAAGTTTTGTTTGAAAACGGTTTGAATTTTCCTTGATCTGATGTTTGCGCTAGCTCGGTAAAAAACATACCAGTAGATATTACTTGTGCTGCCATCTAACATTTAGTTGGTTTGTCAGTCCACTTGTATCATTGCAAGACTGAAATTTGAATGATGGTGGTTTTTTTTTATAAAAAAAACTGTCGAAATCAAATCTCACTTCCAGTCACACGTCATACACAATTTTTCTGGGAGGTGATTCCCATCTTTGACCGCGTTTCCTCGGCATCGCGTACAAATTTCCCCATGTCAGTCTGCTTTAAAGAATGTTGAAAAACATCGAGAGTAACAGTTGAAGGGAGATAACCCCTGCATAGATTAAACGTTACGTGGCTAATTTCCTCCGTAGTCAACGCCTGTTCACCATATCGTGCCATAAACATCAAAATCTCGTATCTACTCGTTTTTTGTTGATATTACCCGAGTCTCCGACGGCTTGGATTCTGTTTAATATGAGATGAATTTTTTATTTGCTCAGTGGAGTTGCTTAAAATAGGTTTCAGAAATTGAAAAATATGATTTCCAGTACAAACCTTTCAGTTCACATGTGTTTAAAGATGTGTGAACTATTTTTGAATATGCACATCGAAATGGTTTGTCTGTTCCTAGGTTCCTGAATGTTTAGAATGTATTGCTCTTTCTTGAATAGACTGGTACTATATTGACAAGCAAAGTATCAGCTCGTGACCTTTTATGCTATAGCCTAGTTTCTTGGATAGTCCGTTGTTTTTGTTTGCTTGTTTTTTCGTTTTTTTTTTTTATTGGGTGGGGTGTACGTTTTAACAGTACGTGCAACACCATATTTGTTGATTTACAAAACATAAAACCACATAAACATGTAAGGTTTCCATACATATTCATGTCACAGAATTAGGCGAAAATTGAATTTATTTTCTAATTGAATTACAGACTAATTTCACCATGGGGTGAATAAGTGGTTTTCTCCAAGGTAAGCGGCGTGTAACGATTTGCATGTGCCTGACTTCGAATTACATGAAGTCCGGAACATGAGAATCACGGGGTGCACCGGGGTGCACGGTAATTTTGCCGTGAATTCTGCTCACCTATTTGAGGGTATATAAGGCAGAATATTTCTGATAAATATGACGGAACCAAAAGTATCTTATCACAGGAAAGATAGCTCGTCATTCAATCTCCAGCCAAAGGGGTGAGTGTTAAATTTATATTTCGTTTTATTGTGAATTTTATTCAGTTTATCATTTCATATAATGATGCCTTTATTACAATGCAGATTTAAAACGTGGAATATTTGGAATTACTAGTCACTATTAGACTTTAAATGCAATAGCGTAATCTAAGGTTTAGATTATTTTTTGAGACAACTATTATTAGTCTGGTTTCTTTATTGTAGCTGATAACATCTCTGATAGCGTCTTTGAGATCGTAGCTGAAATTGTAGATGATTTGTTGCGGCACATCTCTGATAACATCTTTGATATCGTAGCTGAAATTGTAGCTGATATTGTAGCGGAGCATCTCTGTTTGTCGGATTGTCTGTCCAGCTACATCTGTCGTGACGTGTAAATATCCGGAAATCTAGAAGTCCGAGTGTCGGAGCTGTCTAGAGTTGTACACATCCGGGGCGACATCTAGGGTATTGAGGAACGTTAGTTCTAGTAGATGTTGTATGCTGTCTGTACGTTAAACTGTGGTGGATCCGTGAAGGGCAAGTGACTGATAAAAGTATTGTGTCAACCCTAGGTATTCGGGGAAACTGGGCGGCGATTCAACTGTTGGTGAATCGTACGGTTATACAGGGTCGAGACACATGTGTGTGTTGCAATTATAGTACAATTGAATACATTGTTGTATTTACATAGTAACTTCAGATCACAATAGTATTTCAAGGGATTGCATGAATCTCAATAAAAGTTAGGAACTTGATTAAATACATGTATATTTTCGTGCTAGTTGTCGCAATCCATACGTGCGATAGTATAGTTTGATGCTTGTGTTTATTATCGTAATTTATACTTGCGTTAATATAACTTTTGTAAAGGTTCCTTGGATCTGTGTCTAGTCCAAGAGATTCCTTTGTATCTGTGTTTTATTTTGTATTAATATTTCATTTGTTCATGTATTGTGAATGGTTGTGAGTGTAATTGTGGGTTGAACGCATGAGTTATTGTGTTGATACATCATTATTTTTCATTAATAATTTATTTCATAAATTTATATTCTTTCATATATTGTGTTTGTGTTGTTCATTTAATCCACCATCCTCTCGGTAACAATTCTGTTACAATTCTAATCTTTAATTTTAAATGTCAGCAGTTGGTCCTATTATGTCAGTGATTACAAAATGTGCGACAAATGCTATCAGAAATTAACTTGTTATGATAAGATAGGTGTTCTGTCAGGTTAATGAGCTTACAATATTGCATGTTGACACTGAAAGTCAACATTCGTTACTTTTTATTAGACGTTTATGTTATTTCACAAATATTCTATTTGAATCGTTGCTTCCTTCTGTGTTGATATATTGACAAAAAGATGAGTATATATTTACAATTTTAGTAGTTTTCAGTTACGATGCAAAACATTTATTAGTGTTCATCAATTTACATATGAATGAGACACTCTAAATTCAGCATATGATATGAGACACTCTAAATTCAGTATATGAATGAGACACTATTGTCACAGAATTAGGCGAAAATTGAATTTATTTCTTCTTGAACTACAAACTAATTTCAGTGGGCCCCGAGTGGCCGAGTGGTCTAAAGCGCTGTCCGTTACGGACCACTGCCATCTCACCTCTGTCTGCGTGTGTTCGAGTCTAAGATTCGGCAAATGTAGTTATGTGAGAAAGCTTGCCAGTAGCTTCTCCTGGGTCGGTGGTTCTTTCCGGGGTTTGTCCGGTTTCTTCCTCCACCATTAATACTGGCCGCCATGTATAGCCTATATTGTGCTGAAAAATGGCGTTAAACCATAAAAAACAAAAAACAAACTAATTTCACCATTTTTTTTGTTTCGTCGTACATGCGTTACCTGGGGTGAATAAGTGTTTTTTTTCAAGGTAAGCAACGTGTAACGATTTGCATGTGCCTGACTACGAATCACTTGAAGTTAGGAACATTAGAATCACGGGGTGCACGGGAATTTTGCCGTGAATTCTGCTCACCTATTTGAGGATATATAAGGCAGAATAATTCTGATTAAATTACGAGTCCAGAAGTATCTTATCACAGGAGAAATAGCTCGTCATTCTTTCTCCAGTCAAAGGGGTGAGTGTTAAATTTATATTTCGTTTTATTGTGAATTTTATTCAGTTTATCATTTCATGTAATGATGCCTTTATTACAATGCAGATTTAAAACGTGGAATATTTGGAATTACTTGTCACTATTAGACTTTAAATGCAATAGCGTAATCTAAGTTTTAGATTGTTTTAGAAACAACTATTATTAGTCTGGTTTCTTTATTGTAACTGATTTGTAGCGGAACGTCTCTGAATTGTAGCTGAACGTCTCTGAATGTCTCTGATTTGTAGCGGAACGTCTCTGATTTGTAGCGGAACGTCTCTGAATTATAGCTGAACGTCTCTGAACGTCTCTGAATGTCTCTGAATTGTAGCTGAATGTGATTGATTGTGCCGTCATTATGATGTTTAATTGTGCAATCAAATTGAGGTATCTGACTGTCTGTCTGTCGGACTGTCTGTCCGTCTACATCTGTCGTGATGTGTAAATATCCGGAAATCTAGAAGTCTTAATGTCCGAGTGTCGGAGCTTTCTAGAGGTGTAAACGTCCGGGGTGGCATCTAGGTATTTGGGACCGTTGGTTCTAGTAGATGCTGCATGCTGTCTGTACGTATAACTGTGGTGGATCCGTGAAGGGCAAGTGACCGATAAAAGTATTGAGTCAACTCTAGGTATTCGGAGAAGCTGGGCGGCGATTCAACAGTTGGATCGTACGGTTGTACAGGGTTGAGACACATGTGTGTGTTGCAATTGTAGTACAGTTGAATACATTGTTATATTTACACATAGTTACTTTGAATCACAGTAGTATTTCAAGGGATTATATGAATCTCAATAACAGTTAGCAACTTGATAAAATACATGTAGATGTTTGTGCTAGTTGTCGCAATCCATACGTGCGATAGTATAGTTTGATGTTTGTATTTGTAATCGCAATTTATACTTGCGTTAATATAACTTTTGTTAAGGTTCCTTGGATCTGTGTATAGTCCAAGAGATTCCTTGGAGCTGTGTTTATTTTGTATTAATATTTAATTTATTTTTGAATTGTGAATGGTTGTGGAGTGTGAGTGTGGGTTGAATGCATGAGTTATTGTGTTGATACATCATTATTTTAAATTAATAATTTATTTCATAAATTTACATTATCTTTCACATATTGTGTTTGTGTTGTTCATTTAATCCACCATCCACTCGGTAACAATTCTGTTACAACTCTAAATTCAGCATATGAATGAGACACTCTAAATTCAGTATATGAATGAGACACTCTAAATTCAGTATATTATAATATAACATGCCATAATAAAACATGCCATAATAACATGCCATAATAAAACATGCCATAATATAACATGCCATAATAAAACATGCCATAATAGAACATTTTATAATAAAACATGCCATAATAAAACATGCCTTATATAACATGCCTTATATAACATGCCATAATAGAACATGCCATAATAGAACATGCCATAATAGAACATTTTATAATAAAACATGCCATAATATAACATGCCATAATATAACATGCCATAATAGAACATGCCTTATATAACATGCCATAATAAAACATGCCATAATAGGACATTTTATAATATAACATGCCATAATAAAACATGCCTTATATAACATGCCACAATTAAACATGCCATAATAAAACATGCCATAATAAAACATGCCATAATATAACATGCCATAATAAAACATGCCATAATAGGACATTTTATAATATAACATGCCATAATAAAACATGCCTTATATAACATGCCACAATTAAACATGCCATAATAAAACATGCCATAATATAACATGCCATAATAAAACATGCCATAATAGAACATTTTATAATAAAACATGCCATAATAAAACATGCCTTATATAACATGCCTTATATAACATGCCATAATATAACATGCCATAATAAAACATGCCATAATAAAACATGCCATAATATAACATTTTATAATAAAACATGCCATAATATAACATGCCATAATAAAACATGCCTTATATAACATGCCATAATAAAACATTGCCATAATAGAACATGCCATAATATAACATGCCTTATATAACATGCCACAATAGAACATGCCATAATAGAACATGCCACAATAGAACATGCCATAATAGAACATGCCATAATATAACATGCCATAATAAAACATGCCTTCTATAACATGCCATAATAAAACATTGCCATAATATAACATGCCATAATAAAACATGCCTTATATAACATGCCATAATAAAACATTGCCATAATATAACATGCCATAATAAAACATGCCTTATATAACATGCCACAATAGAACATGCCATAATAGAACATGCCATAATAAAACATGCCTTATATAACATGCCATAATAAAACATGCCATAATAAAACATGTCCATAATGCCATTATTGGCAATGGCAATATAGCACATGGGTGTAGAATTGAGCCTGTCGACAGGCTCAGTAGGAGGGAGATGAGAATGGGGAAGATATTAGGACTGTAACCATTGCCAGTTATGCAATAGAAATCAATTAGGCATTCCCATGCCGCCATATTGTTTCCAACCAATAATGCTTCAGCAATAATGGCATTATTGATTACCATCACCTACACTCAATTCTACACCCATGTGCTATATTGCCATCCTTCAGTAGCACGCGCTCACTCAATTCCTTTGCACTAGAATTCTGCACTACTCCTAATTCTATTTATGCACTATCTATTGCACATTTCCCTTGCCCTATCTTGCTCTCCAGACCAGTGTTTCCAAATGTCACATGACATCCGTCCCGTCCCGTTATTATTCCGTCAATTACACTTTATCAATTTATGTTCAAATTCTCTAAGTTCATCATCCGCCATCTTGTATTCTACTTCTCTACTCCCTGTATACTTCTCATTAACTGTAACGATACTATTCCCATTAAATATTTTATTTATCCTACGAGTTCATATTTCCAAATGTCACATGACGTCTATCTTATGACGTCATACCAGTCAGTATGTCCCGTCCCGTCATTATTCAGTCATTTATAATAATTCCACTGACCCCGTCCCGTCCCGTCAGTATTCAATCAATTATAATAATCCACTGATTCCGTACGGGGTTCCGTCATTCCATATGTTAAAGATAAATAATTTATTCAATGGGTTTATAACCATTACAGTTAGCGTACAGTATACAGTTAAGCATATTTTAGTAAGTTTACTACTATCTTTATTGCCTGTATACTTCTCGTTAACTACAATGCTACTATTCCCATTAAATATTTCTCATATCCCTGAACGTCCACCTCTCAGTATTATCACATGACGTCAATCTTATGACGTCACACCAGTCAGTCCCGTCCAGTCAAATAATTCAGTCAATTACAATAATCCACTGACTCTATCCTAGTATAAATAGAGGCTGTTAGCGTCAGTTTATTCAGTTTGAGTATTGCATTCATAGCGAGCAGACGTGTTAAACTGTTCAAGATGCCTTGCAGTTATTACCAAATTGTGATTTATCCTGCCAAGAAGAATAATATTCTTCTCGACAACAACAGTATTAGACACAAAGACTACAGGGGATTCTATACCTATATGGATTACAAGCCTGTGGATATGATTTGTTTATTCCTGAACAACTTAACAGAGACTGTATTATATTTACATAATGATTATACAGCATCATGTGGAAGAGGACATGGATTACATTATCATGCTATTGTATGCAGTCCATGCAGTGCCAGCTTAGCTGGATTTGGCAGTTACATCAAGTTAAACGCATTCTTACAGCAGAACCAATGGGGATTGCAATGTAGATTAGTAAATAATCTACGATCGTGTGTGTTTGAGAAGAACAATAAGAACTATTCATTTATCGGAGGGAAAGATGGAATTATCTTAGACATCCACAAGAGATCTAAAGAAGTACCAGACCTCCTACGGATGATAGCCAATGGAAACAAGGGTTCTAAACGTAAGGCCATAGAAACAGAATTTACTGTCCATAGTTCCAACGATGAAGGATCTCCCAGAAAGAGACTGAGAGAAGAACCAAGTACCAGTCAGAATACAAATACTATTGTATTTGAGAACGATGTATGCAATATTAAATTAGAAGGGGACATAGAGCAGATTCCATCAGGAGATGTAGTACTACCTACTGGAACAGTTGTTCACGAGGGACAAACTATGAGTAAATCCAAGTACATACTGAATCTGCTAGACAGATGTGTAACGTCCATGAACAAGAAGATTCTTTATGAATCAGAGATCTTGGAAATACAAAAGAACATTGAATGGGTAATGTGGCAGATGCAAGATGTTGTAAAGAAGGAAGAATATGTAGGGACTCAATTGATACAAGAAATAGAAGAGATCCATGTTATAAGTGAATCATCTGATGAATCATCCGATGAATCATCCGATGAAGATCTGATAGAAGCCACTATCCAAGCGGAACATGCTATGGACGAAGAAACAGAAACACTATGGGAAGAGAGAATCCAGTTTGAGCAGGAAGTATACCACGATACTCCTGATACATTGAGATCAGTGATTGTAACATCTGATATGGATAAACATGATGTATCAACCCAAACAGGGGAGAAACCAGACCTGAAACAAATGGATCTGACAGAAACATGCGAATTGTTATTCAATGACACTAAACCTCTGAAGAATAATATAGAACTTGCAGAGCATGAGTTCATTGGAGAAATATCACTATATTTCGTGCGCAAGCATATCAAAGAATTGGATGATAAGGGCAATTTGAGAGATGTATTAAGTGAATCGTTTAAACAGAAGGCACAGGATAACATTAAATGCAGGGATATTACGACTGACAATATCCTGAGAAGAATCATTCTTCAGATTGAAACAGCAGATACATTGCATTTACCAACATTGGAGGATTACGTAACAGAATCTGTTCTAGAAGAACAATGTGATTGTATTGACTGGGAGAGAACCATGAATGGAGAAGAATCTCCAGATGATATTTGTTATTGTGAGTACAAGCTGGATCTGAAGATGTGCTACCTGTATGAACTCATTTCCAATTCACAGAAGAAACACGTTGTGATGACTCTAGGATCATAGACACTATTAAACTGAATTTAAATTGAATTTATTGAATTAAGGCCCTTAGACCAAAGGGTATTGTACATACGTCAATAAATGTTTTGTACCCAAAACAATGTCTTGTCAATTACATACAGTACTGATTTATCAGTACTGAACATACATACATACATACATACATACATACATACATACATACATACATACATACATACATACATACATACATACATACATACATACATACATACATACATACATACAGTACTGATTTATCAGTACTGACCTACACTGGGAACTACACCAATTGGAATATCTAAAATAAGGTTCAAATTGGGATGCTGGGTGAAATACAAGGGGAGGCAATTCTGTATTGACTAAATAGGAAAGAAAGAGTTGTTGCCCTTGGATGATATGAATGTGTGAGCCTTGCGAGTGAAATAGATAGGCTACAATTCCGTAGTACAAAAGAAGGAATGTAGGGTTTGTATGATGTTAGAAGAGGTGCATCCAAATGAGTGCACCGATACTGTTAATGTAAATAAATAAATAAATAAATAAATAAATAAATAAATGGGATCAGATTGATCTGTTTCTTCCGTACGTGGTACCCAGTTTGCTATAGTAAACAATGGCAACCTGACCACATAGAGCTACAGAACCAGTCTAATCAAGATCACTGTTATAATAAATTAGCATATCAAAGTAAGGTGTATTGAATTAGGGAGAACATTAGAAGTATTCCTATTGCAAATAAATATAAATAAAGTACCCCCACCCCAAGAATGATAAGGACATTCGCGAATATGTTTGCGCTTGCGCTAACGTGTTTAATTCGCGGTCTGTTCAGACTATGTTTAAATTCAGGCCAGTTCAATTGGAACGGAGTAAATAATTTACGGAACTGAAATACACCAGTAAGGTGTATTTGTTGGTGCAGTAATCCAATGCCTGAGATGACGTCACGTTGCTACAGCCCTCCGTCAATCCGTGAAATATTATCATTTACGGAATTCGCTAGACTGACGGACCCAAAGAACATAAGTGTCATTATCATATCTGGGGGGAGTGACCCCAGTGTACTCGAGCTGAGGAGTAAGGAACGGAACAGTGCGCCTCCGTAATCAGTCATTGGGGGATGTGGCAGGGGGGGGGGGGCGTCCCCGCCCCCCCCCCCCCCCGACACATCACACAATGACTGATTACTCAGGCGCACTGTGTAGTGACGTAACGACTACAGCGAGAACTACACCACTAACTATCATATCTGGGTGTAGTTAGTGGTGTAGTTCTCGCTGTAGTCGTTACGTCACTACACAGTGCGCCTGAGTAATCAGTCATTGTGTGATGTGTCGGGGGGGGGGGGGCGGGGACGCCCCCCCCTGCCACATCCCCCAATGACTGATTACGGAGGCGCACTGTTCCGTTCCTTACTCCTCAGCTCGAGTACACTGGTGTCACTCCCCCCAGATATGATAATGACACTTATGTTCTTTGGGTCCGTCAGTCTTGGATAATTCCGTCAAGAATAATTCTGACGGATTGACGGAGGACTGTAGCAACTGCACGTGCTCATGGATAGCAACGGTGACGTCATCTTAGGCATTGATTGTATACATCAACAAATACACCTTATTGGTGTATTTCAGTATGCCATTGGTCACTCCGTTCCAATTGAACTGGCCTGATATGCAACATAGTCTATAAATAGACCAACATCTAAACACATTGTTTTATTCAAAACAATATGATGTTGAGCGTCCTTATCAATCTTGGGGGGTGGGGGTATTACTTATTTATATTTCTAACATTAGGAATATTTCTAATATCTCCCTAATTCAATACACCTTACTTTGATATGCTAATTTATTTTAACAGTGATCTTGATTGACTGGTTCTGAAGATTTATGTGGTCAGGATGCCATTGCTTGCAACAGCAGACTGGGTACCACGTACGGAAGAACTAGATCAAATCTGATCTCCCATATTTTATATTTTATATTTTATATTTTATATTTACAGTATCGGTACACCTGATTCGGTGCACCTCTGCTAATATCACATAACCCTGTATGTCCTTATTACAAAAGAAAGACATACAGCCTATCTATTTTGACTCGATGAACTCAAACATTCCAATCAGCCAAGGGCAACAACTCTTTCTTTCCTATTTAGTCAATACAGAATTGCCTCCCCTTGTCTTTCACCCAGCATTCCCAACTGTAACCTTATTTTAGATATTCCAATTGGTGTATTTCCCGGTGTATGTATGTATGTATGTATGTATGTATGTATGTATGTATGTATGTATGTATGTATGTATGTATGTTCAGTACTGAAAAAACAGTACGTATGTAATTGACAAGACATTGTTTTGGGTACAAAACATTTATTAACGTATGTACAATACCCTTTGGTCTAAGGGCCTTAATTCAGAAATAGACATGTTTCACACGTAGGTAGAAATAACACTGCAACAGTTCCACGTCTTCTTCGTCTTTGATTTGGAATTCTTTCTTTATGTAATCTGTAAAGAATCCAATATCGATGCTATCTAGCAGCATTTGACAAATTAGAGTTCTGGTAGGATTCACATTAAACATGTCCACATTAGTAATCTTGTCCGATACGGCCATAACAAATTCGTCTTCTAGTAAAGACTTCCAATCGCCTTTGATATCCAATTCCCTTATTTTATGTTCAAGCTCACTTCGTGTCGCTATAGCAGGCTTCGATTCCATATACGATGTAACAATCATATGGCAATCCGTTCCCTTGTTTACCATTGTCGGCTTGTTCCTTCGGACAGCCTTTAGTTTCTTCCTTGGAGGTTCTTCTGTCTTGACATCATCTGTCTGTGTAGACATTTCAGCATAGGTCCTTTTCAGTGTATGTTTCACTTCCACTGTCTCTAATGCTTTCTCTTCTGTCGTTGTCTTCACTAATGATTCCATATTGCTATCCTCAAATAACTTGTCCATAATAATCTCATCCCTGTCGTTAAAGGCACTGAGAACTGTTTCGTGTACATCCAACAGGAAGTTCTTTAAGTTCCTTTCAAGGATTCTCTCATAGGTGTGTTCTAATTGAATCTTGATGACTTCTCCGATATTACTCAATAATAGTTCTTGGATCTTGTACAACGTATCAAGAATTAAGTACTGACGAATCCAACGATTCTCATTGACTTGAGGCAACATTGCTTTCATTGTATTCAATTGTTCTGTGAATCGTAAGGCCACATAACGTCGAAGTAAAGGTGCTCGAACGGTTTCCCAGTCGGTAGGTTTCGTGTCTTTAACTTCTGTTTTATCGGTTACGACATCAGCAGGATCGTCACAGGTCCAATAAGGCCGATCGTTCATGGTAGTCAAGAAGTGGGCTCGTGCGGGTATGACTGCCCCCAATGTCTTCGTTGTAAAGACTCCACCATGTGCGCCTTGTCTAAAGACAGCCTGGTTCGTAACCTTCATGAGGTCATCGTTCTTCCAGTCAGAACACAGAATAAGCCTTTCGGAATCTCGCGGAGCAAACCGACAGACCCCTGCTGCCTCGTTGGCCACTTGTTTACAACTGGTATTCAGATCCGCAAAGAGTGATTTCCCTGTCTTAGCCTTTCCCCAGAATACTAACTCTGGATAATTGTCCTGGTATTTGCGATCGTGAAAGAATGGCAAGTTCTGTAGCACTCTGATAAAGGTAGCTCGCTTATCCTTTGGTAAACTTAGAAACAATTCGTTAGTCGTATCCACATTAGAGTCTTCCCGAAGAACCCCTTTAATCTTGCATGTCTCTGAATTGCATATATCAACGAAGGTCTGGAAGTCTCGTTCGGGCCCTTCTTTCTGATCTCTTTCTATGATTGCTTTGTACATTCGCACTAAATGCAGTTCATCTTTGATTGGCTTGATCTTGTGGTTCGGAACTCCTATATCTTTAGCTTCGATCATGATGTTATCCAAGGTCAGAGGCACTGTTCGCTGAGTCAAGTTCATAATGATAGTATGGTACATAGAGTCTTTAGACATTTCGTTATGAATTCCGGTCTGTGGATTTGCCTTGTAGCAATAGGCTACAGCCTGTTTCTTAGTGGTAGTCATAGGTTCCACGTGGCTAAGAGCGCCTTGAATCTCTTCGGGTTTCAAATGTAAGGTCTCTGCAATAAGTCGGCGAGCTCTACTGCGAACTATAGCAGAAGGACGTTTATTTTGTTCTGTATTACCCTCCAGAAACAAACAGCCATGGCGATGTACGTAACAGACTTGCTCGTCAGCGACTTCACGATAGCCAAGGTATAACTGGAAACAGACATCGGTACGATCTAATTCAGTAGCCTTTAGTGGTCGGTCTTTATTGTTCCAGCTAGGCCCCATAGCAGCTTCAACTTCAGGCATATTGGAGACCAATTCTTGAATTAGAGTGAAACAATAGTTGCGAGACAATTTGCGATTAGTCTCTGACATTAATTCAGGCATGATAGCAGCGTAGGTTTTGATGCTTCTCGATCAACGGTCGGCAACAGAATGAAACAACTTAGTGAAGCACCCGTATATATACTAAACAGCCGCAATCTTGGAATAGATCAGTGGAATTATTATAATTTAAAATATTGACGGGACGGGACTGAATTAGCTGAGACGGAATTGACGGGACGGGACGGGACGGACTGGTGTGACGTCATAAGATGAACGTCATGTGGAAAGATATAGATAGTTGGTTAACGGGGATGGTGCATGAGTGGTTAACGGACGGTTAACGAATGGTCGAAATGTGGTTGAGATAAGGAATTGACCATAAATTGACCAAACATAAACCAGCTGTAAACCAGCTGTTAACCAATCTCGTAGACCAAAACATGGTATATTTTACTGACGAAACAGATTCAGTGAATCAGTGAAAGAATATTAAATTGACGGAATACTGACGGGACGGGACGGGGTCAGTGGATTATTATAATTGAAAGAATACTGACGGGACGGGACGAGACGGAATAGAGTGTAGATGTATAGGGTGTAGATGTGGGTGGGTTTGGACTTAGAGAATTTGAGAAGAACATGTGGAAAGATAGAAGTACTTGGTCTATGGGAATGGTGCATGAGTGGTAAATGGATGGTCTATGGAAGGTTTATAAATGGTAAAGAACGTGCTACTAACGATGGCAATATAGCACATGGGTGTAGAATTGGGTGTAGGTGATGGTAATCAATAATGCCATTATTGCAGACGCATTATTGTGTGAACTTAGAATAAATTCAAAAGAAGAATTTACAAACAATGGACATTGCTTAAACCGGTAATGAAAACAGTCATACTATAGATAATTCCATAATAAAACATGCCTTATATAACATGCCACAATAGAACATGCCATAATAGAATTAGTTTCGGGTATAGATAATTCCCTATTGAGAGTTTTAGAAGAGCTTGAAATATGATGAAATACCTTTCTGCTAAAAGACTGTCATGTGGAAGTCTTATTTACAAAAGAATATGAGTTAAGGAGTACGCATCAGCATCACGAGCTGCATTCTCCAAGGGTTCGATCGTGTGCTCGTCAAGATAAATCATAATGTCGCTATGGATACAGTTTTTAAACTCTTCAAGTAATACGCGCCATTTGCGACATTCATTATAGGTTTCAGTTTTCATTGTTAAATACGATTTATCAAATAACTTATATTATTCTCTAGCAAATTCTACATGAGTTTGTCTAGCTTCTTTTTTTATAGTTTCTGAATTTTGCCTATAAGCTTCAGGGACTAGCTCATAACACCTTAAGATATATACTTATAGTTTTAAGAATCAAATCCGAAAGTAATCCAAGAATAATCCACGATATAAATTATAAATTTCCTAGTAATGAAATGTTCTGATAGGTTTAAGCTCGGGTCCGGTTGGAAAATCTAAGATGGAAGACGATGGCGTATGCGGAAGTCTGTTTATAAAAACACAATATTTAACACTCCGGTGTTTGAAATCCAATTAAACTTTCGATAAACTGTATCTGTTCAAGAATTATATATGAGCACATTAAATATTTCCCGAAATATGAATTAATCCTTTAAAATCCAAATGAACTGAACGAAAGTTAACTTGGATTCACAACCAGGCTACAACTAAAGAAGTCGTCAGTTGTAAAATCCCCAAAATATTTGTTAAAATATTTCACTAAAACAAAGATTTAATCGTATTCTAATATGCAGTTTTAAAAATATCCCCCAAAATTGCAAAATCGAAAATAAAAGAGAGAGGTGAAAGAGGCATGAGTTCGTTTATATCAAGTACTCCTAACATGACCATACTGAAAACCAATTTTTTTACTTTAAGAAGAAGAAAAATGTGTACTTCTTTATTTACTAGTTCCAGCTTGACCTTGATAACAACCAATAATTTTAAAATACATTTAAAGAATGTTTATGTTGTCGTCACTAATCCTGAATCAAGGTCAGGTTCTAGGTCAACATTACTTGTTTACCAAAGAATAATTTAGTCCATACGTTTTTTTAAGAAGAAAAACACAATTCTCTCTAGTGAATAAATTTAAATTATAATATCATGTCACAAAAATGAATTTAAAACTGACAATTAAATTGAAACACACACACACACACACACACACACACACACACACACACACACATATATATATATATATATATATATATATATATATATATATATATATATATATATATATATATATATATATATTGAAATACAATTTTTTCTTAGTAGAAGAGTCGCTGTTCTCATTCGCAGGTTAGATGCAGAAGTCTCTGTCATGGAGAAAAGGATTTCCCCACATTACCCCAACCTAACCCATATACGATAAATTGGATCTCTCAATTTTAAATATTTAATTAAATTCATATTCTGTGAAAGCAAAAATAAAATTGAAATTAAGATACAAAAAAGAGTAATACTACCTCCTGTTTATAAGTATTTTAATCTTGACATCATCTTTCACACCAGAATCTTAGCTGATTAGCACCGTTCTTATGACAATAGTCGAAATTGGCAACGCTGCATTTATGAGGTATCAAAATATCAGTCTATACCCGAAACTAACATGTTTTTTTTATAAGTATTAAATTCAGGCACGAAAAGTGATCCACAAGGCTTAATGGTCCTTGATACAGTAGTCGTGTCTCTGACGGTACAGAGTCACATGACCGGGAAACTCATTAATGGTCGGAAGAGTCGAAAGATATCGTATAGTTTAGTCCTTTGTTTCGACATATGCAAGGAAACATGCGGTGATGCATTTGATAACATTCTTAACGCTAAATATCAACGTAAACGCTAAGATATAAGACCAGGGAAGAAACCCTTTAAGGCCCTTAGAGGGAGCCAGAGAGTAAACAAAACTCAAACTGACAATAAGCACAATGAGTTTACCCGAACCATCTGGCTTAATGGTGCTGATTGTTTGTGTTATTGCAAGTATAATTGCATTAGTGACGCCATATTGGTTAGAAAGTGACGACATCATAAACGGGAGACACCACATGGGTCTATTCGCAACATGCAATGAAAATTGCTGTACATGGATATTTGAAGATGAGACGTGGCATCTGAAATATGAAGCAGGTATTGAGAGAGAGAGAGAGAGAGAGAGAGAGAGAGAGAGAGAGAGATTCTAGCAGTATATATATATATATGTATATATATATATATATATGTATATATATATATATATATATATATATATATATATATATATATATATATATATATATATATATAAGTATATAAACACATTGTGCTTATTGTCAGTTTGACTTTTAAATTTAAAAAAATCATTTTCTCGTGGTATAGTATTGACTTTACATATATCTCATGGTTTAGTATTGATTTTCCATGTTCTCATTATATAGTATTGATTTTACATGTTGTCATCGTATAGTATTGATTTTACATGTTCTCATCCTATAGTACTGATTTTACATGTTCTCATGGTTTAGTATTGATTTTCCATGTTCTCATTATATAGTATTGATTTTACATGTTGTCATCGTATAGTATTGATTTTACATGTTCTCATCCTATAGTATTGATTTTACATGTTCTCATTATATAGTATTGATTTCACATGTTCTCATGGTTTAGTATTGATTTTCCATGTTCTCATTATATAGTATTGATTTTACAAATTTGTCATCGTATAGTATTGATTTTACATGTTCTCGTGGTTTAATGATGATTTTACATGTTCTCATGGTTTAGTATTGATTTCACATGTTCTCGTGGTTTAGTATTGATTTCACATGTTCTCATAGTTTAGTATTGATTTTCCATGTTCTCATGGTTTAGTATTGATTTTCCATGTTCTCATTATATAGTATTGATTTTAAATGTTCTAATGGTTTAGTATTGATTTCACATGTTCTCGTGGTTTAGTATTGATTTTACATGTTCTCGTGGTTTAGTATTGGTTTTACATGTTCTCGTGGTTTAGTATTGATTTTACATGTTCTCGTGGTTTAGTTTTGGGTTTTACATATTCTCGTGGTTTAGTATTGATTTTACATTTTTTCAAGGATAATATTGATTTTACATGTTCTCATTGTATAATATTAATTTTACATATTCTCATGGTATAGTATTGATTTTACATGTTCTCGTGGTTTAGTATTGATATTACATGTTCTCGTGGTTTAATATTGATTTTACATGTTCTCATGGTATAGTATTGATTTTACATGTTCTCATGGTATAGTATTGATATTCCATGTTCTCATGGTATAGTATTGATATTTCATGTTCTCATGGTATAGTATTGGTCTTAGATCCAAATACTTTAACAAATACACTTTGGTGCTCAGCGTAGCAAACATTATCCATTCAAAAGACATTTACTTTGTAATACATCGGTTCTTTCTTCAGTGTTTGGAACTGACGCATTCAATAGCAATGGGTCACTCGTCACTGTCCTTGATTTCTATTCTAGATTTTTTGGATCCCTCCTTCTACAAGATGTTTGAGTGAGAGGATTCAAAATACCCAAGCTAAAATTTGATAACACGTACTGCATAAACTATGCATTATTTATTTTCATTACACACATGTTCATGACAACCACGTTAACTTTATATATCTAAATTACTATTGCAAAAACGAATAATCACCATTTTCCACGTCGTCAACATCAATGACACTTTTCAATTAATTTCAGATTTGTTCATTTCTACACAAGGGCTCATGCTAGTGGGAGTATTGGTCGGATTGTCAGCGTTGCTAGTGGCAATACTCGCTCTTTGCTGCACGTGCAAAAACTGCAATCCAAATAACGCTGTCGCTGCGTTTATTCTTGTTGGATGTAAGTTGAATAACCTACGGCAATATCAAAATGTCTCTCATACTAATGATTCGGCCTGCTCAACTTGCACTTAAAACTGTTCTTTACCGTTTACAATGAAATCGGTAATTTATATTAGTAACCTTTTATTTCCTAGTAATATTAATTTCTTTATTGTTATTATATATTTTAGTTAAAAGAGCATTATGTACGTCTGTTCACCTTAAAGTCATCTTGCAGTTCTGTAGGTTTTCTGTCCTGAACTTTGAAAATCCGTCAACGCTTCTCTCTCTCTCTCTCTCTCTCTCTCTCTCTCTCTCTCTCTCTCTCTCTCTCTCTCTGCGAATTTGCTTAAATAAGTCTGACTAGATACATTTTTATTTTTTGTTATTTTGGTAATTTTAGTTCTGTGCATGGGAAGTGCGGTGGCGGTGTTTGGGATCAAAGTATCCAATGAGAGAAAAGCTAAGTTAAAATGGGATTCTGACAGTTTCGTTTGGTTCCGCTGGTCATATTGGATCGCCATAGTCGCCGCGGGCCTCTCTTTGGTCACCGCTTTGATGTAAAGCTGCAGGAACAGGAAGAATATTTAAGAAATTGGAGTGCAGTGCATGCTGGGACGATGCTATCTCACACAGGGGGCTATCTTGCAAAATTGGAAACCTACTCGTGACATAAGGTGTGATAATGGATGATTTCGACTACCAATCAGATTCCTGTTAAGTTCATATAAATAAATGAGGCCCCAATCGTGTCCCAAAATATGCATTTATTTATTTTACTTGGTGGCTTTTAAACACGAAGATATACAACTAAAAGGGCAATTGTTGTTTCTTGCGTTGTGGAATCTATTTTCGTGGATTATATTATAGTTAACAAGGCCTATGACGTTGACCGTCAAAGTAGATACATCTAACATTTTGCATACAGTATGCCTAAACGTCAATGACGTCATGTGTTTTTCTTTGAAAACATTGTCTCTATGATGCATGTATTTACGTTTAATCACTTTTCACACCTATATCCATTTTCCTTTGTAACGTATACTTGCATTTATGTTTTGTAATGACAAAGAGTATTCAAAATTTGGAATGGATAGATACAGAATAACATTTTGTGTATTTCTTAGCCTTCAATAAACACCAAAATATACAGGTATTTTGCACAAAATCAACTGAGATATGCTGTGACTTTGTATTATTAAGGATCACAACCCAGTGTTGAGAACTTCAGTGATTAAAGCACATTTAGGAATGTATCAATGTAGTGGGTAAGGTGGGCTTATATTATACAATTTTGTATTACCAATTAGATAACATTGTTCCTTATAATGATCATAAATATTTTGTTCTTTTTCACGATTTTTATGAGAGAGAGAGAGAGAGAGAGAGAGAGAGAGAGAGAGAGAGTATTTTAGCCGTAAAGCATATAGCACGCCACGCATTATCGGCGGCTTTTCTGCGTTGTGAACTAAAACATCATCAGTTAGTTGTATATTTGTTTTCTTTTATTGGACACTAGCTAAAAACATACCGGAGCTACAATTAATGATATATCTAAGTTAGTACAAAACACCAAAATTCCAAAAAATAGTAAAAACTATAACAGAAGAAATTTTATACGATTCGAAACATTATTAAAAAGGAAGAGATCCAATAAATATCATTGATCATAATGAATGGAATAACGCAATAACAATATTTCCACGAGATCGAACCGTACAATTTTATCAATGAAATATGTTTGATTATATTCACGAAATACGTAAAAGCGATACTGTATCAGAATGATTATTTAAGAGTTCAGATGAAGCAAAATATGACTAATTTGTACTACCTAGCGGTGAAATGTACCGTCTAGAATCTCTCCACGAAGAAATGAAAAATCTTGCGCAGACATTTTTAACTGACAATATTGAGCAATTACTAAATAATTATTTCACCGTTTAAATAGTGTATTGTTATACTTTAGTGTCAATGAAAAATCCATTCAAAAATTATTTTTTTCTAAACGCTCGTATCGGTGATCTGGATGATTGGTCATGATGATCTGACATACATGGGTAAATCCGTACGGAACAACATCGAATATACCAGTGTAGATGATTCAATGATAGCGCACATCTTGTGACGGGAACAAGTGAAGGGAACAAAGTCATCTATATGCGGATCGAAACGGATTAAGTTCTTTCACCAATCCGAACACGCGTTACAAAATTCAGTGCCAAGTCTGTCTTCCACTCCAACGAATGGTCTGTGACGTCCCATTACCTACACAGGCGTCAGTGAGTCGTGAATCAATGCGACAGTTTTCAATCATAATGGAAACTAAGACGACGGTGAATTGGGTGATATATCAGCGGCTATCACGTCAACACTATTCCTGTCCCAGAAGAGACTGATTGTAATTGGGGTTTAGTCGATTTTCTCTCTTATTCGCAATTATTAGTTCATGTACCTGTATATTCGCCTTCTCCTCCTTCCGTAACACACGTCGAAGATTTGAAAAAGAGAAAGAAGCAGAACAAGCTTTTCTTCTTCAACAGCAACAACGAGATAAAGAGGCAAAAAAGAAACGATAGGAAGAAGAAGCACCATAAACAAAACAAGGTCTATGAGAGAAAGAGAACAGTGAAAGTCAAACGGTGAGAATACCCTTAGACATTTTAGCATAGTTACGGAGTCTAAAACAATTGTATCAGACTTTTTTTAATTACTACTCAAGAGAAAAGACCTTCCCGAGGCAAACAACCCAACCCTGTCACTACAAATTGATACCCACCCTAGTGATTTTTAACAAATCGTCATCGACAGGAGCATGTCCAGAAGCAGACCTTGGCCGTGTCAATGGATTGAGGCAGTTAAAGCTGATTACGTCCCGTTCCTGTAACCAATGGTCCTTTTCAGGCCCACTCACTTCTCTCGAAAAGAGATACTATTCATTATGTCAAAATCAATTAAAACACAAAATCCCCTTTTTTCCCAATGATGTACGTATGTTTGTGAGTGAGTACGTGTGTGTAGGTTCTTATTCTAAAAAATCAAAAAGCTAGAGACACTTACGTTTTCTGTCTGTTATATTCTAGCACAAATTTTACAATCACTTTCACAGCACAACCCTTTCAAATGTTCATATTCTACTTCAGTGTCTTACTTCACTGTCTCTGTGTTTTGAATATCTTTTCATTTTCACATGTTTTACTCCTCTTCCTCCTCAGTTCTCCCAGTCTTCTTTATTACTATTTCTTATTGTTCGGAACGTGTCGTGGTTATTTTTATTGGGAGGGTACCTATTCTTAATGTTCTGAACCCCTCTCTTTCTCAAGATCCTGGTGTTGTAGGGCCTTCTGAAGAAAAATGTCATTTCTCTTGACAATGATAACAGGTATTTTGACTTTTGTCTTTTCTGTCTTGCTTTTATGGTGGTCTGGACAGTATGTGGCCCACTGCCATTTATTCTTATAGATGTGGCAAGTATCTTGACCTTTATCTCAAAAGGTGCGGGAGTAGTATGCCGGGTAGTCTGAAAACAATTCGTTTGACACTACGCACAGCTCTGATCAGAAGTTCTGTGTGTGTTGGCTCATCCATGAATGGTGTGACATTCATCTATGGACCAATGGCGCTTAAAATGTAGTCATTTGACTTTTTGTAGTTCAGATGAAACGATCGCATTAATTCGTGGAAAAAGTAGAAGGAAGTAAGAGACAGAAACGTGAGTTATCGCCTTGTATAGTAGCTGAAGTTTTGGCTCAGATTCAAGCCAGTGAGTTTGAAGATGACAAGAATGAGACAGAATTCAGACCCAGAGAATCTACACCCAACCAAATTCCACCACCATCACCAACACCAGTAAACCCTGAAAAGTACTGCCACATTCGGAGACCGAAAATATCTGCTATAGAACATTTAGAACCAAACTTTACATGTACACGGTCACAATGTAAAGATGTAAAGTCCGAATACCATTTGATGGATTCATCACCGATGATTCTTTGTTAACCACACTGAAACGGCAATGTTAGGTCAAAAAAGACGATCGCTTGAGACGTTCCATGCATCAAAACAGTTTGACGTACCCCGTTTGGATCGACTGTAACAGCCCAGCAGGATTGGCATCTTCAAAAGTCATCGACAAGATTCAACACGCGTAAGAATCCAACGACAAGTTTCGCATCATCGATGGAAACGCGACATTGTTCTTGGCCCGCATGTCTCTTCTCCAGTGGATAGAACGCAAACAAGTGTTATTGGTGGATGAACTTCGCAGCGCAACACGAACCTCGTCCGAATTAACAACCCTGAAAATCAGATGTGTTTAGCCCGAGCCATTGTGGTAGGACTAACGTATGCAGACAAGAACGACACGGTAGAATATAAAAGATCCTATAAAACTATTCAGGAATCGGACCAAGCTAAAGCAACAAAGTGAGGGAGAACTGTTACAACAAACCGGGCTATCCAAAGACACACTCTTTGGCATTCCTGAAACGCACAAATTGCACGACGTCTTAACTCCACGTTATACCTTGAAGGTGCACCCTCACGAAGTGCGCGGATCTCTGTTGTTTCAAGGCAAAGATTTCAAAGACGAAAAATACATTCACGTCTATTATCACGAGGAACATTTCTAAGTCATCACCAGTGCCACTGTATTCCCGGGATACGATTATTACTGCTTGAAATGTGACTATGGCTACAACAATCGAGAGCAATCCTCGCATTATGGATCGAAAGGATGTTTACCCACTCAACCATGTCTGGACGAAGGACAAGAACGAGTTCACTGCTGTACTTGTCAGCAAACGTTTGTAAATCCTGCCTATTACAAACGTCATTTGAAAACGCAAGGTTCACTGAAGAAAATTGCTTGCAAACTACTGAGATGGTGCACTACTTGTGGACAAGGCACACGTAACAACTGTGCCAAGGCTAAAGTATGTTCAGGAAAGAAATAATGTCGCATTTGTCGCCAAATCGTGGGCTTCGATCACGAAGGTTTCAATCAAAATACCATGCCAAACAAGAGAAAGAAGATGACCAGAAGAAAAGGTATTTCATCTTTGTGGTTTTCGAATCCATAAAAGAGACTGGCATTGATTTTCCTAATTTATCCGTTGTTCATCGAGAGTGCGAGAAGTATATCTTTAGTCATTGCCATCACTGCAGCAAGATTCCTGGAGGGAGAAAGTGAAATCATCTTTCAGGGAACAAACACGCTAGTCGATTTGACCCAATGAGTCTTAAAACCCAAAAATGAGACGTGGAGTCAAGAAGACATCGAACATTAAAGATATTGTCATCACCATGCCACGGTAATGGTTCACAATATCTCAGGATACGATGGACAATTTCTTTTGAGATACTATCGGGAACAAAGTACCAAACCTCCTAAATTGACTTTTAATGGAGCCAAAATCATGAAAGTAGGTCGAGTGCAGTTTACAATAATTTGGCCATGCCTTTGAGTCGAATGTTTGGAATGGTCAAATGCTATTTCCTGCATTTTTCAATACCGAAGCAAATCAAGTCAAGTGTCCTACTAGCTTTAATTAACAATCAAATCAACAGTCCGTTTGACTCCATTTGTCTGAGGCTCACTACTACGACCTGAAATTAGCGAAATATGCTTCGTTGTATAATTATTTGTCGTGTAAAACTTATATGATAAATTAAACGGACTTTTGTTGGCATTTCGAATTCCAATATAACCAGGGTCTAGGAACCCGATACTCTCAATGGCTAGAGTGTCCTGCCCTTATCAAAAGTACATAAATCCATAATCGTACATGCAAATGACATCGGACTATATAATCAATGAGCTAGCTCACCACTCTACCCTATATGTAAACTTTATGGAAATGGAATATCGGGTATGCAACTAAAAGTGAACCTTGCGACAGGTATTATGCTTTGGAGCCAGATCATTAAAAATATATCAGATACTTCATGGGGAGGGTGAACCACTCAAGTTTCTCACCCATGTGGTGAACATGATTTTTATGTCTGCATTAATTCAGTTTATAGTGATGTCTACCACTGGGGCATCATGCCGCAGACATGTAGTATGATGCCCCACTCACTCGCATTACACTGACACCAGGCCGACCCGTCCTAACACTAACCTCTTGATACTGAGCGCCAAGTGATGCAGCTGTTAGTACCAGATTTGTAGGTCTTTGGGTATCACTCGGACGGGGATCGAACCCACCACCTCTCGCTTCCGCGGAGGACGCTCTAACCACAAGGTCACCGGAGCGTTTCGGAATATGTTTAAATTCACGCGCAAGCAAAACATAACACATATTTACATAAATTGTTATTACTGACTGGAATACGATTTTGCGAAATCGAATACGATTTTAGCATCAAGTGACACATTTATGCACTAATATTTTAGCACAACCTTTGAACTATAACTTAATACAATATAACCATTGTGACTTTGACATCTCAGCAGACGACAATACAAGGTCAACCTGTAACAGTTTAACTGCCAATCATGTTTGTACCATCAAAGTTTTAAGGCTGAATTGAAACCGCCATTATTCGGAGCAGATTACGTTACATTGTAGACATTTTGATTTATACTATAATCTGTACCAGTTTCCAGCAAGACTTACAAGGTAGTAAAACTAATTAAATAATGACATGTTGAAAAGCATTTGTCTGATTGTATATTCAAGGATAAGATGCTATGTTGTTAAATGAAGTGAGGTAAATGAAAAAAAATCAACTATACTAATTTAAATAAATATCATATATTAATTAGCATCATGTTATTACACTTTTGAATACAAAAGCATTGTCGCAGAATTGAAACCGAGTGAGTTTTGGATTAAATGAATAACTCAACACAATGTGTGAAGGATGAAAATGTATTAACTTAATTAGTAAAGAAAAAAATGTATGATGTAAAAATACAATGATTCTCACACGCTCTCAACATACAATTAATCCAATCACTCTATACTAACATTTACACATTGAAAATAAACCAATAATATTATATCTATCTGATATACAGCTTCAAGAAACCTCAGTTTCAAATAATAGTACACATAATTTCACGTATAGGCTAGGATCGAGATTCAAACAATCTCAAGTTTTCAATCACGTTTTAAATATTCTGCGCTGTCAATAAGATTCACAAATCTTCTAGGATTCAACTAATATTCAAAATAATCTCATGTAAATACAAATATACCAATTGCAACAACAATTGGAACAAACATATGCTACTTGACCCTTGTACAGTCGCATGATTCATACACCGATAAACCGCACAGTTTCACCAAGTGCTCGGGTTGGCCCACTCTCTTGTATCGGCCGCTCGCACCCTTCATGGATACACTACATGTACAGTCAGTCATACGTATACACACATACAGACAGCATATAGCACCCTTGTATTAGCTACGTCTACAGTCGTGACTCCACCACATGTACAGACATACGTATATACATATAGACATTTAGATAGCTCTACTCGTTAGCTAAACTCATCAGTCTCGTTACACCCGTTAGACTCGATGGCTTGTTAGCCTTGTTAGCCTCGATAGCTACAATAAAACCAAACTGGTAATAATAATGAGTTCTGAAAAATACTAATACATTAAATTCTAAATAACAACTTGAAATTCACAGTTCACAACGTTTCAAATCTACGTTGTAATAAATGAATCATTATGACAATACAAACTCAGTTAACTTCGCATATCATATAAAATATAAATTTAACACTCAACCCTATGGCTTATAGAAATACCTCGTGAAAATACGTGCTCTCCTCACCAGATCCAAAGTGACCAGTGTCGGTTATACATTAATCTTGCTAAAATTCATAGGACAGTGAGTAATATTCAGGGTAAAATATCCGTGCATATCGTGATCATAATGTCCGTAGCCGCAAGTAGTTCACGGCGAGACATATGTTGGTTCCGTTGTTTGTCTGGTAAAAACACTCGTTCACCCTAGACAGCGTTGTCCGCATGCACAACACAAATAGTCAAATATTTCTCAGGCATAACAAAAGTGCTTTTTTTAAAGTGCAGATTCAAGTGAATGATCTGTAGCCAAAACGTAGCCACCTGTCTCCCCCCAACCTCTCAATTATTTGCTTGATCAGGAGTTTGGCGCAAATTTATTTGGTAAGAAAACGGTGTAGAAACAATAATAAACATCGGATTTAATTTCACCCGTTATATATGGAAATAATTGTATTAGAGTCGTTATCATATATTTTCCCCCATGTGTTCGATTTCTCTTGTGATTCACATAACTGATGTCAATTACTAGAAGTAAACATTTTTTGCTAGGAAACAAAATCACATCAAGAAATGTTAACAACGTTATAAAATTGTAGTGTTTATGAGTCTTCGAAGGGATCGTTCTCGTCGATCGGGGTTACAAGATGGTGGGTTAGGCAGTTGTTCGTTTCTGAAACAAATACAACTTGATATTTTATGTCTATATTTAAAATATCTTAATGCAGTCATCTGAAGTACATCATTGTTCTCAAAGAACCTAGCATCCCGTATGTGCTTATCCCTGAGTAGAACATCCGGGTTTTCTCTAATGGGAACACTCCTCAAATATATAATACATTGTAAGGCAGACACTTCTATAAGTATTGATTGTTTGAGCTGAGTGCTTATATAGGATATTTATGCAAAAATATATGTTGGTCAGTTGAAGAATTGTTTATAAAATAATACATTTTTAAAAAAAACAAACAGTATAATTGTTTTCCAGAACAAAATCAAATAATATAAGAAAGAAATGTTCGTTATTGCTCCACCCCCCCCCCCCCAAAAAAAGAGAAGAGTCACTTAAATATGTTGGTATAAAAAGTAAAAAAAAAAAAAAAAAACCATCTGATTCAATCATATCGTAAATCAACTTTAATGAAACAAGTTTAATTACCTGATGCATTTGCATTTTAAATACTCTGTACTTATAAGACACAACGAGTCCCACCATCAGACAGTTAATAATTATTTGGCATAAACCCTGCACATTATACACTAACATGATTGTATGGATAGCTACTGAACAAATTGAAGCTGCAATCTTCGAAATTGAATTGAACAACAACAAATACGTAATGTATTTACTGACAGATATCAGACGACCGTAACTACAGTAATGTATGCAAAGTTAGGTATAAAATTCAGGAACGGCGTTTGGGGGTGGCAAGTGGGCCCTGCTCTTGAGAGAACCCCGCACTTCAGGCCTAGATCGTTCTTATGGACATAAATAGTGTAAGCAGTATAATAGCAATCGAGATACCGATACTCTGGCCAAGCACGGTCATGGTCGGCCCTAAGCCTGGGGTACTCCGACCGATGCCTCTGATGTCTAATAATTATAAAGATAATTTTATTACAATTCTTGTGATATCTTTTAGTGTAGATCATTCTTAAAATAATGTATCACGTGCAACTTATTTACAACATTACTTTAGACAACAATATTTAAATTATACAATTTGAGCAATAAAAATAATAGACCACGGCTTTGATGACGGGCTTACATCATTTGTGCACACTTTAAAAGCCTTTATTTTTTGATGCTTTGCAAATAAATCTAATGTCCAAAGTTTGAAAAGTATAAAGACATTGTCATAATTTTGATGTTAATACAGACCACATTTGATGGTAATTAACCAATACATCTGGTTTTCGAAGCTGTACCATCTCATCTCTTTAAGTGTGGGTTTGAGTCTCATGTCTCGACCAATGTGAGTATGTTAGAAAGCTTGCCAGTAACTTCTTGTCAGTTGATTTGTACCGTCTGCCATGTATATATATATCGTGCGCTGAAAGGTGACGTTAAGATCAAAACGACAACAAAAATAGCAATTCTAATCTATAGGACATCAAAAATTTTGTATGCCAGAATACGGTTGCCACTGACAACTGTAACATATCGGACACGCCCATTCCTACCCCAATGCACAAACGAAAAAAATGATCACGTTAAGGACAGTAGGTATTAAGGCAGTGAATGGAGTGATTTTATCCCCACCAAACGTTTATATGGGTGTCGCAAGGATGCTCAGATTAATATGTGCGATAAGATTTTTGCATTCGCATGACCAATATAACTGCTATCTTAAATTAATGACATAAATTACAAAAAGAAAACAACACAACGTTAGACTGGTTCTTAAGGGTTAGGCAATTTTGCATATATATATATATATATATATATATATATATATATACCCAAAAGGCTATTAAACTTGAATGACTTTTCCTAAATTAAAGGCATACTCTGATAAAAGTTTGTTTTACGAGTATTATCATTTAGACAAACCTGACCTTAATACAATACAGAGAGGGTATGTAACGTGTGACGGAATATACCTCATACGACAGAGAGGGTATGTAACATGTGAGGGAATATACCTCATACGACAGAGAGGGTATGTAACATGTGACGGAATATACCTCATACGACAGAGAGGGTATGTAACATGTGATGGAATATACCTTATACGACAGAGAGGGTATGTAACATGTGACGGAATATACCTCATACGACAGAGAGGGTATGTAACATGTGATGTAATATACCTCATACGCCAGAGAGGGTATGTAACATGTGATGGAATATACCTCATACGACAGAGAGGGTATTAACATGCGACGGAATATACCTCATACGAGAGAGAGGGTATGTAACATGAGAATCCTCAAGATAACCAATTAGTTTCAATCTGCAAGCATAAGTGGGAAACGTTGTGAGGTGCTTGTTTTGTTATGTTTGACCGTCATCCTCATTTGTTGAACATCCATAATATCCAAATCTAAACATATAAAAGGTATTAACAGATCCGTTATATATTTGAACCCAGTCAAGATAAATGCTTTATTGCACCGTTAGCTTCGAAATGCCATCGAATACGTTACTGGCGCACACGAATGATGTAAGCAAACCATGTGACATTTTGCATTGTTGCTTCAAATCGTGTTTGACTTAACATCCTTTCACTGAGTGGGACAGCATTATAACAAGAGTAAGCTATTACACATATCTTTTGATTCAGTGAAGGAGACCAGGAAACTATCCCAAACAT
Organism: Unio pictorum; assembly: GCA_030141615.1. Taxonomy (NCBI): domain Eukaryota; kingdom Metazoa; phylum Mollusca; class Bivalvia; order Unionida; family Unionidae; genus Unio; species Unio pictorum. The sequence goes on along the minus strand of JARLTB010000121.1, from coordinate 2,638,380 downwards.
TATGATATACACACTTTGGGTAAGCTTATTTACATTTATTCTTTGCATAATCAATCATTATCGTCTCGTAAGTTAATATAACGTTGTAAATGTTATTGTAGGGTTTAACACCTTCAGCAAACGATTGCCTATATATGGTGGCCAGTATTAATGGTGGACTACGAACCCGGGAAATTCCCCGGAAAGAAACACCAACCCACGAGAAGCTACTGGCAAGCTTTCTCACATACCCACATTAGCCGAATCGGAGACTCGAACGTACACAGACAAAAGTGAGATGGCAGTGATCCGTAACGGAAAGCGCTTTAGACCACTCGGCCACTCGGGGCCTTAACGTTGTAAATACCGTCTAGTGAAGATTAAAAGTTCGGTCAAGCTGTAAACATAATTTGCCAACAGATAAAGCAGTGGTCGATTGGCTTAACTCCATTTTTCAGCACGAGATTGGCTGTACATGGTGGCCGTTATATCAGGTGGAGGAGGAACGTGGAAAAACGCCAGTAAGTATAATCGACCCACGGGAAGATAATGGCAAACTGTCTTACATACCCACACTGGCCAAGAGGGATACACGAACCCACGTGGAGAGAGGTGAGATGGCAGTCATCGGTAAAAGCGAGCGCCTTAGAACACTGTCCCACGGAGAACCCACATATCAGGGTCTATGGTGTTTGTTAAACCGAGTAAATATAACAAACTGCATAGATCCTAATCAACCGGTTCATTATGGGGACCCCGAATGGCCGAGTGGTCTAATGCTCTTTCCGTTACGGATCACTGCCGTCTCACCTCTGTCTGCGTAGGTTCGAGTCTAAGATTCGACTAATGCAGTTATGTGAGAAAGCTTGCCAGTAACTTCTCGTGGGTCTGTGGTTCTTTCTGGGGCTTTTCCCGGGTTCTTCCTCCACCAATAATACTGGCCGCCATGTATAGCATATCGTGTACTGAAATATGGCGTTAAATCCTAAAACAACAACAACAACAACCGGTTCATTATGCAATGCAATATCTTGATATATACAATCTACAACTGAATCTGAGATATGCAGGCATATAGGATACTTAAAATGGCTATGGCTTAAAAAGACAAAGATAAGTTTTATTAAAAATGTGTGTTCTTTTTTATGACTTAAAATTAATGTACGAAATAAACCATTGCGATGTAAGATTTGTTCAGAGCATATGTGTCTTTAGCTATTCGTTGCGTTTTATTACTGATATTCATCCTCTATTCTCCGTTGCAGGATGACGAATAATTTCTTTATAAATATATGTGAACGGTTAAAGTTACTATTACTATTGCTACCGCTGCTGCTGTTACAAATATTAGTACTGAATACTACTACTACTATCACTACTACTACTACTACAATCACTAATAATAATAATAATAATAATAATAATTATAATAATAATAATAATAAAATAATAATAATAATATAATAATAATAAAAATAATAATAATAATAATAATAATAATAATAATAATAATAATAAAATAATAATAATAATAATAATAATAATAATGATAATAATAATAATAATAATAATAATAATAATAATAATAATAAAATAATAATAATAATAATAATAATAAAATAATAATAATAATAATAATAATAAAAAATAATAATAATAATAAAATAATAATAATAATAATAATAATAATAATAATAATAATAATAATATGAAGTTGATAATGAGGATTAGGTTATGCCTTTATCAGATTCTGGAGTGAAACCTTCTGTCCTCCTCCGCCTCTTCCCCCATTCCACAAATCATTATCTCATTCTTTCCTATAAATTTTGGATCAAAAGTCTAAGATGATAGAAAAGATCCAAGATTCTTACATATTGTTTGCAACTATTGAAACCTTTTGTAAGAAATGAAATTTCCAGTACCGATGCAAGCCGTTTTTGCATGGATGGGAAGGGCCACATATTATGTACAAATCACCGAAAGAATTTTGTGTTTCTATTAATAACTGTGTTATTGATATAGCTAATCTACGTTGAGGATATTGTACGAACTATATATTACACTGTTTGACTGCAAGCAGAAAGTCTAATGTTTAGCAAAAATATATTGGTACAAACGTTAGCCAGCTGAGTGTGCATTATAAAAGCTAAAGAAGTTTAGCAATGCATGTATGTCACATATCATACATGTTTGTCACGTGTCATGTTTACAAGGTCAGATGATACAAAAAGGTCAAAATGTGTGTCTAAGGTTAAAACTTTCCTGTTGCGATATGGACTAGAATATGCTTGGTACGCACAGGATATTGGAACTAGTGAACTCATTTTGTATTTAGTTTGGCAAAGAATACAATGTAATGTATTGTTAGATTACCGTAAATTACAGGAAGTATTGCCTAAACTTATATGATCTGCTCATTATTTGACGATGGAACGAGGAGACGCAATAAAATTTCACGCCATCAACAATTGGGCCATTTATATAATAGAAATTGTATTGAAGATGAGTAGGACATAAATATGGTATGTCAAGTTTTGGAAATTAAGAAGCAAATAATTACCTTCACATTAGTACATTTGGAAATTAAGAAGCAAATAATTACCTTCACATTAGTACATTTGGAAATTAAGAAGCAAATTATTACCTTCACATTAGTACATTTTATTCTCTGATGATAAGTTCAATCAGTGGGTAACAAACTCACACATGCTTTTAATAGTTCTAAAATTGTTAAAGATTTCTTAATTCATTGTAAACTAGAAAAACAAATTAAATAAAAATGGGCCCATCAACTAAGTGTAAAAGACCTATATGTTCGCAGTGTTCTTTCATTAATGAAAATACTTCTTTCAGTTGTCTTAATACGAAACAAACATTTAAAATGCATTGTGATACTAATTGTGCAACAATATATGTTATTTATTTGATTGCGTGCCAAAAATATTAAATCCAATTTACTGGACAAACCAGTCAACAAATATCTAAACGCATAAAACAACATAGATCAGGCATACGAAAATTATTGTCATCAAACATTTTCATCTCACATTTTAACGATAGTTCCCACACTTTGCAAAGATTTTTCATTTCAGCCTATTGCTGTAGCTGATTCTGAGATGGAACGTCCGTTAAAGGAAACATATCGGAGTCACTGTCTTAATACTGCATATCTAAAAGGTCTAAATTCTAAACTCAAAACATTCATTATTTTTTTTAAATATTTCTTCAAACTATATTAAGAATTGGGCACTAAATCATGTATCAACAAGATACTTAAGCTCTTCTGATGACAAAAGTATGCTTATTATTCCCACTATGAAAATGAAGTCATATGGACAACGTTCTTTCGCGTACCAGAGCCCAGCAACGTGGACCGAATGGCCTTTTGAAATTAGACACAAAGACACGCACGTAGGGAAGGAGTTTGTTTGCAGTTTACTTTAGGATTATTAAGGTAGATTTCATAATGTTAGTCATATCGCTACAATGGCTGCAATGTGGCAGTTTATTGCGGTGTCTAGCACTAAAACATCAGGCCACGGAAAAGTGGCATCATATTTTGCCCACTCGTATTATCCCGACACCATACTGACAATTGCTGTCACTAACCTCTTAATGCTGAGTGTCAAGCGAGGCAGCTGCTAGTGCCAACTTATATGTATTTGGTATGACTTGGGCGGGGCTCGAACTCGTGACCTGTCGCATCCGAGGTGGATTCTCAAACAACTTAAACAACCAAGGAGAGAAGTATGAACATATCTCATTTGATGCAACATGAACTTAGGTATTCATAGCACATATAAAAAGCTATGAAATCTTGAGTAATGGTGTATTATGGGCCAATAGCATTATTATTTACCCAATAAGTGTTTCATGCATTGCCTGGTCTTATACAAACCCGCTCACCTTGAAAATGGAAACACACACACACACACACACACAAACACACACACACACACACACACACACACATAATCAATTTGAGTTATTTTTTTTTTGATACTCGGAATAAAGATTTGACAGGTTTATCTCCATCTCCTGCAGTAAACAGATACATCAAATTGAACTTAAGGAAAAGATGGTTATGATATATCCAGGTCTCCGCCAGAGGTATATTCTGGTCAGTCTTGCTAGAATAGTTGTACTTATTCATTGCAATATACGCAATTGTTAATCAATCTCGTTAAATAGGACCATTCCATAATAAGTGTGCAGACGATCGGAGAGCGCTAAAGTTTTAATATTAAATACATTTTTGATGTTTTCAAAATAAGTAACAAAATCAATTCCCACCAGACAGGATAGTCAATAAAAGCAGTAATAAGCAGTAAAATCAATTCCCAACAGACTGGAGAGTATATAAGAAAACTCCAGCTCTTCGTTTTGCGACCTGGAATGTTAGGACCATGTGTCCTGGATTGACCAATGACCTACAACAGATCGACGATGCACGGAAGACTGCCGTCATTGACAAAGAACTCTCCCGACTGAACATTGACATTGCCTGTCTCCAGGAGACCCGACTGGCTGACAGCTGCACCATCAGGGAAGCCAATTACACGTTATTTTGTCAGGGGAAGCCATCGAATGAACCTAGGCAGCACGGTGTAGGCCTTGCCGTAAAGAACACACTAGTTGCCGTCATTGAACCTCCATCATCAGGTACTGAGAGAATCTTTGCCCTCAGGCTGTCAACATCCTTAGGCCCGGTCCACATCTTCAGCGTGCATACTCCAACCTTCCGCTCTACCCACGAGGAGAAAGACAAGTTTTATGAGACTCTGGATCAGGCAATATCCAGTATTCCAAACAACGAAACCCTTTATTTGCTAGGAGACTTAAATGCAAGAGTGAGAGCCGACCATGAGGCCTGGTCCGCCTGTCTCAGTTTTTATGGAAAGGGCAAGATCAACGAGAACGGGCAGCAACTTCTGGAGATGTGCTGCTCCCACAGCCTATGTGTGATCAACACTTTCTTCCAATGCAAGGAGATCCACCAGGTGTCTTGGAGACACCCACGTTCACTACACTGGCACCAGCTAGACATTGTCATCACCAGGCGTGCGGAACTGGCCAGCGTCCTCCTCACCCGCAGCTACCACAGTGCCGACAGCGACACGGACCATTCCCTTGTGATCAGTAAGGTGCGAATATTACCCAAGAAGCTGCACCATGCCAAGAAGAAAGATCACTCTCGTATCAACACCTGCTGTGCGAGTAATACAGAGAAAACACAGCAGTTCATCAGCAATGTGCAGGAAGTTCTCACCAAAGTGACACCTGATGACACCATTGACTCCAAGTGGGCCCATCTCCGTGACTCTGTGTACAACTTAGCCATAATATCTTACGGAAGAGGGAACGGGAAAATGCCGACAGGTATGAGGCAAACTGGGAAGAGATGGAGTCCGTGACTGAGGCAAAGAGGAAAGCCTTCCTGGCATACAAGGCTGTACCTAGCCCAAGAACATTGCAAGCACTCAGGAATGCAAGGAACAACGCCCAGAAGACTGCCCGCCACTGTGCCAACATATACTAGCTTAACCTTTGCAACAGTATACAGACAACTGCTGACACCAGGGATACAAGAGGAATGTATGAGGGCATGAAGAAAGCGACAGACCTCTCCATCTCAAAGACCGCCCCCCCCCCTCAAGTCCAAGGCAGGTAAAGATGCGATTCCAGACCTGCCTGTCATGGAGGAGCTAGAAAACACAGCCCACCCTGGAAGAGCTCGGAAAAGCCATTGACTGCCTTGCCTGTGGGAAGGCTCCTGGAAGCGACCTCATTCCGCCTGAAGTCCTCAAGAGTGGTAAACCAGCGCTGCTCCAGCCGCTAAACATACTCCTCTGTCTCTATTGGGAACAGGGATACATCCCACAGGGCATGCGTGACGCCAACATCGTCACTTTGTACAAGAACAAGGGAGACTGTATCGACTGCAAAAACTACCGGGGCATCTTCCTCTTCAGCGTCGTCGGAAAGACTTTCGCCCGTGTTACCTGCAGGAGACACGTCATGAGCAGCAAATCCCCTCTACATTGCCTTCATAGACCTGACTAAGGCATTTGACCTGGTCAGTCGGAATGGTCTCTTCAGAATCATGCAGAATATTGGCTGCCCCCCCCCCCCACGTCTACTTGCTGTCCTCATGTCATTCCACGAGAACATGCACAGCACAGTGTGCTTGAACGGCGCCACATCAGAGGCCTTCCCAGTAATCAGCGGAGTCAAACAAGGCTGTGTGCTTGCGCCGACGCTCTTCGTCATATTCTTATCCATGCTTCTCCAGCGTGCCTTCAAGGGCTGCAGCGATGGAGTGTACATCCATGCCAGGGCTGACGGAATGCTGTTGAACATCGCCCGTCTCCGTGCTAAGACAAAAATCACAAAGGTACTCATACGTGAATTGCTTTTTGCCGATGATGCAGTCTTGACATCCCACACAGAAGATGGACTTCAGCAGCTGGTATGCCGCCTCTCCAACGCTTGCAAGGAATTTGGACTGACCATCAGCTTGAAGAAAACAAACGTCATGGCGCAAGATGCAGATTCCCCTATCTCTGTCACCATCGATGGATACAACTCGGAAGTTGTCGAGAACTTCATATACCTCGGGTCCAGCTCCCTCTCAGTTGATCATGAGGTGAATGGTAGGATTGCTAAGGCAGCTGCAGTGATGACCAGACTTAACCAGAGGGTATGGAACAACCGCAACGTCACCGAGAAGACCAAACTGCGTGTCTACCAAGCCTGTGTGTTCAGCTCACCCCTCTACAGCAGCGAAACATGGACAACCTATGCAAGACACGAGAGAAAACTCAACAGTTTCCACCTGAGATGTATGCGGTGCATTATGCACATGAAGTGGCAGGACAAAGTACCGAACACAGAGGTTCTAGAACGCGCCAACATCAACAGCATGTTCGCCATTCTCAGTGAGAGGCGCTTCGCTGGCTCGGCCATGTCAAGAGAATGGACCCGGGCCGCACCCCTAAGGACATAGTATATGGGGAACTAGCAGAAGGTACACGACCAACTGAACGTCCTCGCCTGCGCTACAAAGACGTTTGCAATAGGGACATAAAGACGGCCAACATCGATGTCAACAAATGGGAGAACTTTGCTAATGACCGTCCCATCTGGCGCCTAGCTGTCAAGCAGGGAGTTAACAAAGCTGAGGATGACAGAAATAGGAAGCATGCTCAAAAATAGCCAAAAATAAGGAACAGCTGACTCTGGAGCTACGCCATCGTCTCACGTAGACAGACGGATGCCAAGGAGAATATATAAATTTAGTAATAAACATTAATTCCCACCAGACAGGATAGTCAATAAAATCGTTAATAAGGATAAATTCACACACCGCTCAATAGTCAATAAAATTTGTACATCTACTTAACATCAATTCCCACAAAGCTGATTAGTTAATACAATTTGTAAATTGTCAACTGGCTAGGTAGTCAGTAATAAACATTAATTTCCACCAAGCTGGATGGTCAATAAAATTGATAATAAAAACCAATTCTCACAAGGATGGATAACAATAAAATTGGTGATAAAATCAACTCACACAAGGCTATAGAGTTTAATAATCAGTGACTCGGTCCGCTGCGTTGTCAATTTACCTGTCTGCCAGATATTGTTGCAGATTTTTGTTTGTAGCTAGATCACTGACCCCCTCCCCTTCTTGACACGTTCAGGTGGAATGTTGTTTATTCCAGCTGCCTTCCCATTCTTCAGTGCTCGTATTGCTGACTCCACCTCTTCTTTGAAAATGGGGAAATCATCATCATTTGTGAAGTTTGGAACTTCAAGCACCTCTGGGTGTCCTGTGGACTGATGGTTGTAGAGTTCTTTACAATACTCAGTCCATCTTTCTGCAATGTCACTCGCTTCTGTGAGGCATGTTCCATTTTCGTCTTGAATGGTAGTGATTCTTGATTGCTTCTGTCTGATGAGGTCTTTCACAATTTGAGGATGCCTTTTTGCTGTTATTCCAAATCTGACTGCTCTCTATTTTTGTGCACTTTTGTCCAATAAAATCTTCCTTTTGCTTTCTTCAAGATTTTTTTCTTCTTCTAATATTCTTGTTTATTTCTACGTACTCCATTGTTACTGTTGTGTGTCTGGTGTTATTAAGGTCTCTTCAGGCATCACACCGCTCCGGTGGCCTAGTGGTTAGAGCGTTCGCCGCAGAAGCGGGAGGTCGTGGGTTCGATCCCCGGCCGAGTCATACCAAAGACTTACAAAAATGGTACTAACAGCTGCCTCGCTTGACGTTCAGCATTAAGAGGTTAGTGTTAGGACTGGTCGGCCTGGTGTCAGGATAATGTGACTGGGTGGGACATCATGCTACATGTATGCGGCATGATGCCTCAGTGCTAGACATCACTATACACTGCCTCACAGCAAACATCGTAGCGATATGACTGAAAAATTGTTAAAGCTACGTTAAAAATCCTAATCAATCAAACAAACAAACAAACAAAATCGGGCATCACACAAATTCAGAATCTCTTCTGTAAACCAAGGCTTTTTCATTGGGCGATGGAGGCTAATGATGTCCTTGGCAGCTGTTGTGATGACTGTCGAAAGTGCCTGTCATCACTTTAACATCAACATCCATCATGAAGAGTGGAGCAAATTTTCCTTCCAATTGTGGCTTGGAATGACTTGCAGATGTTAGGGTCCTTCAAATGTTCAAGGTTGAATTTGAGCCTATTGTTCTTTGGCTTGTTAATTTTCTTCAGCCGCACTCGGAAATTCATAATCACGAGGTCGTGATCACCCCCAACACAGGCACCTAGGAACGTATTTGTTTTTGCTCTATTGATGCCAGATCGGTAAAGATTTTGAACCAGTATGTAGTCTATCTGGTTATGATGGGTTCCATTTGGTGCGTGCCATGTCCAGCATCGTGAAACTCTTTGTTGGACCAGGGTGTTGGCTAGTACCAAGTTGTTGTAGCTTGCGAACTCGAGCAGCCGTCTCCCTCTTTCATTGGTAAGATCGTTGCAAGAAGGTCCAAAGTGATCATCCCAGTCATCCCAGTATTTTAGAGCATCTTTGCCAACTTTGCATTCCAGTCTCCTTCGATGATGAGAATGTCTATTTTCCTGACCATATTCAGAATACCCTGGAGTTCGTTGTTAAGCTCCTATATTTATTCTTCATCATGATCGGTAGTTGGAGCAAAGGCTTGGACAATTGTGATGTTAAAGGGGCATGCTTTCAGACGAATGGAGATGATTATGAGCGATATTGGGCTGCATTCAAGCACAGCTCCCTTGAATGCTTTGTTTACAAGGAAGGCTACTCCATTTATGGACTTGTCCAACTCTCGACTATAATATAATATATGTCCATCTTCAGTTTGGTGTTCTCCTACGGCTTTCGATCTTACAGAATTCCAGAATGTGCCATAATTAGTGTTTCAGCTCATGTGTCAACTCTTACAATTTGCGCCATAGTTTTATTGTTTCAGGTGGCGATGGTGATGCTGTCTATCGCTCTGATTTTATGCAATGTACCTGTTGCACTCTTGTCACCTCCGTCCTGGTGGACAACGGAAGGCGCGGTTCTTGTTCACCCGGGCGCCGACTGATCCTATATGGTAACCTCAGATTAGTCCAGCATTATCAGCATGTCTTGGGCAAAAGTCGTCTTGCGGAGCCCATCCCTCACCCGACCGAAAAATGACCAGAAGGGGATGTAGTACGTCTTCCAACTTCCCTAGTGTCTCCACTACGGATTTTCTTTTAGGGTTTACTTCCTTAATTGTTGGCTAACAAAAGCCAACCTGAAATGCAACAGAAAACACGTGTATAGGGGTAGGAGTGAGGTGGGGGTGAAGGGGAGAGGGTGCATTCATTTCCCGAGCAGATAAAGCACCTGCCACTACCCAGAAAAAGATGGGTAGATAGATAGATAACGAAATGTAGCGGCATGTGCAAACGTCATCTTTCTCAATTTTAAGTTTACCAAATATTTCTTGAAATACAGATATTACGTTCAATCATTCTCCTTGAATATGCACTTTGATTTTTTTGTTGTTGGCTTCCTTGTTTTTTTTCCCTTTGTTTCTATTTTCTCCAAAAATATAACTTTCTGTGTCTAATTGATTTTATATAAAAGCATTGATTCGATATCATGCAATTTTATGGAATGTGTTTTGCAGCCGAATTCGATAATCCGGTGCGAATGAGACGATACATAACCGGAATGCACATGTTCAGACTAAAACAACAATGGCCGCCGTATCATCCAGGCCTGCTGGTAACTGTAACCTCGTTAAAGTTGGGACTCTTAAACTTAAAGGTATGCAGTAAACGGCTCTCTCTCTCTCTCTCTCTCTCTCTCTCTCTCTCTCTCTCTCATTATATATATATATATATATATATATATATATATATATATATATATATATATATATATATATATATATATATATACATATATATATATATAAATATATATATATATATATATATATATATATATATATATATATATATATATATATATATATATATATATATATATATATATATATATATATATATATATGTGTGTGTGTGTGTGTGTGTGTGTATATATATGTTTGGGGCGTAAGGCTCTTACTGCCTAACGAAACAGCGCTGTATAGTGTTTTGAACACTACTTACAGGAGAATAATAGGTGAAAGTTTCATGATTATCAAATACTTGATATACATGATACAAATATCAACATTCATCCACATATTTAAGACTTATTGTTATACTTACTTTGTTGTCTTGATCGTTATCGACTCAGAATCTGACACTAGCAAATGAACGCATTTTTATGTTCCTTTGACGCACATTTCAATTGGTTGCAATGCGATGGTGGCTGAGGAATGCTGGAGTAGGTTTCAAAAGTATTTTAACAGCAATCAACATTTCGTTTCGTTCGAGAAACATTTCCCGAGTGGAATACTTCGGCATACCTCGACTACTATCGCATTTCAACAAATTCAAATGTATGTCAACTAAACAAGAAAATGCGTCCGTTTGAAAGTGTAGAGATATTGATTCCACCAGGATAAAAACAGCACAGTAAGTATATTAATTAAACATATATTAGTGGAAGAGTGTCGATATAGGTTGCCAAGTATGTGCGATATTCTTGAAACTTTGACTACTCGTTCCGATGTCGACGACATCGGAACAGACTACACAAGACCGTGCTTCGGATCGTAAGACAAAGAACTTAAACAAAATCAACATGTGATATGTCTTACATGTAGGACTCTCTCTCTCTCTCTCTCTCTCTCTCTCTCTCTCTCTCTCTCTCTCTCTCTCTCTCTCTCTCTCAGTGGCAACACACACAGGCACTTGATTCTAGGTAAATTAATGTATACACTCACCATATATGTTATATGGCTATATGGTGAGTGTATACATTGATTTACCAAGAATCAAGTGTCTGTTTTCTCTCTCTCTCTCTCTCTCTCTCTCTCTCTCTCTCTCTCTCCAATAAAGCCAAAGGCTGGTTTTGGTTTACTGCTAGACCAACAAATCGTTCTCCATGTTTTTTTTGTTTTTTGTTTTTTTTTTACTAGCAGCCGTTAGTCAAAATAATAATAAAAAGGCAGAGAACAATTTTTTGGTCAGTTTACTGAATGTTTACTGATAACGTAAATAAAGGGTCAGATGCCATTTGATTCCAAACCTTTTCTGTCGGTTCTAAATTGTCTTTTGGTGCTCTAATATGATATCCGCATGCAAGGGCAAATGCACAATTATTTTTTTTACTATACAACAACGTACGATAGATGATGATGACGATGACATGTGCATTGATGATACTGATACGAATATGACTATGTTCATAGATGTCTAGTTCCTATAATAGCTTTACTGGAATAAAGACTGAAAAGCACCCACGACTATTTGCCTATTTAATTTAAAACGATTAAATAAAAATTAAAGCAACTTCAAAGAAAATGATCATAATTGCATTAGTTTCATAATGGGTTCAAATACAAACAGTTAAAATAATTTCCATTATCTCTTACCTACCAAACAAAAGCAAAACAGCTCTTCTGAAATGAATTTTAGTAAAAATGGGTACCACAAAATATTTTTACCGTATGTTACAACAGTATAACAGAATACTGCAATACGACCAACAATATACCAAAATTATATTAGGGACCAACAATTTATTACTCTTCGGCAGGGGCCTGATATTTAAAATAAATATTTCACTTAGTCAAGAACCGGAAAAATATTGGTCATAGCAAAATTACACTATATTTTATTCATTATATAATTTGAACAACAAATCATTTATTTTAGACTAAATAAAATAAAATTTCATACGTTAAAAGAAAGTCACAGCACCCATTCCCCTTTTTCCGAAGAAGTGAATGACCAGTAAGTACATTACGTAGGTAAATGCTTTATGCACATTAATTGTATTACAAGTTGAAAGAAAACTGTAACTAAAGTTGGATCGTTCAGCTTACAATATAGTGGACTCTCCGTGAAAGACATATTTGCTGATATTTGAGAGCTACTTGATAAAATACAAAGTCACTGAAGCATGCAATATTGAATTAATAGGTAGAGACACTTTCTGTAGGATGTCAACACTCGGGTAAGATATTCATCAAATAGGGCCAGTACACGCAAAATACCTTCACAACAAACATGAACATATTTAGACTAAATTACGCATAAACGTATATGGATTATGCTTTTTCTATATATCCACCTTCCATAAATCTCGTTTATATTAACATTCCATTAATCACACAGACCGTATTTTAGAAAAGACCTCTCTACGTAACTACAATATATTACGCTTGTCCGTGGACTTGTACTTTCCTACTGTAACATGTTCTATTTATAGTAAACCTTGTTCTACTTTCCCTCGAATTCTATTTATAGCATCTGTATGGCTTAGTGATGAGAGAACAGACTATATTTATTTATGTGGCTACAATATAATATGTCCAAATTATATGTACAACAATTTTTGGAAATTTGCTTAGTGTTGATATCACGTGACTATGACCTAGGCTGCGATATTTGTGTAGTTCCGTAATTAAGAATGCAAATAGCCAGATCCGGGACCAATGTCAGCAATGATTTGCTTTTGTCTCGTTTGTCAGCCGATTAAAGGCATAACAAATGATATGCTCATGATTTTGAGAAAATAAATCATATTCCTATCGATTTCATGCAGGTATATCTCGATGAAAGATCGTTCAAGTTTGCTGAGCCGGCATGTAAGCAGCTACCCCATGCCGACATCAAATGGTGTCGGCGAATTCCAACTTTTCGATAGGAATGCACTCTGACCTTACACAAGGGTCAGAGGAAACTCGGACTACCCAGACCATGGTACTGCTGATGATATATGATATTTTGATTGTGTTGTCGACAACTTATTTTTGTGAACGGATACTCGTCATTAATTTTCAATTCCCTGCTTTTCTCGCTATGGTCGGGTACCCGATTACCCTAGTACCCGTTGACAGCCCAAACTACATGTATCTTACTTATTGAGAAAATCTGTGTTACCAGTTTGTGGTGCCAAGATTAGCAAGGCCTGTTTCAATATGACTTCAATCAAAATGCACTTTGTTAAAGATTTTTTTATTACTTCATGAAGAAAACATTCCGAAATTGTGCTGAGCTCAGTACATGAAAATAATCAAGCGTGATTTGAGAAAAAAAATGTGAGAAAGGATTCACAGTTAGTTAAATATGCTTTTGGGGGTCATTTTCTAGAAGGGATCTTGATTATAAATTTGATGGGAAAATGACCATCATCCTGGTTCTGTTATTGTGTCTCACATTATTACTATAGGATAATAAAAAACATAACTATACATTTCTAATTTAACATCCAAAGTGGAAACAGTCTTTTAGTTGTTTTCAGTTTTTATTGACAACTGGCAGTATACAAAGTGCTCAGTACTATTTTCGGAATAAACTATTGTAGAATTGTTTTGAATTCATTCAAGGACATCTTGGATTATGTCATTGTGATACATCAAAACTAGTAGCACATCAACACTATTCCAGGTACATATGCAATTTCAAGATTGGAATTGATCCAGAACACCACTGGAATTCATTCTATACTTTTGGACTTGTGATAGAACTTTAAGGATTATTTGGGTTTTAATTAGCAATATTGTACGTTTTTATTTAAAGTTTCACTTTCTATTCTAGCAAAATAAAATTATTTATTGAAAGTTTAGAAAACTTGGTTTTTGTTCATTTCGGCTATTTTCTTTAAGACCATAGAGTCGTAACAAGAGACATAAATATATTTCAATAACATGAACAATGTGAATCTTACTATCTCTAAATTGTGTTTACTATTTAACGGATAGATGTTGTGTTAATATATATATATATATATATATATATATATATATATATATATATATATATATATATACTATTACTATTACTATTACTATTTAACGGATAGATGTTGTGTTTATATATATATATATATATATATATATATATATATATATATATATATATATATATATATATATATATATATATATATATATATATATATTCTTTCCAAGATGTCAATTGTGACCCCTGGTACACTGGAGCTGTTTGTTTACCAGGACATGGCCTGGTACTTATCGACAATAGCACTGTAAAACTTCACGACCTCAAAACGGGGGAATTATTGGCAACATCAGATCAACTGCCAGGGCCCTGGGATGTTTGTGTGTTGAAAGCCAGCCAGTCAAAAGTTGCAGTGTCTTCAGTAAATGAAGTTAAAATTCTGACTGTACGACCTAATGGTCAGCCAACCGCTATCAGACTGGAAAAGACAATAAAAACAAATCTGGAAATATGCTTCGGAGTGAATGCAATCAAATCCCGTGGGAAATTTCTTATTAGCGGCAAATATCATGACAAGTTTTGCTGGAGTGCAGTATCTTTGTCATCACATAAACCGGTGGGGAGGATTCACGAGATCTGTCAATACGATGGCTATAGTTTTAGTTATTTGGCCACTAGTAAAGATCAGTCAAGTGTTTATATTTCGTATTATGCTGGTTTCACCCCTAATGATACTGCCATATATGGATACGATGTTGACAGCGGGAGGCAGAAGTTCATCTATCGCCATAAAGACTTGACATGCCCTCACGGAATCTGTTTGAACAACGGCTTCATTTATGTCTGCGATAAGTGGCCTGAGTACCATATCCATCAGCTGACACAAAATGGCGAGCCAGGGATGGCTTTCTGGGATGGTGTTCCCAAGAAACCTCAGGCTATCTGTTTAAATGAAAATCAAGAACTTCTCATCACCAGCCATGGAAGTAACGAGATCTGTATATTCAAACTGGAGTGGAACGAGCAAGAAGGTATTGTTATTGCTAGTACTGTAATAGTTAGTATTACATTTTATGACAAATCAAACAAATACATATTAGATTCATGTTCCTGCCTCATTATATAACATGTGAAATTTGTAACCACTGGTTTGTCATAACCTTGTATTCTCACATGTTATAACATACGGATATGAAAATGTAGGAATGAAACAAATATTAAACGTTGATTATATATATATATATATATATATATATATATATATATATATATATATATATATATATATATATATATATATATAATTTGAAAAATAACGTCTTGGCCAGTCTAAAAGTTAAAATCACTCTGATCTAAGCATACTCATTTTTTTAATAATCAGTAGCTAATATTACAGCTAACTGTCACTGAGCGACGTAAAATGTGTAAGTAATTGTAACCTTTATTTTAATATTATCATTGAATTTTACTGATTTGTTCAATGATTAATCGGCTGATACCATACAAACAAAACTGGATAAATACTTAACCTGGTATCTGAAAAAAGCAAGACGCATTTCTGCATACAATTGAACATGTTGAGATGCTGTAATCCATGTTACTAACAGAGGTGGGATATTGTGTTCCATGCAAGAGCCAAACAGTGTTGCATGTAACTAACTCAAAATGGTTCAACCCCATGAAAATGAAGGTCAGACACTGCAGTCCACAAATATGAAATGGTCCAGACATAAAATAATTATAATAATTGCAAGATGATAATGTCATAAATGAATACCATTATGTTATCATTGTTTTCATTCCTTTCTTTATTTCTGAGTCATAGAAATATTAAATCTAAAGGAAATAATTTAAATTGTCTTCTTTGTCTACAATTTATAAACTTTTGACAAAACGCATTCCACATAAGAAAGGTGACCTTTTGTCAGAAAACAGCGATCATTACTCAAAAAATATAAGCATTCAATCAATCGTGAAAAGGGAGATGCTTGTTTCCATTGTCTGGAAAAAAACTCTGACAGAAAATATTTCCTATTGACGTATTAGATGTAAATTAGTGTGATTATGGAGGATATTAATTTAACGTTTATTTTCTTCTACAGAACCAAGGAAAGCAGGAGAACAACAGAAGTCATCTGTTTTCCGAAGCTTGCTACACAACATCCGATTTGGTCGCTCAAGACAGAAACTTGTCCACAAACACAGCAGAGGTAGTATAGACATATATTTTTTTTTCTTGGATAATTATAGTTTAATTCACCACATAAGTATAAAAGAAAGACACTGTAAAGGAGAATTTATATAGGAAAACGTCTTTGAGAAGACAGATAACTGAATGTAAGAGAAGCTACACAACATACCAATTGAGGAAAATATTAGCAAACGTCAAAACGAGACACAAATGAACTCTAAAAATAGCATATGGTATCTATATTGAGGAGGAAGTTAAGAAACAATATTTCAATAAAGAGTTCACCATGTAAATACGTGGGCAAATCACGATCATTGCCTTCGAGTTCAAGCGAATTGCGTTGAAAATATGCCGAGGACAATGATGCTAATAATTGTCACATTTTTTTGTCTATTCTTAGTATTGCATGCTTAGTAAAATCAGAGAAATATTTAAAAAACGGGAGAGTCCGTTAAATGAGTCTTGATATTGTTCATTTTTATAAATAAGTAAATACTGTAATTGATAAGCTAGATTTTGGTCATCGTGATCCATCTTTTATAGCGTTCCCAAAAATTCACACATTTTTCTTGAGTCTGCACTTCCACATATTATATTTTAAAAAGCTGCATTATTATGAATATAACATGCTAAATCCGATATCCCCTTTCATCGTTGAAATATTATCCATCCCAATTATCGAGAAATTATGATGTAGTCATTTATATATCTGAATCCATTTTCTTATATGTCATTATTGCGAAAGAAATGTTGATAGGACGTAGTTTTCTACTGTAGGAGATTTAGAAAAACCTGAAAGCCTACTGGGTTATGAAGGAAAACATTCCGTAAGTACAAATAAGATCAGAATCCCTTTTCTCTCTCTCTCTCTCTCTCTCTCTCTCTCTCTCTCTCTCTCTCTCTCTCTCTCTCTCTCTATCAAAGCACACACAATCCACAACACATGAGAAAAGCATACTGCTCCTTAATAGCTAACAGTGCATATTCGACTTGTGTGAGAGAAACAAGACTACTGAAGTCTTTATAGCTAACAGTGCATATTCGACTTGTGTAAGAGAAACAAGACTACTGAAGCCTTTATAGCCAACAGTGTCTATTAGATTCGTTTGAGATACTGAGCATTGAGTATCTTAAGAATTATGTTGTCTTTTTAAGTCTAAACAATACCCGTGTTAAATACACATGTGGCAAGGGAGTACACTTGTTTCCTCTTTGGGTATATATCTCTCTTTCTATCTGTTTATCTAAAATTAGACAGACAGACAGACATACAGACAGACAGATAGATAGATAGATAGATAGATAGATATATAGATAGATAGATAGATAGATAGATAGATAGATAGATAGATAGATAGATAGATAGATACATATATAGATAGATAGATAGATAGATAGATAGATAGATAGATAGATAGATAGATAGATAGATAGATAGATAGATAGATAGATAGATAGATACATATATAGATAGATAGATAGATAGATAGATAGATAGATAGATAGATAGATAGATAGATAGATAGATAGATAGGTAGGTAGGTAGGTAGGTAGATAGATAGATATATAGATAGATAGATTGATATGTGCTTGAAATGATAAAGAGATTTCAGCCTATCATGCAATTTTGTAATCCATATACCATTAAAGACTTTCACAAACAATTGCATACAATTCAGTACCATTTCATATATTTCCATACTATTACGTACACTTATGTACCATTTCAGACATTTCGATATGATTACATGCAAGCTGATATCATTACAGACATCTGAGTACCATTAAATACATCGTATAGCATTTAATACATTTCCATAACATTACATACCATTTCTGTACCATTACATTGATTTCCATACCATTACATACATTTATGTACCATTTCATACATTTCCATACCAATATACACATTTCTATACCATTACATACATTTCCATGTCATTATTTACATTTCCTTACCATTACATACATTTCCATACCATTTCATACATTTCCATACCATTTCATTCATTTCCATACCATTACATACATTTCCATACCATTTCATACATTTCATATCATTACATACATACATTTCCATACCATTTCATTCATTTCCATACCATTACATACATTTCCATATCATTACATACATTTCCATACCATTTCATACATTTCATATCATTACATACATTTCCATATCATTACATACATTTCCATAGCATTACACACATTTTCATACCATTTCATACATTTCCATACCATTTCATTCATTTCGATACCATGTTATACATTCCCATACCATTACATTCATTTCCATGTCAGTATTTCCATTTCGTTTTTATACACATTTCCATACATTTCATTCATTTCCATATCATAACATACATTTACATACCATTACATACATTTCCATACCATTCCATTCATTTCCATATCATTACATACATTTCCATATCATTACATACATTTCCATACCATTACACACATTTACATACCATTTCATACATTTTCCATACCATTTCATACATTTCCATACCATTTCATTCATTCCCATACCATTACATACATTTCCATACCATTTCATACATTTCCATACCATTTCATTCATTCCCATACCATTACATACATTTCCATACCATTTCATACATTTCCATACCATTGCATACATTTCCATACCATTAATACATTTATGTACAATTACATACATTTCCATACCATTTTATTCATTTCCATATCATTAATAACATTTCTGTACCATTTGATACATTTCCATACCATTTCTTTCAATTCCATACCTTTACATACATTTCATATCATTACATACATTTCCATATAATTACATACATTTCCATAGCATTACACACATTTACATACCATTTCATACATTTCCATACCATTACATACATTTCTGTACCATTTCATACATTTCCATACCATTTCGTTCATTTCGATACTATTTCATACATTTCCATACCATTTCATTCATTTCGATACCATGTCATACATTCCCATACCATTACATTCATTTCCATGTCAGTATTTCCATTTCGTTTTTATACACATTTCAATACATTTCATTCATTTCCATATCATTACATACATTTCCATACCATTACATACATTTCCATACCATTTCATTCATTTCCATATCATTACATACATTTCCATACCATTTCGTTCATTTCCATACCATTACATACATTTCCATACCATTTCATTCATTTCCATACCATTACACACATTTACATACCATTTCATACATTTTCCATACCATTTCATACATTTCCATACCATTTCATTTATTCCCATACCATTACATACCTTTACATACCATTAATACATTTATGTACTATTACATACATTTCCATACCATTTCATTCATTTCCATATCATTACAAACATTTCTGTACCATTTCATACATTTCCATACCATTTCATTCATTTCCATACCATTACATACATTTCCATATCATTACATACATTTCCATATCATTACATACATTTACATACCATTTCATACATTTAAATACCATTACATACATTTCTATACCATTTCATACATTTCCATACTGTTTCATTCATTTCGGTACCATTTCTTACATTTCCATACCATTACATTCATTTCCATGTCAGTATTTCCATTTTGTTGTTTTTATACAAATTTTCATATCGTTACACACATTTCCATACCATTACATACCTTTTCATATCGTTACAGATTTTCATACCATTACATACATTTCCATATCATTAAAACATACTATTGCATACAAGTATATGTCATTTCAAATATTTCCATTGCTGTATACACATTATCTGCACCATTATGTACATTGTGCAAACTGCTACAGACATTCCATAACTAACGTTTCAATACCATTACAGACATTAGAGCATCCATGCTCTGATGAGCTTAAGGATCTTGAAACCAACATACCAGGTACACAATATATATATATATATATATATATATATATATATATATATATATATATATATATATATATATATATATATATATATATATATATATATATATATATATATATATATATATATATATATATATATATATATATATATATATATATATATATATATATATATATATATATATCTGAAACTTGTTTCAATTAATATTATTCTTGGATCTGGTAATGTCTAATAATGTATTGCTCATAGCAAATGTCTCTATCAAATGTTAAAGGGACTTAATTCTTATAAGACTTTGAAACGTATTGCAGTTACTTGCACAAGTTATAATAATGTACAAACACTGACTATATATGTACGATGACAAATGTTTTGAGTGTAATTACTATCTTCTTTATAAGTCAACTTCAACAATGGAAGCGTTTAATACAAATTTAAAATGCAAATAAAAACAAGACTTAATTTAAATACGACATGTGTACTGTTTTCATGATATGTACTCTTATTCTTATCAATTAGTATCTTCCCAGTATAAGACTTTGAGGCAATGATAAATGTATACTATTTTTCCCCCATATGTAGCTATTCCTGCAGAGATCCTTCAAATGGATTCCAGATCACTTCAGATGTACAGAGAGGCTCTGCGTGATGGAAAGGAGAAAGTTTACAACATAAGGGTCATGGTGGTGGGTCAGTATGGTGTTGGAAAGACAACGCTGACCAAGCGTCTTTTGCAGGAAGAAGTGGATATTTCTGAGAGGAAAAGCACGGAAGGAATTGGTATTCATTTAAACTGTTGCAAAGTCTCTTTAGAAACATGGGAATGGACCACACATCATAAAGGTATTAATTTTATTATTAAAATTATCTTTCATCCTTTCATCACACCACTTTGTTGGTATCTTCTTGGTTTGTTAAAATATTCTGTTGATAATACCCCCTGTTTCAATGGATCACGTGTCAAAAGAGTTTGCATGCTGTTTTTTGAAGCAACAAGATACATGCTTCTTAAAGTTTAAAAGCTTCATGAAAACTTTTGTTCTTAAATATTAGTAAAATGGTTAGTAACCAATTGTGATCTCCCTTCATTAGAATGACTATACATCTTAATGATTGTAAATAAAATATAGAATAATTATTTTTTTTAATGATAATAACAGTGAGATTTAGATACTGGCCATAGTCAGTTATTCTCGATGGGTATCAATGACAAACGTTAAGGCATATTTACTGTCTGAATAATATAATTCAGTTGTAAATATAATTTGTGTGTGTGTGTATATGTGTGTTTGTGTGTGTGTGTGTGTGTGTGTGTGTGTGTGTGTGTGTGTGTATTATTGATACTGATTCTTGTTTAGCTACAGAGGCAGATCAGTTGGATAGATTTCAACGCCTTGTGAAACTCTTGAATGATCCAATCCATGAGCTTGAGGCGAATAATACACAAGAAAGAAACAAGGTCATCAGCCATCAAAGGGAGGTAACTTCAGAAAGAGATTCTGATAATAGTGATACTGCTCACAGCGACACTCTTAGCCAACAGAAACTTCTTAGTTCGGTACAAGACAGCGAAGGAGAAACTGCCTCTGTGTCAGGAGCATCTTTATGTATAAATGTGGAGCAGATGTATGGTACGGAACGCATAGGCTCAGATGTAAGTGGTGCAGTCATGTTAGGGAGTGAGGGGTACATATCAAATGAGAGCAAAACGTCAGATCCTACAATGGAACTCCTAAATGCAGTTAATAACAATGCATATGCATTAGGGGAAAACAGAGAGAACTATGCGACTTTGACACTTTGGGACTTTGCAGGCCAATTTGCGTTTTACACCACACACCAGACGTTTCTGACCAGACGCGCAATTTATCTACTGGTTACAGACCTACGTCAGCAAGTCACAGATATTGTAAATGATGAGTGTTTCTTTGATAGGGAAGGGATGCAACAATGTAAGGTGCATGGTAAGTTTAATATTTGTTAAATTCTGATTTTTTTTTCTTCTCTAAAAGTAGTTTTGAAATAAGTCTATTTAACACAAATCGTGTTTTATATGTTATTGAATCAAATTAATTATTGCTGAAACATTATTTTGTTCACTCGATACAATGTTTAAGGGATTTCTAAGAACTTTTGGTATCGGATAATTCAGATAATTATTTATATATAAACACAAGCACGATAATATTTTCCATTTACCCCAGAGAGTAAGAGGAATATAGAATTGAAAAAGTTTATTTTTATTCAAAATATTTTTTTATCAGGTATTGTATATATCGAATACATAATTCATAAGGATATGATTCGTATGTTATACAGATTAACCTGCCAGCCATTTATAGGTTTATGGAAGTTCACAAGAAGCTTAAAGTCAAATACAGAAGAGATCATGTCTTCCTAACAATATTAAAAATGAAACTGTAATTTAAGCTATGTCCGTAAAGTTAGATAAATTGTAAAACTCTACAAATTTATTTGCGTTTAACATTATTCAAGCTTTACTTAAGTAGCTGTTTGATGGTATAATTCTGACAAGCATCTTTTAAATTTTCTTTCATTGATTTGTGATACAAATATATTGGTAAATGTCCTTTAAATTTTGAAACATCTGGGCAAAACATTTTATACTTAACGTATATCTGCCTGTTTGCTTGTTTATCTGTCCCTTGCCCCCACCTCCGCGCCCCCCCCCCCCCCCGCAGATCTATGTCCCTCCAAAGAAGTTTGAAATTACACGAAGAGTGGTTATTATATGGCTATACACTGTCTATTTTTATTCTTTTGTTTTGGTATAAAAAATTCGCGAGGAGGGGATCAATAGTAATATTTACTCAAAATATGTTTCATTTGAAGAAAACTGGGTGAAATAATACGAGAGCCAACCATTTATGTGGTCGGTTATGGAATATTAAATGAAGCACAATAATTGTTTTAAGAAAAAGCAAACATAACCAAAAACAAACAAAAGTACCCAATATTTTACATAATTTTGGATTTAATTTGGTCAGAAACAAACTGTTAATGTAATTATAAACTGCCAGTTAATGACAGATACTTTGATTTACTGCACAATATTGAGCGTTTGGAGTTTTAAACTTGGAAGTCACAATGACATTAGAATTCGCTTCTCCCTACTCCATCCTGCTCCATTGGTAGTAGGTACAGAATAACTTGAACTTGATAGCTCTGTATCTACTAAAACAAATGCTTTAAAATTTGAACAGTTATATTTGATATTTTACCTATAATGATGCATTTGCAGCAATGTACTATACATTTTTCCTTTTGTTTAGATCTAGCGGAAGTGTGGCTGAACTCAATTCATTCCTGTGCCTCATCGCATGAATCAAGCACACCTCCTGTGATTTTGGTTGGCACACATGCGGATAAGATCGAAAAGGTTTGAATTACTAATCCATCCCATTACAGTTATTGTATTCTAGTCTGACATTATATAATATTTTCTGTTACATGTTGTCATAAAGTATGGTGGACAATTGTACCATAAATTCAATTATTTTCATGGACATCAACTTTCATGGTTTAAAACCGAAATTATATTTTCATCATTGTTTATGTTTGTTGATTGGTATGGGTTCATATCGATTACGCAGAAAACATCCTTGTATCGATTCGTGGATTAGATAAGGTTTCATACTGTTGACAAATAAATATTATTTCGTTAATTCGGTTTGTTGACTGGCAAAGAATTTATGTTAATTCAAATAATCCTTTTGTTGTTTGATCAATTCGAAGTTTACAGCAACCAATGAATGCATGAACATTATAACCTGATTAGAATTAGCGAATATATAACATTGAAATTCGTACTAATGGAAGCTATGATATACTAACGGATTGTTTCCATTTACGGTAAAACCATTGCTTTCCATATTAAGTACAGCCTGAAGGTTTGGTATCATTATATCTACAACAAGCAGCGAAAAAGAAGCATTTTCAATTTTACATGTTAAAGTACAAAATTCTAATTTAATATCAATCTAAATAAAGTAAGGGGCAGAAATAAAACAAGAGTAACATAACATTATATTCTTATTAAGATTATGGACCTTTAGTATAATCCTTACATTTTCAGATAAATCCAATATATTTAATTGCTGATTGCAACAAAATAATATCCAATGTAGGTAAATATGTTTTTTCTTTTAAAATCTGGAAGCGTTTTACCACTGATGGCAACATTTACAGGTTGCTAATTAGTTGACCTTCTTTTGATCTTTTGTATCTTTTTAACCCTTTTTCTCCGATGCACAGATTTTACCAGTATCTTGTATGGATTTAAAGTGTATAATTTAGTACGTAAGCTGTATTGGACATGTAATTGATTCAATGTATTGCGAGTCTAATACATAAATAATGTATGCTTCATAAGCTCACCACTTATTCCTTAGTGATAATTTTTCTTACCCCTTCAGAACTCTCTTCATGAGGTTTCTGCAAACTACTTTAGGCAGATTCGTTTTCTGTTGAATGACAAGCCGACCAGATTTCACCTGGTGGACGAAGATTATGTTGTTGATAATACACTGTGTAATCCCAGACTAGAGGCCTTGAAAAGAAAGATTGT
This sequence comes from Unio pictorum, assembly GCA_030141615.1. NCBI lineage: Eukaryota > Metazoa > Mollusca > Bivalvia > Unionida > Unionidae > Unio > Unio pictorum. The sequence goes on along the minus strand of JARLTB010000121.1, from coordinate 2,613,350 downwards.
TGAACTTGCTTCGAAGCAACCTTATTGGGGGGAGGAGGTACCTGCACGATGGCTTCCTTTGGAACACCGGTTAATGGTACTGAAAGCATCTGGCGTTAAGGTACATTAGTTATAATATATCATAATATCATAATTCAGGACATAAATGATAAGAAATCTAACATTTGTCATAGAAACTGTCAGATGCGTAGAAAAATTAAGGTTTTCAGATCTCCATTTTAAGTAGGCCCTGAGTGACATTTATGTTACATCTGATCATCAAGCTAGCCAAGGAAGATTTTTAACTAATCCTTTTGGTTTCCTTTTCCAGATCATTAGTATCTTTATCTGTGAGTAGTAACTAATCCTTTTGGTTTCCTTTTCCAGATCATTAGTATCTTTATCTGTGAGTACTAACTACCTAAACATAAACCTTTGTAACAGTAAATAAAAATATAATTCTTGATATATATATATATATATATATATATATATATATATATATATATATATATATATATATATATATAATATATATATAAAATTCTTTATTTTAACACTATACCTACATCTATTCAAACAAATTATACTATTTGTACATTGAATTGTTACATGGAGCGTAATGAAGACATTTGAAAGATTGATTAGTATCTGTTTATGTCAATCTATTTTAGGTTGTCCGAGTGAGCGTTTTAGAAGATCTCATTCAGGCTGGATCTGTACAGATTGAGACAAGAGAAGAGCTTGATTTATTCCTTAGATTTCAGCATGAGATGGGTTCCATCCTCTACTTCAGGTAGAGTTGCTGTTATTTATAATCATGTCAAGATGCTAATGTGACAATTTCATTTTTCCGAATGCTAGTTTTATTGAGGGTATATCATTTGATTCATGTCATATACTGAGAGACAGGGATAAATAGACATACAAGTAGGACAGTAAACATTAATGAACCTCTAGATGCGTACGAATAACTGCTATCTTCTCGTAATGGTAGAATTAGGTGTCCCACGTTATCATGGGCAAGTAGTTATCAATTTAGTTAATCTGTGTTTAGATTCAGACTAAGCCAATAATATTACATTCTCTAAAAATGATACTTTTGTGAATTAAGTTTTGAAGGATTGAGGGAAAACGTTGTTCTGGATCCACAGTGGTTGATCGATGCCCTGAAGTCTCTTATCACTGCCGAGATGTTCATTTTATTGAACTACCCGGGCATCATGGGCAAGTGGTTTGAACTCAAAGAGAAAGGGAAACTTACCCCTGAGCTAATAGGTTAGTAATTTGTTCTGTTTTTATCCACTGTAATTGTTCGTAGTCTGCATATTACTGTCATTTAAACTCTTACTGTCGGAAATATACAATTCTATCTTTGTCACTGTTCAGCTACTGGATTATATATATATATATATATATATATATATATATATATATATATATATATATATATATATATATATATATATATATGTATATATATATATGTATGTGCCATTTGTGGAGGGTGAAGGCATGTGAACTGAATGATTGTCAAAACTGGGCAATGTGATCAAACCATGGCTGCTCCGTTCTTTCATATCAAATTTTAAATGAAATATTTTGTTTATAAAAAATCATTTTATCACTGCGTAAACTGCTCCTTCTTTTTTTACAAACAGTCTTTATGTTCCTAAACTGGATGTGTTTGTATGGGCACATGCGTATGTTTATGGGTGCCCGCTCATGGTTCTGCATGTACTTGTATTTTAATTCTTTATATGTATGGCCTTCAGATGGTCAAACAAGCAATTGTTTTGTTTTTGTTTTATTTAAAATACAGTTTTTACATTCAATAGTTTGTTGATTTCCTAATTTAATACATGTAGCTTAATTAAAAGTAATATACATCGTTTCAAGGTTTATTTTTATGTTTACGTGCAACCAGAAATGTTAACATGTTTGTTAGAAATTCGACGCTATTTGACCTGGTTTATGTATTTGAGGTAAAATGATTTATTAATTGCAGAACATGTGCTAATGAGAATTTTTACGATATATATATATATATATATATATATATATATATATATATATATATATATATATATATATATATATATATATATATATTGCTATTCACTATGTACCATGTAATTGTTTCAATTATGATGCTCAAATCAAGGGTGAATAAAATTAATGTTTACAAACCAAATATCAAGCTGTATGTGTGTTATCATGGCCTGTTTATGTACATTCTATGCAAATACACAACAGACGATGTATATTTGTCAGCAGTAAGCTTAATAGTGGCTTGTTAATTTTGATATATATATATATATATATATATATATATATATATATATATATATATATATATATATATATATGTGTGTGTGTGTGTGTGTGTGTATGTATATAATCCATGAATCAATCAATTATTTGCTGTCTTTTATTAAAAGTGTCCTAGATGAACATGTATCATCATAGACTAGGACCTATTTATCTGTACGAGTTACATCAGGATGTTGTGACTGACCAAAACCCGTCCTTACCCTACTATGTCTTGCTTTATTATTACATACAAGAAATTGTCTGAAATCATGTATTGATTTACTAATGCTTCAAAACTTTGGATGTTTATATTGATCAACTATAATTTGATTAATTGCTACATGACTCTCTCCTGTTAAAATTTTATTACGAATTTGGACCTTTTTCTTAGACTGTATTTTTTCAAACACCTGTCAATTTTTTCTGTATATATTGAAAGCAAGATAGTGCATTGGAAATTCTACAAAAGACATTATGTTGATCTGTACTGTCAGGTACATCAATATTCTGAACAACAATGCATAGGTAGTAGCTACAGAATAACTTGATTTTACACCAGCTGAATTGAGCAAGACGAAGTTTTATAACTTATTAATGTTCCTTCATGCATGCTTCTATAATACTGTCTTTCACTGCCATGAAAATAACATATAGGAAAATCATAATGGGGAACAAATATTCGGATTTTATAAAACTTGTAGGTTGATGTTAATTATATCATCTGATTTATTCATCTTCTTCATGATAATTTGTGTACTTTAACAAACAATTCATCAGACTGGTCATTAAAATGAACACATTTGATTAACAATAAAGATGAACAGAATAATTACTTTTTATAAAAAAATTTGTTTTTCATTTCATCCTTTTTATCACTTCGTTATAAATTTGGACATTGAAAAATGATTGTAGATCACCCAGTGCCAGAAGCTCTATTTTACATTAGCCTTTGATAGATGAAAATAATGCACTAAATGTTTCATCACTAGATGCCATCTGGACAAAGGAAAGACACCCGGAATTCCACGACAACAAGGAACATATCCTACGTGTAATGGAACAGTTAAACATAGTCGCCAAGCCGAGCTTCTACAGCGAAGATGGAGGGAAGATCAAGGTTAATTTCTCCGAGAGTCTTATTTGGTTGCTATATTTACTGCTTTTATCTTTTCCAAATAGTTCAAAACCCGTTGAAAATGTTCGTATGTAATGGCAATTAAAATAATATATTATGAATAAACTTTATCCATATTTGTTTCAATAGTAATCAGTGCTTTAAATGAAACGTTTGCTGAACGATATACATAAATTAATTTCCATCACATTTTCCGGCATTTACTAGTACGTATTGTAATGCAACTCTTCCGTACATATATCCTTGAGGCCTTAACATTCTTACTTTGCAGGAGGATTACTTACTCGCTCCATGCATGCTGCGTCAGAAAACACCAATTGATGTCATCCATCCAAGACTGAACACTCAGCTTGAAAGTACACCTGTACTTTGCTTTGTATTTAAAGGGAAATATCTACCTCCAGCTGTCTTTCACAGGCTTCTTGCTGCATGTCTGGCTCAATGGTCCATTGCAAAGAAGAAGTCACAGAATCTAATCTTTTGTGGTTGCTGTGTTTTTGAGCTTGATGTTCATCACAGACTGACCCTACATTCCAGAGACTACTCCATATTTGCAAGAGTGACCAGAATGGGAATTACTGAGAAGACACCATCTTCAACGTTGTGCATCGCAGCGAAAGAGTTTATTAATCTGAAGCTCTCTGAGATCACTGGATATCTTGGACAGTGTCTGCAGTATGAATTACATATACAGTGCACACAATTTAATGGAGAGGACAGCGTCGACAGCCTGATCCCTGTCAAACTACTTCAAGAGAATAATGAAGTAACCTGCCATTCCCATGATGATGGTCATGTTATTGTATCACGTGACCTTCTGAAGTTCTGGTTTAAGGATAAGGTAATATCATAATACTTCTAACGTCAGATACTTCCTGCTCAGAAACTTGCTCCTTAAAGAAGAATATAATTTTGTAAGGATACATAGACAATATGTCATTATGTGTACAATGCAAATTAAACTAAAATACACTGGTACTTAACTAATTTAAAGGATGATATATGAGAATAAATGTGCTAAAGGACAATATGTTAGATGTCTTTTGTTAAAGAAATGGTTTAAATGAAATCTTTCTCTGCGATCAGACAAGTTTTATGTTACAATTAATTTGCTCTAGATTAAAATTTCTGCGACATGTACAGAATATTCTAATGCCTAATCATCCTTGTCATTTTATTTCATTCAATTTTTAAATTCATTTTTCTTTCAATTGCCAAAGGCTGAGGATGTTGAGGAAGGGGATACTGACCAACCAATTACACAAGAACACATTAACTATGCTCGCCTGTGTAATGCGTTGCTGACTGTTTGTACTGAGGCATTGAGGGAAATTCTTATAAATCACATTCCAGCACCACATTCAAGCCTGTCCCAAGCAATTCTGGCCAATAAAGCTAATTTGACTAAAAGACGACAAGTAAGACAAGGCCAAATGCAGAATGCATTGCTAAACAAAGATCAGTGTCAGATGGTCTTCCCAGACCCTCAAGATCAGTACACAGGAACAGTTGACAAGTTTGATATTTCGTTGCTGTATACCCTGATTAGAAACATAAGTACTGTCACAGCGCCAGGAAAAGGGTGGGGGAACCAGCCACGAGATCTGCCAAGGGACACATGTTTAGGAGCCAGTGTAGAGAGAATCCGCTTACTGAGAAATAAATTCACTGGACATTCTGGTGAAGGCAAAGTTAGTCTACGAGAATTTAAAGACTGCTGGAAAATGATTGAAGATATTCTTCACGACATTGAAAAGCGGATAGGAAGTAGAGATTATCAGTCAGCATTGGATAGGCGTAAGAAACAGGCCATAACACCACATGAAGCTCACGAACAAAGAAAGAAAATAAGAGCATGTATAAAAGGTGAATTGATTATAATTCTTCTATCCCATATATAACGTTCAGTGCAAAATCTTAAGACTGATTCCCGCTTCTGTTTGTGTGTTACCCTCTGAAGGTTTAAAAATAAAAACTGAAATACAGAAAATACAAGGAGTAGTTTCTATTATCCATTTATTATGGAAATAAAGGGACAAAGAACAACATTTAAAGTTATATATGTGTCTTATGCAACGTTGGAATGCATACGAAAATTAAATGAATACTGAATGCTATTTCGTATGTTTTGATCAAGTTTGACAGGTCTAGCACTTTATTTAGATTTTAAGAAATAAATCGGTTTTTTATATTGGACGTGGCAATTATTATCACCTTTGTTGTTCATAAATGATCTGAATTTTCTTTCAGTTAGGATTGGAATATCAATTAAGTAGAAATTAATTTTTTTCTTGACGTTTTATATAAATATTATTTTCCCTTTCTTATTAGCTGCAAAGGATAAGCTGGTGGCAGACTTGGATGCTCTTGCTGAGGCTGCAGGTTCATAGATCTAGAGGATTGTTAATATACTGGGTGATGCTATAAGCCACCAGTGGCCAATCTACTTTTTGGACATGGGCAGAGAATTGTTGGTGGTAACAATAGCATATTACCAAACGGTCAAGCGAATAACCAGTGTATGTCAGAATTTTGACCGGAGTTTCACTTAGAGTGTAAAGGTGTTTTGTTATCTCAGAACAGGACCTACATGAGATATTTTAACTAATCCATAACATTACTTTTGCTTCAATGAAACAAAAATGTGAGTGTACAAAAACAATTCTTGTGCATATTGCACAGTGATGATGTTATGGGTGTTTGTAATTGTGTTGTGCGAGTGTAAACATAACTCTTTCCATGTTTAATGTGCAATGCTGCTGTTATTGGTGTATATAATTGTGTAGTGAAACTGAACACAAAATTATTCTAATGTAGAGTGTTGCTGTTGTTGAGTCTTTTTGTAAATATGTTGTATGAAATTTCATATAATTGTTGTTATACATGATGTACAGTGCCGCTGTTATTGGGTCTTTGTAAAATGTTGTATCTATGTGCATGTAACTATTTCCATGCATAGTGTACAGTGAGGCTGTTATGGGACTTTGCAATTGTTAAGATCCTTTTTGTGGTGAAATTGTGCCATGTTATAAGAAATATGTCGGTTGAAATTGATTTTTTCATTTTCATTAGGACACCTATTTATGCCTTTCTTATGCCATAACATTTTATGGACAGGATAATCAGTTCATTTAAATTAAATTGTAGGATATGTTTCCTCTGACTGTTCTGTTTACACTGGGATAGTTCCAAGCAATTCTAAAGAATCAAATTCATTATAAGCAAACTCTTGCATTTCCAGTACGGCCTACCAGAATGTGTTTGCACCGAAAGATAGGTATAAAAGCCATTTTGACATTTCCACTTAAACGAAGGATTCAAGTGGCCTATTGGTCGAAGGTGACCTCCTTTCTGTAGATACTAACATATCACCACTTCTGTCCCCGTGGGTTCTAATTTTTTTGCCAACTTGAGTATGAGCTTTTACCATGGGTCAGTGGTTCTTTCTGGGTTCTTCTTCCGCTAAATGTATAGGGTGACAAGTAAATCCTATCTTGTTTTGATAAATGACATCAAACCAACAGAACCAAACCAATACACTATAAGACCTACGTGTATACTAAAAGACAAGGCAATACACAAATTCACCAAGGTATTGAAAGATTTTGTCTGTCATAATGATTTTCTCCTTCACTACTACGTAGACTCACAATGAACCAAATTCGTCACAATTAATAATCTCTGTTTGGAATTACAATGCCATTACCACGGTACTTTTAAATATGGCGCTAAAATTATATTATGCTGAAACAAAAAGACAATTTGTGTAGTGATCTTCTGTCTGAAATGTGCAAACAAACAAATGATGCAAATTAAATATACATAACCGTATCAATCGGTCATCAATCTGTTTCTTAAACTGACCTTTGCCTAAATTGTGCAGTAGTTGCATCAAATATTTACCTTTCCATTTTACCTTGCCAACAGTAGAACATATGATGAACAATCTGTAATATAAACACCCTTCCCTTATGTACATATGCAAATGACTGTGTTTGCACAACAGTACACGTTTAATTTATACATTTATTTGTCATCTAGAAAAGTATTCACATTTTGAATTAAAGTCCTCAATATCCTTTTCAATATCATTAACTACCTAGTTTTTGGTTATGTCTACAAATATTCTATCGCCATGTCTACATGTATATGGCCATGTCTACATCTAGTCTATGGTTATGTCTACAAATAGTCTATTGCCATGTCTACATGTACTATACGGCCATGTCTATATATAGTATATGGCCATGTCTATATATAGTGTATGGCCATGTCTATATATAGTATATGGCCATGTCTATATAGTATATGACCATGTCTACATCTAGTCTATGGTTATGTCTACAAATAGTCTATTGCCATGTCTACATGTACTATATGGTCATGTCTATATATAGTATATGGCCATGTCTATATAGTATATGGCCATGTCTATATATAGTATATGGCCATGTCGACATATAGTATAGGGCCATGTCTATATATAGACTAATTTAGGCCACTATTTATAGTCTATGGCCATGTCTATATATAGTATATGGCCATGTCTACATATAGTCTATGGAGACCACTATTTATAGTCTATGGCCATGTCTATATATAGTATATGACCATGTCAACATATAGTATATGGCCATGTCTATATATAGACTAATTTAGGCCACTATTTATAGTCTATGGCCATGTCTATATATAGTATATGGCCATGTCTACTTATAGTCTATGGAGGCCACTATTTACAGTCTATGGCCATGTCTATATATAGTATATGGCCGTGTCTATATATAATCGTATTTTTGTTATTTATTCCTGTAATGTGCTGGATATGAAATTTTATTATTTTTAGCTCATTCTTATCAAGTGTTGAACACATTTGACTTAGCTTGCTAGAAATATTCTATGTAAAATGGTCTATCAATAATAATGGTTTCTTCCTTGATATTAAACACAGCAATGTACAAAGACTGATAACTGATTTTGTTTTATAGCATTTCATCATGTGAAAGTTTAATTGAACTTAGGCAATAAACAAATCATCGAGTAATTTGTAGTTTATTATTTCCTCTTTAGTCCAATTCAAACAAGTAAATCCATGTTTTATCACCTATAACAATCTGAATTAAATTTCCTGGGTCACTCTTCATAAATGATGAGTAGCTGTACTGTATTATGATTTAATCCTGAATTTGGGTTTGATCAGCTGTCAAGAAATGCTAGACACATCTCGCATAAACCTTTTTGACCTTCAAAATGAATCATGAATATAAAAAAAAAACACTGCTAACTAATTAATTACCATGTTATTATAAATATGTTTCTTGTTTATTGAGGATCTTCAGGAATTATTCTCCTTCACAAAATTCACATCCTGATTACTAATCTCAAACAGCGGTCTTCCAGAAACATGTCATCTATCCAGCATTCACGACCATCCTTAAATCGACAAAAGAGCCTCAATATTTAGGACTTGGTAGAGAATTACATCAGTAAACGTTTTCTAAGTCGACCTGAGTGCTAACAGGAAAGTTCTATATGAGAATCTAGATTTTACAATATGCATTTTACTCAATAGCTGAATTGTTTTCATTCACTGATATATATATATATATATATATATATATATATATATATATATATATATATATATATATATATATATATATATATATATATATATATATATATATATATATATATATATATATATATGTATGTATGTATATGTATATTGTTACGTATATTTGATTTAAGTCATTTTTATTTTAATTGTTTGTCAGATTCAAATTTGACATTTTAAGTTTAAGATTCATTCATTGGGAGATTTTTTTTTTTTTTAAAGTTGGTTGACCTGTACTTTACAAATAAACAACAGATGTTGACCTCATTTCTGACCTGTTTCAGAGTTGTAAACAAGCTTTTAAAATGATTGGTTGATTCCAGGGATATTATGGAGCTTTGTTATAAACATCTTTCTATTTTTAGTTCTTGAGAGTAAAAATAACTGATTCTCATCAGGGTCATACGGTGTGTACAAGATTTTTTGAACGTAAATTTGTTCTAAAGATTCTAGAAGATCATGTGACCCCTTCCTTGTTTACATAAAAACAGGTATATAAATTATGTTTTGGAGCAAACTATTTAGTAGAAGTTGGGCTGTTAGAATATTAAGTTGTATTGTTTTGAGTTATTTTAAATTACCTTGTACTGGAAATTATTTCAATTCGTTTGGATCAAGAGGATTTATTTTGTTATTTATCTGGAAAATAATTGTGCTTGTTGAATTTCATAAGACCAGAACTGACTTCATCACGTGACATCGTCTTCCATTTAGAATGCTTCACTAAGATTCGAACTGTGAATTATTTGGACATTTTATTACCAGGACTTTTGCAATTTCACTTGTGGATTATATTTTGAATTATTTTTGGATTAATTTTGGAATTCTTAAAACCGTAAGTTTATTTTTTCTTTTCTGGAAAATATTTGTGCTCAATAAATTGTTTATTAAGTTTTTACAAGCTTGTTATTTTCACTCTTTTTATGTTATTGTTTATTCGAGCCTAATCACGTAACTATATATATATATATATATATATATATATATATATATATATATATATATATATATATATATATATATATATATATATATATCACTGTCAGTTACCTATGTAACATCACACTAATACCTTCGCAGATGTGTTCTACATGTGCATCTGTTGATCGTCACAAAAAAATCTTATTTTGCCTACTGATCAACAAGCAATAAATTTATTGCCAGGTTCAAAGAAATAGAAAAGTTAAAACGCCATATTCAAAACTTTTCAAATCCACTATCCCCCCCACCCCCAGGTTGGCATGTTTTAATGTGTGTAATGATTATTGTCAAGTAAAGACAAATATGATGGCAGAACATAAACTACAATTGATATTACATCCATAGTTTATGGCAGGCTGAGTTACAGTGCATAACACATCCATAGTTTGTGGCAGGCACTCTTGAAAGGAATCACTGTATGTGTCTACTTTCAATAGGAAGTTAGTTCCACGCTGCTTGGCCCTGGTATGCAAAAGAACGTTGTCCATATGACTTTGTTTTCATAGTGGGAGTAATGAGTATACGATTGTCAGAAGAAAAGGGTAAGTACATTTATCTTGCTGGTGTCTACACATGGGTGAGGCCGGATATGTTCGACTGTCAGTGAAACGTAATTACAGAGAACGAATTATGTGTTTGATTCTGGATCTATTGGATAGCCAGTGTAACGTACTGAGCAGCGGGGAGGTGTGCTCTAATTGTGGTACTCTGTGGATGAGCCAAGCAGCTGTGCTTTGAAGTTTCTGCAGTAAGATATTCAGACAAACCAGACATAATTGAGTTACAATAGTCCAATCTTGAAAGTACTAATGAACACACAAGCGTTTTAGTGGTATCAACTAATAGATATTTACTAATGGAGCTGATGCGTCTCAGCTCTCGATATGCAGCCTTGCATATGCTCATGACATGTTAGTGCAATGTGAGAGTACTGTCTAGAGTAACACCTAGGTTTCGTACTGACTGTGTGAATTTAATGTTGGTGTTGCTGATATTTACTGTTTCAGGTAAACGATGTGAATGAGAATGTGAATGAGAAATTCTTTGTGATGTGATCAGAATCGCCTCAGTTTTATCATCATTTATCTGCAGCTTGTTACATGTCATCCTTGATTTCCCATCAGAAATGCAACTCTCTACTTATTGGTTGGTAGCATCAATTTACGGTGGGTGGCTAGATTTGTATATTTGGGTGTCATCAGCGTACAATTGGTGAGATACTGGATGATTTATATGACACTTGAACACGGCTGAGTAAATACAATGAAGAAAAAAAGTCCAAGAACAGACCCCAGTTGAACACAACAACATAGATCAACAAGACTGGAGTGTATTATATTTCTAGATACAGATTGTGTCCTGTTAACTAAGTAGGACTTTAAGCACAGTAAGGCTGTATTGTGAATGCCAAATACATACTCGAGACTGAAATACTATATCATGGCTAATTCTGTCAAATGCTGCAGACAAATCCAGGATAATGACGACTGTAATCTTTCCGAATACACAGCAGAGAGAATGTCACACATTGCTTTCAGAAGAGTAGTTTCAGTACTGTGGCAAGGACGATATGCAGACTGTACATTGTTAAATTACTGTTTGAATTCAGATGAGATAACTTGGCTTAGAACAACTTTTTCTAAGATTTTGTTTATATGAATAGGAGAATAGAAACTGGCCGGTAGTTCTTTAAATCGTTATGGTCGAGTATTGGTTTCCTCAGCGGAGTCTTTACAATGTCAGTTTTAAAAAATGATGAGAATTCTCCCCATGAGAGAGAGGTATTAATAACATTAGTTAGTGTAGGCAATGTTGGATCTAAACACTCAATCAAGCAGTGATGTTGGAATTGGATCAAGTTCACATGACTTTGGTGCACTCTTCATCAAAACTATATGTACTAAATCCATAGAGACATGTTCAAATGCAGCTAACGGTTGTCGCTGAAATCTGTATCTTAACTGTATCGTGACACGTCAACTGAAATTGTGCTGTCAAACTTTAATGGTTTGTACCTTGTCACTATAAATTTAAACACAGATCCAGAAAGTCTACTGGAACAAAGGTAGTTGCAAGTCGTGTACATTTGTTCCTTGACATTAGTTTGTAGCAATCTCGAAGAGCTCTTTGAAGCTGAAGCTTTCCGTGATCTTAGTACTGTAGTGGGATAATTTGCCTGCATGGTCTATGTGACGTTCTTCTTAGCGGATTCATAGATTTGCTTATGAATAGTGAGTCTGGTGGAAAGCTAAAGTCTCTGCGCTTTACGGTGTTCTCTTTTAGAAGTGCGAAGATGATCCTTAAAACTGCTATGCAACGGAGAATACTTTGGAATTGATACTCTGCACTTGGTGGCTGGGGCATGTTTTTCAAGCAATGAACGCAGGCAATTATCGAGTTGTTCTGCTCTAGGAGGTAAGCAAGTTGTTAGGTTTGCTTGGATGTCTTAGTAGCAAACAAAGGTGGAGGGTTAGGGGCTGATACATTCAGATGGCATATAATGCAGAGGTGATCGGATGCAAGTTCGTGGGATACAAGGGTGGACCGTAGACTATTAGCACACGCAGCGGTATCCATGGGATGGTTAACACAAATATTGACGATTTAATAGGGATTTGCACCAGGTTATCACAATTAGCGGCCGATTGTTGAGCCGGAAAGTTTTATTGAGTGCAATGTAGTATTGAGAGCCAAGGAATGGCATTTAAAGCAATTATTGAAGGTCCATCATAGCATAAACGGGTTGACTGGCGATCACGCGATGACAGTTTATTTAAGAACAAATGACGTTGTAGCAGTGGAGCAAATCAGCTCAGAAAGATTCTACTTGTTCTCGTTTCCAAAACAAGGAGATGAAAAAACATATACAAACTAAACAGCCAATGATTGATGAAACAATAATGTAGAAGAAGGTAGACAACAAGCGCATATATCATGAAAAACGGAACAGCCTCTTCAAGCCGGTTAAGCGATCAAAGACAAAAACAGATTAATTTTATGAACTGCTTCACTTGTAACAGACATAACACACCAGAATAACAGAAGCTAGAGCTCACTGATTGTAAATTGATCATGATTAAGAATGGCCGCAATAAACAATGCCAAATTATTGTTTTCATTGTCTTAACGAAACTAAATGTGGCTACTTGCAATTTTACATTGGTAAGGATGAGGAATAATTGGATATTTCCATTACCATACAATCTGTCTACCAAAGTTTCCTATAGTATCATCCAATGTATGTACAGCTCGTGAATCCTAAGGGATTTGTGGAGAATGTCTTGGATTAGAATCGGTTTCCCTTTCAGAGAATTTACACCCAAAAAAATGCACGGCGACCTTAACGCACAAGAGTAATTAAAAAGATACAGTTATCTGGTAAGAGAAATGAGAAGTGCCTCAGATGAAACAGAAGTTACAATTGTAACAGTCTTTAAATTAATCACGTGAAATTATTTTGCCTTTTTATGCCATATACCTTATTGGTTTATGAGTCCTTATTAAATTTACACCCGAGCTGATGTAATCTAATTTTGCATGTACTTAGACTTTCTTACTGGACCAACTGACAAAGAAAAAAGTTATAAAAGAAGAAAAACGTACATCCTGTGCACAAGCAATGGAAAAATTACAATAGTGTCTCTTGGAATCTTATCAGTTTCAGTAAAAAGAATTTAATGGGTATATTTAACCCACTGTTATGGTCAGTTTATTGGACGTATAGTTTTTTTTTTCAGCACTCCCCAATTTATTGATGGTACACTCTCAGATCTAAAGAGAGGGAGGAAAACATCATTCTGACCTCCTTTAGGAGGCGGTGCCACTCTTACGATGTAGATTTTACATTGCTGGTATTAGCCAAAGAGGTCCTGAGTGGCCGAGTGATCTAAAGCGCTCAACCGTTACGGATCACTGACATCTCACCTCTGTTTGCGTGGGTTCGAGCCAAGATTCGGTTAATGTAGTTATGTGAGAAAACTTGCCATTGGCTTCTCGTGGGTCAGTGGATCTTTCCGGGGGTTTTCCCGGGTTCGTCCTCGACCAAAAATACTGGCCCTTATGTATAACCTATCGTGTGCTTAAAAATGGCGTTAAACCCTTCAACAACAACAAAATTAGTCAAGAACTACTGGAATCAAACTGAAAAAAAGGAAACTAGAATCTAAGACTGCAGCAAAGCATTTCATTATTAGAATTAACCAATACGCTATACAGAAGAAAAAATACACACAAAATAGTTGATATATGACAAAAATGTTATATTTAATTAGAGCTAACCAATTTGACACATTTTCTGAATTTTATAATTAAAAGCCAAATTAAATAACAACGGTGGAAAAATGCTTAAGAATTGTATTTTTCAAACTAATACCAATTTATTTTCAATCGAAAAAATCTAAAATATTATTTCCTGTATTTTGAAAGGTATTTTGTTTCCAAAACAATTATTTTGTTATATGAAGTTTGTAGCAAACCAGTTTTAGAAAAACCAACCTTAATATTGTAAATTAACACAAGTACTAAATAAACTGAAGCAATCTGAGACACGCTATATTAAAAAGATCCGTGTGTGATAATAATAATAATAATAATAATAATAATAAAAATAATAATAATAATAATAATAATAATAATAATAATGATAATAATGATAATAACAATGATTATAATAATAATAATAATAATAATAATAATGCCAATAATAATAATAAAATTGTTAATAATAATAATAATAATGATAACAAAAATAATAATATGTTACATGTTCTTTGGAGGCCGAGTCTATCTATGGTGATACCAATATTATAATCATTCTTGGATGCAATTGTTTTTTAAAAACTTCATAGATAGCTTTATGCAAATCAAATTTGTTATGTATAAATACATTATAATTGTTATAGCTCATTATTGTAATATTTCTACACTTTCTAAATTATTTTTCACTGTTTTTGTTGCATTTTTCAATGTTTTTGTTGCATTTTTCACTGTTTTTGTTGCATTTTTGATCAGTAAAATAGGGTAAACTAGTCGACGTTCTCTAATTGATTCATTTAGAGATTTTTCTCATTAAAAATCATTTTATGATTTTCAGGTCAAAAAAACCGAATTGTTTTTCAAATCTTCCTGATTTTTCCCGTCGGGTCAAATACTCAACGGCTTCTAATTGAATCACTTAGAGAAAATCAAAGATTTTTCGCGTTCAGTATTCTCATTAACTCTTCAACACGCAGGCAAGAATGGACATATTGTATTATTTGATCACAATTATAACTAATCGTCGTTATAGTATCCTGATGCAGTTGTTGCATCTGCGATTCCGTCAATAAAAATTTATCATCATCGCCAAAATAACAATTCGCGTATGATGATACATATTATTGTAAAAATCTCCGATTTTCTAAATCCTTGAAATTACAAGTGTGAAAAATCCATAGGATTTTCAATCAAAGATTTTCCATTTAAAAACGCTAGCGTTTTCATGACTTTACATCTAGGGTCATTTGTAATTGTTCCCCTCGGAGAACAATCAAATTAAAATTCTGGTCGACTATTCTAAAATTCATTCTTGATATAAAATTTTTGATGGTTTCCAAGTATGTTAAATGAGGTGGATTCATCACGATTAAACTTCCTGGGGAAACATTTGGGGAAAACGTATATAAGATATAACCTTGATCCGCGTTTGTTGACGTTGCTGTGTCAATGGAATAACTACCTAATACTACATCACAAATAACGTGTATGGCAATCGTGGACGATATGTCAACGTTCCCGGTAATCTGTGTTTGTTGATTTTGTTCACTGAATTATTCGACCGTAAAATCTTCACATGTGGATTTATTTTAAACCATAACGCGTGAATTTGTGAAAGAATTCATCGATGAGATCTTTTAGTGATTTCTTTAACTCGGGCACACACCATCCTGGGAATTTATAGCAAACTAAATCTATATCAGTAAGCGAAAATACTTTTTTAAACTTTTCTTTGATGGGAGATCTATCTTTGTGGATCAACGAGAGTAATCTATCGTTGAGATAGTTCATGTCGGAGATAATTTGGTTTAGTTGTTGTTGTTGTTGTTGAATTTTATCTCGCGGAGTTGTTAAATCGATTAACAGAGATCGTTGCAGATAATCTCTTAGTTGATTTAATTTAGTTTGAAATAATTGCTTCATATTGTTGAAGATCACAAGCAAATTTTTGATGTAATAATAAAAGTACCTTGAGCACCTAGAGCAAATCAACATATTATATTGCCGTACTCGTTATACTCATATTTTCCAAGTATATCAGTTTCCTGCCCATCATAAACACTATACGAAAACATTTGATTGATATTACTGGCACGTAGAAAACCAAAGTCGAATCTATAATCGAACTTGGGCTCCGGAGTGGGTTTATCATCGGTGAAGAAATCAGATTTTCTTTGGTTTGGATAACTGAAAATGAACCGCAGGGAGACTTTTCAACCACTCTTCGTGGATCCGCGGGAGAAATTCGTCGATGGTATCATTGAGTTTCCCTCGTAACCATGGTACGCTATATACTGGAAGCTTAAATGTAGGAATATCTTCAACGCGGATATTATGTTTTTTTTTTTTTTTTTGCAAATTCTATTCTCGTTGCAGGATGATTATCACCTAATATAAGTTGAATCATTCGCAAATTAAATTCATCTATGCCGGCGATAATTTTGTTACATACTTCCATGTATGTGATGACTTTATCTCGGTTAGGTGGGATTGTACTGATTTCCGTTACGATAATTACCTCTAAATCTTTCAAAATCGTTATTCATGTCTCTGGACTGTTTAGTAATAGCTGATTCATCTAATGTAAAATGATAAATATTATCGGCTTCTGTTTCTGTTCTTAAACGATTAAAAATAGCATCTGATGGTAACTCATATGTTAAATCACAAATAATATCAGGAAAATTATAATCAACAGAGCCATGATAATCTTCCTTCGTGGAAATATAATCAGATTTTTGTGGCTCACGTGGTAGATCTTTTATGTCAACGGTTCCTGGTATATACTCGGGCCAACCTAACAGAGTTCTAATTGAGCTATTACATATATCTACGGCGATGTCAGGTGAATTTATCTCGATAGTCGTCGACAATAGTTTTTCATGTCCTATTATTTCGATGGGAGATTTATCCCGTTCGTTGTCGACGACTATTATATTTTTTCCTGTGATTGCTTCAATGCCATTTATGATCTCCGCGTTGATATGTGTAAATGTAGTGTGTGCCATTCTGGTTCACCTGCAGTTCCATTTGGATTGACTTTATTTTTATACGAGAAAGTAAAACTATTATTTGGTTGTTTACCATTAAACGGTTCTGATCTGACATTAGGCCAGCTGTAGTAACATCTTAATTGCGTTAATGCTATTTCGTTAGCTGGTAACGGAGGTGTAAATTCAATGCTGAACTTTGCTGTTTTCGTTACCAGTGATATCAATTTTGTTTTCCAGGGATTAGAATTTTCCGCTATTCGTTGAATCGGTTCGGTATTTTTTTTTACTATTCATTGAAGTAGTTCTTGTGACATTGACGCCATTATTATTATTATCTCGCTCTAATTTTGACATCGTTGAATCATACAACCGAACCATCTTCTAAAATTCATCATCGGATATAAATGTGTCATCGAGCGACGAGGAAATTATCGAGGATAATTGCGAGTATGCATTGGATACTATATGGAGTTTAACAGTGTAGTCTTGGAGTTTATGCTGGGAACACGATGATATTTTTTTTGTTATTATCGAGACTACTCCAGCGATGGTTGTCGGAACAGATGTACAAACTGGAACAGCGATCGGAGCAACCATTGTAACCGAAGATAGTATAATACCAGCACCAGTTATTACACCAGACACTGAGTACACGGTTACGTCGATGACGTTGATCCTTCTTCGGTACTTTCTTATTTTTACACGGTATTCATTGGAGAGTATTCCTAGGCTAGTATGAAACTCTCTGACCGTATCATAGCGATACTGTGACGACAATGATGATATCATTGTTGTTGATGACATTTTATTTATTACAACAGAGAGCAATTTCAATTCAGTTGTTTACTTAAATCCGCTACGAATTCCACATACCATGTTATTGATGCCCTAGCTAGATTACCATCAATTGCTATTATCGTGAACTGTTCACTTGTATCCTTGCCGATGATTGTTGATATTGTATTGTTGACCCCAGATGAATTCGTTGATGAAATATTAAATTGAGTTGGTGATACTAGTGTTAATCGATAAATACCCTTGACGGTTGCAGTGATATTTAATATATTATTTAGTGGTGTCCACGTAAATGATCCGTGTTGAATCGTGTATACTACGTTGTTGGTTTTCTCATGAGGAATTTTTGTTTTTTCAATGATTAATATCATCCTCGTTGCATCATCTTTGATTGCATCGATGGCGCTTTTCATATCTTCGATGGATATTTTAATATCAGGGAGTTCTATATCAATTTTATCCAGCGGGGTTGTAAAAAATTTGTCAGTGGTATTTCTACGAAATGATGTAAACTTTTCAACATGATCTGCATATTTGACTTGAAGTGTTGCTAGTTCCAAAATATACGTTTTTATCTCTGTGAGCTTCGGTGTGGTCACTGGTGGAACTCCAAAGAAATTGGTTGCGGTGAGCTGAACATCTGTAACAGATTTTTGTATTCCCGTAAACTGATTTACTTGGGCGTTAAATCTATCATTGATGGTTTTTAATGATTCTGCAGATGATATATAATTATCGCTGAGTTCTGTTAATCTATCCATAGATGTTTTTATCTCATCACGTATGTTTTTAAAATTCATCTACGTCTGCTATAGATGAGATAGCTCTATTGATAAGGCTTTTTACTTGCCTGATGGTAACTCCTTCTTCGGATGGACGTGATACTGATCTTCCCCAAATGTCTGCCATGATATATTACATACTTCTCTTTAAGTGATTCATCATCGTGTACTCGTGGACGACTTTATGAGGTAATTTAGATGATGTTGAGATAGCTGTCAACGCGTTAAGGACCTCTCGTCCACATATCGGAGGATTGGTTAATGTCTGCGTGGGCAACGTTGAATACCATGTTGGTGTATTAATTGTGGACACATATTTGACAAATTCCTTTGGGGGAGACAATCTATACGAGTCAAAGTAAATAATTGATTTGGGATGTATTGCTTAACCCACCCAATGGGTTTCAGGTCCAGTGTTATCGTCAAGATTAATTATACCAGTTTCTGGGATATGTGGTTGTGATGGTAATTGATATTTCATGAATACACCTCTGAAATGTTTTATTGGGAGTTTCTTTACTGCGTCGGCGAGGTGAAAATTAGACATTGGAACCACAGGTTGAGTTACCCCAGTAACATTTTTGCCAGCGAGAACGGACCTATGAAACCGCCCTGTTGAGGTCCCAATCCGCTCCTATACTGTTTTGTGTACCGGCTTCCCGGCAGTCTGTATCCCTTTCCCTTTTTTTCATACCCTTTTTCAAAACTTTTACCTATAAGATTGCCACCAACAGCACAAGCAGCAGTGCCTAGTCCAAGTGCTTTAAGAGCAGGAATAGCTAGTGGAGCCAGTGTAGCAAGAGAAAATATTCCACCAGACTTAATCATATCGTTGATCGCGGCTTGTGAAAAAGTCAACTGAACTCCTGTACCCGCAGTTTTAGCTTTATTGAAACGGGCAAGTTGAGCTTTCGTCAACGATAATTTATTCGGTCCGCCTGTCATATGTTCATGTTTCAGGTTTATCTTTGTGCCACACGTAACATAATTTTTCGATTGTAGTTTCCTTACCTGACCAGGTGTAAGGGTGACATTAACATGATTGTACGACATTTTATTTAGATAGTGATCATCTAATTGTCCCATTACATGTTTTCAATGGGTGCGTCAATGACTTGCATTTTTCCATCACCACCTTCGAGTGTCATAGATTTATCGCTGAGAATAACAGCAACTGCTCTAAATCCTTCAAGAGCATCGCCTATACGAGACTGAAATTTTATATCAACGGTCGAATGTTTAGATAGATCAAGATGTTGCAGCGAAAAGTAATAGATCGGATACAATTCTTTAAAATCTCATTGTAATATTTGTAGTCCAGTATCAATGTTTTGATCACGACCCATATAAGACCACAACCGACGATACACTCTACCTATTTGATTACTACCGTAATCGAGAATAAGTTGTTCTGCTGGTTCTTGCTGATTACTTATTCGCAATGATACCTCACTGACATCACATTTATAAAATATCATATGACTACGCAATTGTAAACTATCTGCAGCACCTGTTTCTCTTTTTCGATCTATATTTTGTAGCCCAACAAGCACATGTCTTGGCGTAGAAACATTTTTCGTTAGCGCAAGCTGCCAAGTAGAAACACCAACAACATTACTAGTTATGGTAGCTGTTGTAATATCAGACCATGACAATAATGATTTTCCTCCATGATCCATAAAAGATAGTAACCGCGTCTCAACAGTCAACGACGGAGTCATAATTGGCATCCATAAAGCTAATTTTGTCAATTCTACTTCACCATCAGTAATAGGAGCAGCACCACGTCAAAGAGCTTAATCATCAATTTTCTTCGCGTGAGCACTACAGTATGACTAGCACCAAAGATAACGTTTCTGATATCTCTACAAAATCCAAATATATGAGACAACGGAATCGCACATTAAAATCTACCAAGGTTGTCTATCATCTTTTTTCGCTCTGCAAATCCTGCGTTGTAAGTATCATTTTTACTAATAATCATATCCTCAACATCAACGTCAGCGGCTCCAGTATGATTATGTGGTCGTCTTACAACAAATTCAATATGCTTAGCGTGATTGGTAGTATCCTTTGCGAACATCACTGAATGCCCCGCAGACTTAATAAAATCGTCAGAGTATCTAGCTAAACCCATTATTGTAGTTGAAACATCAACCTCGTTATCGATGGATTCGATTCAAGTAGAATTGATTATATACTGCGCATTACTAAATAACGCCATTATGCCATTGTTGACAAACCCAATCGGAATATTTTCGAGGTGGTCAGCAGCAACAAATGGTGTATGATCATTTTTTACTAGTCGCCCCTCTACTTCGATGAATGCTTCACATGGCAAGAAGTATTTAGATGTATCATCAAATCTAAGTTCAATTCGTGACCTCGTATTTGGATATTGAGCATTATACGAAAAATATTGATAATCGCGTATAGAATCATTTTTTCGTACAGGAGCATCTACATCAAAAGCGTCATCTATCTCATGTTTAAACATTTTATTATATAGTCGTTGATCTAAATTATAATCGTTTTAGACCGGAACCAGCAATTAATCGTAATCTTTGTTTTACCATTTCGTTGATTGCCCTACCTACCTTAAATGGCATTGGATTCGTAGATTGTAATCTTACTGGTTTTTTTCCTCTCGCCAACGACATAAGATTTTCTTTTGCGGAATCAAACGCGCCAATAGCAAGATTACTAGCCCTTCTACCAACTTCTGTACCAATCTTATCACCGAAAACCCCAATAGCTTTTGACGCTATTTCTTTACCGATTGGTAAAATCTTTGGAGTGACTTTAGTAAATAACCCAGTGACAATATCGCCTAATCCATCTCCGTATGTCACCTTGTACATTGGCAATCGCGAATTTACGACGTAAACAGGTCTTGCTATCTTCATACTACAATGTACTATCATTTTTATAAAATGCTATTTATCTAATCGATGATCAATCGCTGTAATAATTATCAGTGAGTTCATCGATAAAACTACGACATAGTTCAATATCCATTACACGACCTTGAAATAACCGTTGACAGATTTCAGTCGCTTCGTTAATTATCTCCGGAGAATTATTTCCAGCTCGTTTGCCTCCAATGAGGACTTCTAACCGTCATATATCATCAAGGATACTTCGTGAACATGGTATATTACCACCGTGATATCCACTAGCAATTTTTTTTTCTTCAGGTTCTTCTTCTTCGGATTGAGGATGTTCCACAGGAGGATCTTTTTGTCTTCGCCCTCCTCGTCCTCGTCCTCGTGGGCTTGGTTGTATACGTTTTCGTTCTTCTGCTCGTTCTTGTTTAAATTGTTCTCGTTCTTCTTTCTCTCTTTGTTTTTGTTCGGTTTTTAATCGTTGTTGTTCAGATACTAATAAATCTCTTTATTCCTGATATTCGAGATATTTTCGTTCAACGGCAGTTATATATGCCTGATATATGAGATCATCATTATTAATTTGTGATATTTGATATTTAATTTTGTAAACTGCTTTAGATAAATCACCTACGTTTTTGTTGTAACCTTTTTGTCCAGATTTTAAATAATTTTCTTTAGTGTAATATCCCAAAGCAGCAAACTCTACTAAATCAGTTATCTCAGTTTTATCGATACGTGCTAAAGTTTCCTCGGTAAATCTATCTCGTAATTCTTGAACTCTATCATAGCTTTTTTGTGTGGAGGTTTTGCCTCTAGTTTAGATTCCTCTGATTTACTCTCTTTTATCGCGGTTACAACTTCTCCAGTTGCCGTAGTTATCGGCTTAAATAATTGTTCAGTATCAGCGGTATAATCTAACTTTTGTTGTTGTCGAGCTTGCAAATTATCTCTGAATGAGTTTCTCACCGAGAAAAATTTCTTGATCGCAGCCAACCGTTCTCTAGTTAATCTAGTTATTTGTGCTTCTCCGATGTTTGCCATTTATATAAAAATTATATCGCTAATTCATCATCGTAAATTGCTAGCAATTTAAAGGATTTTTAACCCCACAGCAGCAGAGGGGCGCGACAACGACTTTCGCGTCTTTTTTTTTTATTCTGGTTTGCCAAAAGGACGCTTCTATAAAGCATTTACGAGAAAGCCCCGGTTTGCCAAATAGACGCTTCTAAAAGTTGTAGGATTCACCCCCTCTGCTGCTATGTATGTATGTATGTATGTATGTATGTATGTATGTATGTATGTATGTATGTATGTATGTATGTTTGTATGTATGTATGTATGTATGTTTTCCTTGTGCTAATGTTCCTCACAACTGAAATGGAAAAAGAAACTTTGGTACTATATTATTTACAACATTGGACATTAGAAGTCTTTTATAAAACGTAATTAATATAATGCTTAATTGACATTAATCTAAGAGTGTTGAACAAAGGTAATATAAATATTAAAATACATTGCCTTTATAAAGTCACGTGGTTGCTCTGAGCCTGTAATATATGCATGGTAGATGCAAAATATTTTTCCACCATGCAGTGGATATAACGTAAAGGAAAAGCAGAAAGTATTTGCACACTTTCTGGATCAACTAGTCCATCATTTTATGTTGTTTTAACGTGGTTGGACCAGGATACAGTATTATCAGTAAGAATGCTTTAAAGACCGGTACATTTACAATTTTGATATTTTTTAATACTATTTACTTCTAATCTTGTGTCTTTAAATTTGTCGTCTCGTTGTGATAAGTAGATAAACATTATCTAGTTTTCTGAAACATTAAGTAAATGTTTTGTTATACATCCATTAGATTCCAAATCTTCATGTAGGTATGTGTAGGTATTGCCTAATATCTGTATTGACGCCATATTATGATATGTCATCTGCATAAATAGACTATAAAGAATATTTCAAGCATTTTGAAATAATTAGTTGTATTATATTAATAAGAGAGGGCCTAGAATTAACCCCGATACAACTGCAATGAAAATGTATTTAAACAACGCGACATTACCTCTCCAACACTTACCTAGTTATATGATATTTACATGGGATGAAAAGCATCGCAATGTAGTGTTTGCAGACTTATGTACTTATAATTTATATAAGAAAACTTTATGACTAACAGTATATATGAATAAAAACTCCATCTAATTTCCCGTCATCAGTATTATTTTACAAGTGATCAATCCAATCAGTGAGTGCTATATTGCATGACGATTTGGATAGATTACTTATTTAGGCAGGGAATCAAATTATATTTTCTAAAGTTTATTAATTTTTAATATAAAAAAAAACATGATTTGAAATAATTTAGAATTTCGCATGCAATTAGTAAAACAGATACATACCTATAATTAATGACACTCGATTCGTCTTCTGAAACATACTGGGAGGTAACTCTTATTTTTTTTTCTCCAATTGTCTGCCAAAATGCACTGGTTGATTGGTGTTACCGGTGTTTATACGCAGTACTTTGATTGAATGATGGACCACATTGCGTGCTTATAAGTAATACGTAATACTGCACGCCTAAAACATTCTAAATATTTCAAGACGATTAAATTATAGAAAGCTTGAAATCAATGCAATTAAGATATGCAACGTATAATACATCTAATATACAAAACAATCGTTCGAGGCTTTAAAATCAATGAAATTAAGACATGCAATGTATAAGAAATCTAATATACAAAAGTATCGTTAGAATCTTGAAAATCAATGATATTAAGACATGCAATGTATGAAAAATCTGATATACACAACTATCGTTAGAATCTTGAAAATCAATGAAATTAAGACATGCAATGTATAAGAAATCTAATATACAAAAGTATCGTTAGAATCTTGAAAATCAATGATATTAAGACATGCAATGTATGCAAAATCTAATATACAAAACAATCGTTAGAATCTTGAAAATCAATGAAATTAAGACATGCAATGTATAAGAAATCTAATATACAAAAGTATCGTTAGAATCTTGAAAATCAATGATATTAAGACATGCAATGTATGCAAAATCTAATATACAAAACAATCGTTAGAATCTTGAAAATCAATGATATTAAGACATGCAATGTATAAGAAATCTAATATACAAAACAATCGTTAGAATCTTGAAAATCAATGATATTAAGACATGCAATGTATAAGAAATCTAATATACACAACTATCGTTAGAATCTTGAAAATCAATGAAATTAAGACATGCAATGTATAAGAAATCTAATATACAAAACAATCGTTAGAATCTTGAAAATCAATGATATTAAGACATGCAATGTATAAGAAATCTAATATACAAAACAATCGTTAGAATCTTGAAAATCAATGATATTAAGACATGCAATGTATAAGAAATCTAATATACAAAACAATCGTTAGAATCTTGAAAATCAATGATATTAAGACATGCAATGTATAAGAAATCTAATATACAAAACAATCGTTAGAATCTTGAAAATCAATGAAATTAAGACATGCAATGTATAAGAAATCTAATATACAAAACAATCGTTAGAATCTTGAAAATCAATGAAATTAAGACATGCAATGTATAAGAAATCTAATATACAAAACAATCGTTAGAATCTTGAAAATCAATGATATTAAGACATGCAATGTATAAGAAATCTAATATACAAAACAATCGTTAGAATCTTGAAAATCAATGAAATTAAGACATGCAATGTATAAGAAATCTAATATACAAAACAATCGTTAGAATCTTGAAAATCAATGATATTAAGACATGCAATGTATAAGAAATCTAATATACACAACTATCGTTAGAATCTTGAAAATCAATGAAATTAAGACATGCAATGTATAAGAAATCTAATATACAAAACAATCGTTAGAATCTTGAAAATCAATGATATTAAGACATGCAATGTATAAGAAATCTAATATACACAACTATCGTTAGAATCTTGAAAATCAATGAAATTAAGACATGCAATGTATAAGAAATCTAATATACAAAACAATCGTTAGAATCTTGAAAATCAATGATATTAAGACATGCAATGTATAAGAAATCTAATATACAAAACAATCGTTAGAATCTTGAAAATCAATGATATTAAGACATGCAATGTATAAGAAATCTAATATACAAAACAATCGTTAGAATCTTGAAAATCAATGATATTAAGACATGCAATGTATAAGAAATCTAATATACAAAACAATCGTTAGAATCTTGAAAATCAATGAAATTAAGACATGCAATGTATAAGAAATCTAATATACAAAACAATCGTTAGAATCTTGAAAATCAATGAAATTAAGACATGCAATGTATAAGAAATCTAATATACAAAACAATCGTTAGAATCTTGAAAATCAATGATATTAAGACATGCAATGTATAAGAAATCTAATATACAAAACAATCGTTAGAATCTTGAAAATCAATGAAATTAAGACATGCAATGTATAAGAAATCTAATATACAAAACAATCGTTAGAATCTTGAAAATCAATGATATTAAGACATGCAATGTATAAGAAATCTAATATACACAACTATCGTTAGAATCTTGAAAATCAATGAAATTAAGACATGCAATGTATAAGAAATCTAATATACAAAACAATCGTTAGAATCTTGAAAATCAATGATATTAAGACATGCAATGTATAAGAAATCTAATATACAAAACAATCGTTAGAATCTTGAAAATCAATGATATTAAGACATGCAATGTATAAGAAATCTAATATACAAAACAATCGTTAGAATCTTGAAAATCAATGAAATTAAGACATGCAATGTATAAGAAATCTAATATACAAAACAATCGTTAGAATCTTGAAAATCAATGAAATTAAGACATGCAATGTATAAGAAATCTAATATACAAAACAATCGTTAGAATCTTGAAAATCAATGATATTAAGACATGCAATGTATAAGAAATCTAATATACAAAACAATCGTTAGAATCTTGAAAATCAATGAAATTAAGACATGCAATGTATAAGAAATCTAATATACAAAACAATCGTTAGAATCTTGAAAATCAATGATATTAAGACATGCAATGTATAAGAAATCTAATATACACAACTATCGTTAGAATCTTGAAAATCAATGAAATTAAGACATGCAATGTATAAGAAATCTAATATACAAAACAATCGTTAGAATCTTGAAAATCAATGATATTAAGACATGCAATGTATAAGAAATCTAATATACAAAACAATCGTTAGAAGCTTTAAAATCAAATCAAATAAGATATGCAACGTATGCAAAATCTAACGTGCACAACTTTCGTTTGAACTGCGTGATGAGATAATTCTGATAATAAATATTTGCTTTTGTAATTAAAGAAAAAGGAAAAGAAATCTCATATATTAGAAAGAAACATAATTTTAGGTAATGGTATTGGAAAGTTAACATTCATCTGTTTCAGAAAAACTATTTATTTCGTTGACAACTCATTGCCCCATCAGTATTATATCAGAATTTAGTTAACTTGTATTTCCTATGCA
Source organism: Unio pictorum (assembly GCA_030141615.1). Classification (NCBI taxonomy): domain Eukaryota; kingdom Metazoa; phylum Mollusca; class Bivalvia; order Unionida; family Unionidae; genus Unio; species Unio pictorum. Next base: position 2,586,054 of record JARLTB010000121.1, on the reverse strand, counting down.
AACGTGCATAGTGGACTACATTCATCGACGTATGCATGTACACAACATGACTGTTTATACAGCTCTGTATTTATTGTACGAATGTAAAGACGTAATTACCAAAATAACGGAAACATGAAGATTGCTGAGAATAGACGATTAGAACATTCAGTACAAATATGTTTAGCTATGAAGATGACATGCATTTATTAGCATGCTCGAGTCAACTATATGAATCGTCCAGACATTCTGTGGGAATTTGGAAGGTAGTGAGGGTTCATAGGAGTGTGTTTTAGCAAGCGTTACCTAAACTATGCATCAATGTTTACCATGTTTTCCAACATAATACAAAGATATTTATGTATTTTTATGTTAATATCATGAAGTCTGTGTTCCGATACACCATACATTCATTACACAGGTGTAGATAAACATCATACTAGTAACGATAAATCATACCTAATACAGGTGTAGCAAAACATCATACTAGTGACGATAAATAATACCTTATACAGGTGTAGCAAAGCACCTACTAGTAACTTTAAATCATACCTTATACAGGTGTAGCAAACATTATACTAGTGACGATAAATAATACCTTATACAGGTGTAGCAAAGCACCTACTAGTAACTTTAAATCATACCTTATATAGGTGTAGCAAACATTATACTAGTGACGATAAATAATACCTTATACAGGTGTAGCAAAGCACCTACTAGTAACTTTAAATCATACTTATACAGGTGTAGCAAAACATCATACTAGTGACGATAAATAATACCTTTTACAGGTGTAGCAAAGCACCTAGTAGTAACATTAAATCATACTTCTACAGGTGCAGCAAAACATCATATTAGTAACTGTAAATCATACATTATACAGGTTTAGCAAAGCACCTACTAGTAACGATAAATCATACCTTATACAGGTGTAGCAAAACATCATACTAGTGACGATAAATAATACCTTATACTGGTGTAGCTAAACATCATACTATTGACGATAAATAATACCTTTTACAGGTGTATCAAAACATCATACTAGTAATGATAAATCATACTTTTATACAGGTATAGCAAAACATCATACTAGTAACGATAAATCATACCTTTTACAGGTGTAGCAAAACACTTACTACTAACTATAAATAATAACTTATACAGGTGTAGCAAAACATCATACTAGTGACGATAAATAATATCTTTTACTGGTGTAGCAAAACATCATACTAGTAACGATAAATCATACCTTATACAGGTGTAGCAAAGCACCTACTACTAACTTTAAATCATACATTATACAGGTGTAGAAAAACATCATACTAGTAACGATAAATCATACCTGTTACAGGTGTAGCAAAACATCATACTAGTGACGATAAATAATACCTGATACAGGTGTAGCAAAACATCATATTAGACAATTTAAGTAATACCTTATACAGGTGTAGCAAAACATCATACATGTAACGATACATAATATTGCCGGGAAGAATTTAGTGGACTGCTACCATGCACCATGATGCCATAAATGACCAGAAAGCGCATTTCTCTTCGATGTATAGAATTGGATCTAACAAATAACAATGTGTTACATTCTTGATTGTATCAGAGTCAGTTCTGGAGATCATCAAGTGCTTCTATGAACATGTCAATAGTCGCAAAGCTCTTGATCTTCAGATCCTTCCTGAGGCGGTTGTAGAAACATTCTGGAGCCTGGAAAGAGGTAATATGGTCATTGTAGGTACTAAAAAATCGTGTTCCAAATGTGTCTATTTATGTATTCAAAGCATATATATAAATCCCACAATTTGTCTCCCTTAGCAGATACACTAACACTTATTCCATATCTATTTAAATTTAGATCATCCTTTGCAACGCTACGACAGGATTACATTTTCTGTTGGGAAAATATATTATCCAATTTTTATAACAGCAAAATACCTTTCCTAACCACAGTCTCACCGTTATTTTCATACAATGTTGTTTACCTACACAATTTATGTTGTGTGTTTCAGAAAACACATTACTTGTGCATGGAGTCGTACTCATGCATTGGATACTGTAAGACTGGGTTAGGCAAAGCAAATAAGTCGCGTCCTGATACGAAATAACTTTGCGACACTAAAGACCATGAATATGATTCGCAATTATCATAAGCGTTCTCCTCTGGACAAGAAAATATTGAACAGAAATTGATAAATAAACCGAATATAATATCTGTATTCTTGTGTATTAGATAAAGGTCACTAAGCTGTTTGAGCGTGATGTACTTCGAGGATTTAAATCCAACCTGCTTAGGATCTGCAGAGGAATGCATCCTTAATTTGCACGAATGATGTGCGACGTTACTATGTGAAAATAACTTTTAGTGCATTGCAAAAGTATTCAAAACATGTTGAACATTTTTGATCAATGTATATCGCCATACCTCAGCTCTCATTGTGACCAATCCTGCTAGATCTCTTCCTGTCAGTCGCCCAAACTCTTCCCTAAAAGTTAAATGTAGGTTTAATTTTTTAGATTATATCATTACAAACCAATAGATTTTGATCTCAGATTAATGGGTTCGGTGAGTTGATAAGACAAGAATGAAAATAAGTTATGCAACGATATGCACTTTTAGAAATGTGAGGTACTCTTTACAAATACATATAAAAAATAGCTTAATGAAAAATATTTAGTGTCATTATTAGAATTTTATGGACATAAACTAAGTTAGAGAAAGATGTACATCCAACACGGTTTGCAAAACGTAACAGATTATTTAATTATCAAGCTATAATAAAACAGATGAACTTAACAGTACATTTAATTGAATTAGCATATTCCCAATAAAGTTTTATTCGAGTCCAAAGTAATCTAATATTTCGATTGTACAGAGCTGCCAAAAGAACTCTTGTGTCAAAATGGCCTTGAACTCGTTTGAATACTTCATAATAGTCCCATAGCAATATCTTAGCCAAATGAACACTATTTCTACTGAATAATCCAAACCAATGTCTTCTCTCAAATGGCATCTAAATTCATAAAATACCACTGCACACCTAATCTTCCAACACAATCACAAAAAATCAAAATGAGAAAATTATCCAGCCATAGAAATTTAAAAATACAATTCAAAGAGGTAATGCAAGCATTGAAATCTACTCGGACATGACAAATTGCAAATATATGCAACATCGTCAAACAATCCACATGATCTTACATATGCTAAGGGAAACAATCGTAAATTTTTCATCACTTTTGATACGAATTTTAGTAGTAGTAATAGGCGTAAAACACGTACGTAAGCACCTAATCCTACAGTCTTAAATTCTTGCAATATAATATATACACGTAGACGAAATTTAGCTACAGATAATCACTACAATTTACTGTCATAAATACAAATAACACAAACTCACACACACGTATATATGACAATATGGTATTAAAATCAGGCTGGTTATTTACTAATGTAAAAAGATGTAACAGTTAGTACGCATTGTTCTACCTGTGTCACCTTGTTTAGGATTGATCATATACTTATTGTGAGCTAGTTAACAGACCGTAAACACACACACACACACATACATACACACACACACACACACACACACACACACACACACATATATATATATATATATATATATATATATATATATATATATATATATATATATATATATATATATATATATATATATATATATGTGTGTGTGTGTGTGTGTGTGTGTGTGTGTGTGTGTGTGTGTGTGTGTATTTAGAAAAATCTACTACAGCAATAAAAACCTAGCATACTATTTCGAGACTCGGCACATCAATATGAGCAAAAATAATGCCGATATAACAGGATGTCTCACTTTCGTGTCATTTATTCGTTTCCTTCTCCAACGCTATTCATTGCAAATAATTGTCATTTAATTTTCAGGAAACATAGTTCTAGTAATAAACAGGTATTTTTTGTATCATAATAACTTTAAGGACAGTAGGAATCAACATTCTACAAATATTGAATTTTCATTTAACTACAGTTTACATATAATGCATATGCATTAACTTTATCGAAAACAAAAGCCAAAATCTGAGAGAGAGAGATACTATACTTTTATACAACTAAATATATTCGTTCTTTAGAATTCAACGCATGAGGCTTGTATACATAGATCATTTTGAGATTTCTTTCTGTCGAGATTCATTCTTAAACATAACTATTGATTCTTTGTTAAGTAATTAACTAAAGCCTAGTCAAAGAGGTGGTACTTTTTTGTTCTCTTTGTGTACAGTATTTAAAATGAATTTTTAGTCTGACTGATTCAGTAATTCTCAATTACCATGCTAAATGGAATCAGCTGGCACCGTAGTATAATATTTTATGACATACTTTTGTCTCAGTTTATTTGGAACCCATTCTTTTTCTTACATAACCAGTTGCGGGAGGTAACGTTTCAAACGGAATCTAACTGTATCTTCTTGTAGCGAGACGACCAGCGATTAACATGAAGCAAAAACTTTTATTTTATGTCCCTAACGACAGCTGGGAATAAGGTGTAAAATATCATTATTGCATCCATTTCGAAAATAATAATTGCATGTAGATTCATTAAAATATCATCGACGCTTTCAAATCATTCACATTTTGTATCAGTTTCCTACCTGGGAAGGCTGTGTTTGTTTATCCAGTTGTCCACATCAGTGGATGTCCACTGCCGCAGTGAAGTCATATATGTTTTCGGAGCAGAGTGTGAAATAGTCCGGGATGTTTCTATTACAGGCCCACCGTCAACAACATCATCTGCCTATGAAATATTACAGGACATAATCATTCTTCTTTTGTTATGATAGAGTTCGACTACAATATTCATTTGTCTAAAGTTTAAAGAAAATGCATCAAAACACTAGAGATTTTCTATGACAAAAAGAAACAGAACTGCCGAGTGTTTTGCCTTTCCGTTATTACAGTTGCTGCAGTTCTAATATACTGATGAATAGTGACTAGAACTAAAACATTGGTGAGAGATTTCTAGCAGAGTTGATGAAAATATTTCTGACTACCATTTATTTAATTTTATATTTGGAGAGGTTAGACAATCCGATATAACATTTAATAATTTATATTGGATATTAGTCTTCAGTTTTGTCTTTATTTGTCCAAGTACACATACATACATCTGTTTATCTTCATAGATAGACAGATAGATAGATAGATAGATAAATAGATAGATAGATAGATAGATAGATAGATAGATAGATAGATAGATAGATAGACAGATAGATAGATAGAATTCATGTTAATACAGATATACATACGTGCTATGAATATATGCGCAGATGAACTTCAGGATCCAGCCTTTCGGAAATTCATGACATGAAAAACATGTTCGCTTTAATGCTTGTACAATTATAATCGTTATAGGTTTGTCTGACCTCACCTATGTGTAACCCAAGCTACAAACGTATGTGCCTCTTCCTACGAGAACATTTTCATAGATTCCACTATTAAAACAAAGGCAAGCTTACAGCGTAATTTTGGGTTCCAAGGACAACAAATTGCCCATAGATTTTAGACACAAGGACGCTGTTATCAAATTGTAGACCGCTCTTAACACACGCCTATTTCGACATAATTATGAACAGTCATTAAGACTTGATAATGTTGACCTCCTTAATTATTGTCGCTTTGTTTTGCAATTTCATGGTTGTTGCTTTTGTAATGTTGTCTTTGTATATCATTTATTGTATCTAATAGTGTTAAGCGCTCAGAGCTTCTAAAGATTAGGAGCTGTACTAAGTCCACATTATTATTATTGTTATTATTATTATTATTATTATTATTAGTAGTAGTAGTAGTAGTAGTAGTAGTATTACTACTACTACTACGACTACTACTACTATAACATCTACTACTACTACTATACTGAAGACGAAAATGGGTTTGACCATACAAACAGGAGCTTACCTTCTCATAAATCAGTAAACCAAACTATGTGTAGTAAAATGTTTACGATCCTAAAAGCCATATATGCCAATGTCACAGCTTTATTCAAACGCTAAATGGCTTGACAGAAGTGTTTAACTGCCAGGCCGGGGAAATGCAAGGTTGTCGTTAATCGCGTATTTCATCTTCATTATTTCCAAACGACTTAAAGACACGTATTTCTGACCCGAATAACAGTGTAATAATACAAGATGTTACTTTACTTGCACTGTTGTATGCAAATGACTTGGTTGCCTTCGGTGAAACAGCTACTGAGCTTCATAGAATTTTAAATAACTAGAATAATACTATTATATCCAAAAATTAAATTTAAATTTGGAAGTAAAGTTAAACTGGTAGTCTTTCGGAAAGGGTAAGTTGGTGATCGCGGTGATTGAGACTGCATCTCATTAAAGATAAACTGACTTTGTATTCTCTTCTAAAAACTCTTGGTATATGAGTTACGTAAATCCAATTATATTTTATTTACTTTATTTTTTGTTTGTTAGTTATTTTTTCATTTAGTTTATTGTAATGTAATCTTGTTTACTTGATTTTGTATTTTTTCAGAAAATATCGTTTGACCTGACTCTTTTCATAACACTGATAATATAGACACTGTCTACATTTTTTAATAAGAGTCCGACCTTGATTTAGAAATCATTAAGTGAAGTAAACAACTTTCTTTTTTTTATTTTATTCTTAGAGTACAATGATTGTTTTTTTTTCAGGGTCATACTGGGAGTACGTGACTTTAGATGTAAGCATGATCACGTTACCCTCTATTTCGCAATTCAATTAGATTTAATGCGAAATAATTTTAGTTTGGGATTTAAACAACTGATGGCATGTTGTGTTGTGATATTTTTTAGTTTTATTGTTTACCAATCTTCGGACTATTTAGATCCTAAAACAATTCGTTTCTCTGGGAAAAAATTGAATGCTCATACAGAATAACTAAGACATTTATTTAAAATTTATTCGGAATTCAAATATCGGATATTTTTCTGTGGTTCAACAAAGAAATGTTGATACTTGATTGCTATAAAGACATCATACGTCATCGCCTTCCATTTTGATTTTATTCAGGACTCTAACACAAATTTATTACATTTCATTACTAGCACTTCTAAATTTTAGTTCGTGGATTAATCTTTGATTTGTTTTGGATTTGATTCTTAAAACTGTAAGTTATTCGTCGCATTTTTGCATTGTTGTTCCAAGGAAATAATTTTGTTTAAACTTTTACAAAGCTTGATGTTTTCACTGTTTATGTGATCCTAGACACGGAATAATATGTGTCAAAGAGCTAGCAATACAAACGGAAATAGTTTGATGACTAAACTTAATCGATGTTTTAAACTGTCACCAAAAAGTCTGTTCCAAATATTTCATTCTGAAATGGCACCAATTGTAAATTGTCGGGCGGATGTCTGGTGTTTCAGAAAACAACTGACATTGAAGCTGCACATGTCATGTTTCAGACAAAATTAAAATATAATGCACAAATACTTCATCCAGATGTTTCTTTTATGAACTTTAACAACACGTCCTGGTGCAGTAATGGGTCAGTTGATGTAGGTCAAGGTCAGGTACTGCTTGGATGACAGTATTCTAACCAAAATTAAGTTTCGGAATATTTGCTTAATAAACTTACAATAAGTTGTAACAATTATTATGAATGCAAGTATATTCACAATGAATTAGGATTGTTTAGATCATGATTAAGAAATACATACACATAACTATAACTTAGGCCCTAAGGAATATTCGCAGACATTTTGACAATTCCATTTGAATCTTACTTGTTTCTTGACGGTTTTCCTCATTGGTTGGCTCTTTATGGATTCATTTGCAACACAGGAAGCCAGCCGCTGGCAGAGTTCTTCAATTTTCTTCTCGAATGGATATTTTCCAGTGAAGTCAATAAATATTTTCCCAGCGATAACAAGGCCAAGCCATCCGTCCGGTTTGTAATCGGACTCCATCTTTAGTGGAATTATTTCTATTTCTTTCTTTTCTTTGATCAAATCAAAAGCATATTCAGCTTCTGAAACGTACAAATACGTTTTGTGCGAAAATATTTAATTTGTTCGTTTGAGTTTCGATTTTATTTAATTTTTGTACCACCAATAAGATAACGAACTTACTAATATTAATGTAGAAATAACCCTATATGCAATAGTACAAGACAAATAAAATAATGATGATAATGAGCACCAAAACCAACAAAACATCAGGCTGCCCATTCAAATCAATGACGGTTAAAACATATGGCAGACATTGGATTATCTATTGCATTAACTCTAATGAAGAAACCATTGTTTCTAACATACAATGATTTTTCATTCATTCGAATGTATAAATTACTTGATTTTATTATTAAGACCACACTACTTCTGTAAGTTTGACACAAGATACAAGGATTTAATTGCATTAACAAAGGCTATTTATTTCACTCCAATGGAATGAGAAAAATTTAGACGACTAACCAATCTGCTAGAATGTACTTACGACTGAATCAATATCTACATGATATTTATTAATCGTCATTTAAGTTAACATTTCATTGAAGTTTTGTATCCTTTTATCGTATATTTCCTTTTCTGATTTATTTCTTCAGATATAGTTGAATCAACCTTGTAGTAGCTTTATCGCGATTTTTAAGTGTACTATTTGCATTACAAAAGTGATATTTTTTTTATAAATACTTTTTTTCTTGTTTTTATTCTTCATCAATACCTACTGAAATGAGGTGTACATTTTAATTTATTTTTATAATTTGTTATTTTATCTACAGTTGTTACACTTTACGAACCCGTTTATCTTTCTTCTTGTTCGGAGAAGTTAAACAATTCGTCATATATTCTCCACTTCACAAGTAGATGTCTTTCATGTGTCAGTCTATATATCGTATTGTTTGTTGTAGAGATAAATCTTTGAAACAAACCCTGAAAATCTCTTCGTTTCACATCGTTCAGTTCATAATCATACTAGACCACTCAATACCGAGTGCCTTATTTTGAATATTTCTTACGTAACGTTAGGAAGTTATCCTTGGCAAGTATATTTTTATATTTTAAATTCTAACTAGTTCACAAATATTAAATGCAAGAGTTTAAACTGGATCCGTTGCTAAAGTGCCGAATCCAATAGTCCATTAATTCGGTATGTTTTCTGTCCTGCACTCTGCAACCGAAATCATATATATGGAGGCATGATGTTCGGTATTGGATTCAAAAATATAAAGCTTTTGCAGTACGGACAATTATTTTTTGTTTCCTTTTGAATGCATATTATGTTAACCCGTTCCATGATATATTTGTGCGAATAAGTCGACAAGTACTTAACGCATTCCCGTACCAATATATCCATAGCATTTTAGTTGTAAAATTCGTCTCCTTCCTCAAGCTATATCATATTTATTAAGGCTTTTATAAGATCGTAGTATATGTAGTCTCCATTTTTCGTCATTACTATTTAGGCCAAACGTAGTTTTAGATAACACATGTTAGTGTCAAAATGTATTTGTATACTTCGTTGTGTTATTCACATGCTTGCATGTTAACAATGTTTCCCTGCCACTGGTTTTTAAATTAATTTACACTAACCTTATGGCAAGGACATATGTTTATATCATTACAAGCCCTCCACTGCAGACGCTGCATTGTTAGACGCAATTGTTCCGAAGCCAATTATCTCATACATGGATTTTACCCCCTACCACGGAAGAAGTCGATCGAGCCATCACAATGGCAAGCTCTGGCACGGCACCAGTCAAGGATGGAATTCATGTTTAACACTACAAAGCACATTACTTGACGCACTGCACAGCATCCTGATCAGCATTTGGGAGGAGGAGTCCATGTGACAGGAGTTCAAAGATGCAATGATTGTCACATTATACAAAAAACAGGAAAAAATGCTGACTGCGGCAACTCTCGGGGCATATCATTCATGTTAATTGCAGGCAAGATTATGGCGCGCGTCCTACTCAACCGTCTCGTCGGTAATGTCTCGGAAGCCATGCTGCCGGAGGTCCAATGTGGCTTCAGAGGAGATCGTAGCACGATCGAAATGATATTCACAGTGAAACAAATACAGGAAAGGGAAAGGTCTAATAGACCTCACAAAGTCATTCGAAATGGTAAACAGAGATATATTATGGGACATATTAGCACGACTCAGTTGCCATAAGATGTTCATTAAGATGATCCGACTTAAACATGACGATTTTACAAGTGCTTAAGAAAGTGATTTTAATAAACAATCTAGCATAGGACTCATTTAAAAGCATTTAAAATTGATTCCGCAATCCAACACACGTTACTTTAGTATGACTTACAAGGGTTTGAGATATCTGACCCTCTTACGTCTATAAAAGTGGGCTTCTAAATCAAGATAACATCTGATTATTTTAATTTATAAATGTATCAATATTTCCATATGCTACTAAAAACCATTAGGATGAAACATGTTCATTAAGGAAATTCATGAGTACACTATATGTATGTACCCTGTTGTGTCTCCATTTCACACCAATACTTTTAAAGTCTGCAGTTGATATCGAAGAGCCGATTAATTCTATATGCAATCGATATTAACGTACCGTCTGCAGGAACACTTGTCGCAGCCTGTATCAAACGTGTAATAAAGTAAGACTTGTAGTTAAAACAGCTTGTGACAAACGTGTAATAATGTAAGACTTATAACTAAAGCAGCCTTATCAAACTTGTAATAAAGTAAGACTTGTAATTAAAGCAGCTTGTGACAAACGTGTAATAATGTAAGACTTTAATTAAAGCAGCATTATCAAACGTGTAATTATTAAGACTTATAATCAAAGCAGCTTGTATCAAACGTGTAATAGTGTAAGATTTATAATTAAAGCAGCTTGTATCAAACGTGTAATAATGTAAGACTTGTAACCAAAGCAGCTTGTATCAAACGTGTAATAATTAAGGCTTATGATCAAAGCAGCTTGTATCAAACGTGTAATTAAGACTTATAATCAAAGCAGCTTATATCAAACGTGTAATAATGTAAGACTTGTAATCAAAGCAATTTTTTCCAATGTGTAATAGTGTAAGACTTATAATTAAAGTTTGTATCAAACGTGTAATAGTGTAAGATTTATAATCATAACTAGAGAAGATTAATACACATTATAATAAGTTGATTAAATAGACAATTTTGGAGCTCACCAGCTCTGCAGTTCGGACTGTCTTTGTATTTTCGAGAATAACAGACGAGAACCACACTAGCGTTTTCTACTGCTTCGGCCATTTCTTGGTTAGTGGAATTACCCATATTGTGTATGTCCATCCACAAGGGAAAGCCCTGTTCCTTCAGAATGTCGTAGATTTTTATCAATTCTTCTTTGTGACCCCAGTTGTAGCTAATCATGACATGCCCTTTCTTCTTTTGTACTACTTGTTCCTCAGTTTTCTGTTTTTCCGTAGAATTAGGTATGTTCTTCTTTATATAAGAATTTGCTGAAATGATATAAGTAAATAAAATGTGCTGCTTGACTCGTGTTTGATCCTCTGTGTTCTAATCAAATCAAAGCAGCATTGTTCCCCTTGACCTTATGAACCTCCAATACGTTAAGTCCAGATGAAAGCACGCTCGCAGCGTTATGAACTTAGCTTTTTATTATTCTTATTATCATATACTAAATCTCAAAATGATGCTTTATAAACCACTCAATAGCCACACACGCACACACACATGTATATATATATATATATATATATATATATATATATATATATATATATATATATATATATATATATATATATATATATATATATATATATATTCATTTTTGTATGTAAAGCTGCGCATAAACAACAGTTTTCGTCATAATTCGTGCACTAAATTAAGAACGTAGTTGATGCTTTCAGCATATAAGAAATATAGTGAAAATTAATAATTGTCTTCAAAATGTATATGTCATAATTGCTAAAGATGAATGTCATTTTTCATTAAGCCCCACTCGTATATAACATGGCCTACACAGATGTCTTTCAGAAATATATGCACTGATAAACATCTTAAGATGGTTCAAGAACTGTTGAAATGTTAAAGCTTTTTGTATTATTGATGAAGTTTAGTCGAATGTATGTGTGCATTAGTAAATCGTTAAATTGACTAATCAATATGTTCTCGTTCAAATGACTAAATCACAATATATGTTATCGATGTCACAAACGAAATGCATGATGAAAATATGCTATGTATTCGACGATAGACATTACGTGAAAGTCGATGACGACGATATTTGCTTTAGTTTTAAATTCCAAGAACAAGTTTTAACCTTTTACGTCGGATTCCCCTATCTGGCATCGCGTGAAAGATTTCCTCAATTACAACTTTCCGGGGTATAATGCCCCATTTTCACTCGTTTCGTCGTATTCCACAACTGTAACATCTTGAGTTGGATTGTCTCACCTTAATTCCTAGTTTCGGATTATCTGAAATCACTAGGTCAGAGTTCACTTTATTAACTCCTTTTGTCAGACTATATTAACTCCTTGTGTCAGACTATATTAACTCCTTGTGTCAGGCTATATTAACTCCCTTGTGTCAGGCTATATTAACTCCTTGTGTAAGAATATATTAACTCTTTGTGTCAGAATATATTAACTCCTTGTGTCAAACAATATTACCTCTTTGTGTCAGATCATTTTAACTCTTTGTGTCAGACTAATTAACTCCTTGTGTCAGATTATTTTAACTCCGAGTGTTTGATGCCACTATCTAGGCAATTTTAATAGGAAATGTTACATCAGTCGTAATTTAAACTTGAACTGCCAGTAACTTTGCTATTACTGGTGATGTGGTAAACAGTTTAAACCTTTTCATCGGTAAATAGTTCATTCTTGCCTTTCCAAATGTGGAAATAAATTTATTCGTTGCTATGCTTCAAACAGAATGCAAATGTTACGTGTCCGCTCAGCATAACATGTGCTGGATAAGTTACTAAATATGTCATGCAAGATCATTGGAACGCTTAAAACTGATGTTCGGGAGCCAAAGAAATATCCCTCGATATGTCAGTCCATGGTTCAGTAATAAATGTTAACAAATAAAAGAAACAGAAATCGTCAGATGGTATGTCTGGATCAGTGCATATTTTAAACCCAACAAAGACACAAGTTTCATGATAGATACTCATTCAGTTTTGTCATAAAACACTGAGGATAAATATCTGTTTAATTATTTTAGACAGGTAACTTAACATGCTCAAATTACAATGCGTAGGCTTTGACATAGTCTTCAGAATACACAAACGATAAATAAATGTGAAAGCCTCGAGCTAAATCGTTTGATATTTTAGTATCACGTGAAGAGAAGCAAAACTCTATGTAAATTCATATGTAAATATATTCAACCAGAGTTTACTGTTTGATATGTTTTAACCTTCTTTGAATATATACCTATATGTTTGTATTTCTCGTGGTTCTGCAGTTGTTCCCTGAGTATCCACAACGTGCTATCAGCAGCCTTTCTGACCTCCTTGTCCAGGGATGTGTCTTTTAATTTTACAAGCAGCTCGATGATTTTTAACTTTGTTTTCTCCAAAATCTTTGCTTGGTTGTCTTTGTCGAATGCCAGAACCCAAATTGCGCCAACTGCCTCTATGTAATTATAGAAAAATAATGGAGAATAACTTCAGGTATGGAAATTGATATTCTTTTTCTTAGCACTGATTCATAGCCGTGAAACAAAGGCGTTGTATGTTTTCCTTGAAATGGGAAACCTTTCTTTAATAAAGAGCTTACTTGTTATAATGTTTCTTTAGGACAAAACACTTATTGGAATTATATCGTCAAAGCGAAACTCGGAATGTTACATCAGTAATCATCTGGTTATACTAAAAGGTGAACAGTAGTTTTGAATAAAAGTGTCACCCTAGGTAGCGCATCTGTTACCGGCTTTTTAGCAAGTAGGATACAAATGATACTTAGTTGATTGGAGTTGTAATCTAGATGTCGCAAGCGTACGAACGGAGTTGTGAAAAGCAAACAACCACTGCAGTATGAATGTGGGATTGAAATATGGCTGGTGGGTGGTTATATAAAAGAAGCAAATGGTTGAACTTGTTAAGTTATCGAAACTAAAGAATGGGAAATAGCAGAGAGTTGATAGCATAAGGAAAGAGAAATACGTTTTCTTTACGGTGCTGACGGAAATGTTTATCGATCGGAGGATTTGACCAAATATATATGCCCCAACAGACATGAAATGATGCAGACCTTTTCGTATACGAACGACAAACTCACATTTTTAGATCTATTCATATAGACCCCAAGGATTTGAAAAGCAGACCCTGTTGTATACGAATGACAAATTCATATTTCAGATGTCGTCATATAGACCCCAATGATTTGAAATGCAGACTCTTTACATGTAGTATACGAATGATAAACTCACATTTCAAATATTTTCATATAGACCCCAAGGATCTGAAATGCAAACCCTTTTGTATACGAATGACAAACTCACATTTCAGATGTCTTCAAAATAGACCCCAAGGATTTGAAATGCAGACCCTTTTGTATACGAACAACAAACTCACATTGCATATGTCATCATATAGACCCCAAAGGATTTGAAAAAGGATTACGAACGTAAACTTCTCTACTGACTTGTAACGTCTAAAAACAGATCTCAATACTCCTTCATGATCACTAAATAAGTAAAAAGTAAATATTTTGTATTGCCGCAAACACAAACCTTTGTTCGACTTTTAATAGTTACACCAGATGCCTCGTCTGACATCGTTAGGCCTGTATGGTCTTAAACGAAGTAAAAGAAAAGAGCGAAATCCAACAAGCTTTGTAAACTTCAACAACTAATTTATTTTTCCTAGATTTCATTGTGAAAATTTAAAGCGAACTTACAATATTGTAAATTAAATCCCTAATAGCCTAATAGTTTATAACGGGTTCAAAAGAATTTCCAATTGATCTTTAGTGTTATTCTAAATACGTTCCAATACTGAATGTGTTGATGTGCATATTGTCTTGAATAATCTAAGGTGCCAGCTGTCTGGAGTGTAGCGACGTGCTAACAGTCTTTGATGTTGTGTGGCGATGTGCTAACAGTCTTTGATGTATCACAAACATATAATGTAAGAGTCTTTCTCTGAATTCATGACAATTCAAATTAAGTTTCAGTTCGGAAAATGGCCGACATATCAACGTAATATAATTCCTTTATCAATCCAAGGAAATTAAGTTCCGCCGATAATAGAAAGATTATATAACCATAAAATTGATGTTGAAAAGAAAAGAAATGGTATGAAACCCAAGGTTTATTAAAACTTCATAACGGAAATGGTCGTTACAATTTAGAAAAAGTGCAGTGTGTCTGCAGAGATACAGTTACATTATAATTAAATCATACCTATTCAATACAAACTGATGGATAGTTATAATTTAAAAAATCTGTCTTCTTATATATATATATATATATATATATATATATATATATATATATATATATATATATATATATAAAAGACAGTACGCAATATACTTAAAAAATAGTATGGTCCAAGTGTATACTAACCTCTTTGTTCTTCAATAGTTTTACCCTTGGCTAATTTAACTAATTGACGCAGGCATCCCATCTCAACTAAATGCTTCTTATTAGCATCATTTCTGGCAAGACGGCGGACGCCTTAAAAAAAAAAAATATATATATATATATATATATATATATATATATATATATATATATATATATATATATATATATATATATATATATATATATATATATATATAGTCGCACTAGAGCTTCATTGTTTGACTATACACGTTACAAACCATTGAAACATGCGTTTTTCCGTAGCCCCTGAGTAATGTCATTATTAGCATATATACATTTATTACTGCCTTTTCGCATGAAAAATGCATATAAACTTTCCCTGTACGTACTGAGCAGTATTGCGAGACCTACTAGTCCAATCAACATTGCTTAGCGCATTTTGTTTTTTTTTATTTAAGTCCAGCAGGAGGGACAAGATACCAGGCTTCGTACCAGAAATTAAATCGTGTTACATCTTAATAGGAATTCCCCAGTTGCAAGTTTGTTCTTCTGCGAATTTGAACTGTTTCATTTATCTCCAAACGTTTTGGAATAGCTGGGAATCGTAACAAGCAATAATAATATTGTTTAGATCACGTTTAATGAGAGAAAATAATTGATCATCAAGGAAAATAAAAATTAATTAAACAGTTTTAGACATGGAAAATGAATTAAGGACCTACCGAATTATACATAAATGTAGTTATAATCGGCTTACACTATCTGGAGACGTTGAATAAGCAAATCAATCGCTTATGATAAATATTCTTATTTTATTGGCAGCGCGTGTTATTATGAAATCGATAATGAATGGTAAATGGGGAGGATCGACGGACTTAATTCCTAATTGTTTTTTTTGAAAGTTTAAACTGATTCAGTGAGAATAGGAGTAAAAATCAGAGAATATATCTTTGAACTGTAATAATTTAATATTTTCGTTTGACCCTTGTGGGAAACATTCTGTGTATATATATATATATATATATATATATATATATATATATATATATATATATATATATATATATATATATATTGTTACATCTATTGGATTTAAATTATTTATTTTTTTAATTGTTAAATCCAAATTTGTCATTTAGAGTTTAATATTCATTAATTGGAAGATTTGTCTGGAAAATTCAGGCTGACTAGACTCTAGCTGTAAACACAGGTTGACCTTGGCTTGTTGACCTAATTCCTGACCCTGCTTTAGACATTGTCAACAAGCTTCTAAAACTATTGGTTAATTTCAAGGACAACTTTTTATTTTTAGTTCTTGGGGGTAGAAATATCTAGATCTTTCTTTGAGTACATGATTTAGTGACGGCAGCCTCTTTCTGTGACCTTCCATGAACTTCCATAAAATCACGCGATCACTTGTTTACTTAAGAAAATAGGCATATGAATTGTTGTTTGGGATAGAACAGTTCAGTAGAATCTGGGCTTTTATAAAGTTAATAGTTGTGTTTTTATGTTTGAGTGTTAATTTTAATTACCTTGTTCTGGACATTGTGTTAATTTATTGAAGCAAGAGGAATTATTTGGAAAAGAACCTGTGTTCATTATTTCATTTGGATGATAATAAAACAAGAACTGCATCACGTGACATTGTCAACCATTTTGGATTACATCGTCAAGATTCGAACCTGGAACTATTAGAACATTTATTTAGCAGGACTCTTGCAATTCCATTAGTAGATTATTTTTGTGAATTCTATATTGGATTAATGTTGGATTTGATTCTCTAAAACCGTAAGTTTATTTATTTTATAAAAATAATTGTACTTAATAAAATCATTGTTCAAGTTTTACAAGCTTGTTAGTTTTCACTCTTTCTGTGTTACTGCTTATTCGAGCCTAAGAACGTAACAATATATATATATATATATATATATATATATATATATATATATATATATATATATATATATATATATATATATATATATTCCAACACGTTTAATCATGCAAGTGAAGCTGCAAATGTCACATTATGCTGTTCAAAGATTAAGTGAATATTAGTTTCAGACTGCTTTTGCTGGTTTCCCAACTGAGTTACAAATGTAAGTGCTTTTGTATAATATAATTGTCACTTACAAACTGCATAAATATACATACAAAATATTTTCAAGCTTTGTTCAGTGACTTATGGTATACATTCCACTAATTTTTAACGTAAATATTAGTTGAAAAATGTTTCGTGGTCAGGCTTTTGACACTTATCATTATTAGCAACTGTAAAATTGATTTTAGAGAAGAAAAACAATGAATAAGCTGTCTAACATTCTAATGCGGTCTGTGGAATAGATCGAACTCACATAATCCACATTCCTTAGCTGCCCAGCCGTTATATCTATGATCGCCACTTTTCAAGGCCTTCGCAAGTGTCCTTAGAAGAAGTTCTATGACATCATGCTTGTCCTTGAGAACTTCACTCTGTTTCTCATCAATTATATTTGCAAGAGTGGCAAGAGTAATGAGACGTATTTCGTCATCGTCTGCGTCCAAATATGGAGTAATGGTGGCCACAATATCATGGCTGCGGAGGCATGAAATGGTTTGGTCCACTTGGGAGACATTGTAAATTATGGTCAAGGCTCTAGTGATGAAATGTTTATATTGGATCTGAAATGATTCGGAAAATTAATAATGAAAGCATAATGGTTCACATCATGCTGTATTTATTGCATATATTGTACATAACAGATAGAAAGCCTCAAGGTAGATTAGTTCTGCAACTAACTGAGTTACCTTATCTAAATAATGTCTTATTATTATTATTATTATTATTATTATTATTATTATTATTATTATTATTATTATTATATCTAAATGGATAATATTTTCACAGGTGATGGAATAGATCACGTCAATCTACCCTGCACCCACGATTTTGGCTCTTATTGGTGAAAAGCCACTGTGCATGCGCAACTCATGGGACTTAATCAGTTGAAAATAACCCATATTCGACAAAATAAGGAATCTGTGTCCTATATTAGCCACGTGTCCGAAGCCATAAAAACACCGTTTCTATACTACAATGCTTTACACGATTGTTTGTAAAGAAAATGATCTGCATGGTAAGTTTACAGTCAGGCCTATATTATTAAATGTGCCTACACTACAAATGTATGTACTTCTACACAAATAGGATATATGATCGCCTCTACACAGATGTATATGTTCTGCCGCAGATAATATTTTATGTTGAAGAAAAGTATTATAAACTGGCATAGAATATTTTGTAAAAGGTAGCATGTTGTTTTAAAGAATTATCATGGGATATAATGGTTAACATGTACATATCGATCCGTACTTGTAATTGTTATTTTATCGCACGCCTACTGTGTGATTCAATTAAGGCAAATTGCGCCTTACCGAACCTTTTGCGAAATGTAGACATACTTACGTTATTAGGATCCCCGAATAATCCATGATCGGGTACGGTACAACAACAGAAACAATTTAAACGCGACGACAATACCAATACGTGGAAGAGAAGTCGACATACATGCATAATTAGTTTCTTTTTAAAGCAAATAAATCAGTGATCGCATTGTAACAGATGCTTCTGAAATAGAGCTTTGTCGTCCTATCACAGATATCACTATAACTGAGACAACTGAAAGAGAGTATTTAAAAGAATATGCATTTAAGTTTCACAAGCGCAGTGGCGACTTAGAAAAACACGTGGCAATTATCTAACATAAAATCTTGGAAAAGTCGCTTTACAACTGTTTTCAAATATCATTTATGTAATTATATCAGTGTTATAGTATCTCAAGCGTTGGAACAGATATTCTTCTTTGTCCGCATTTAAGTATGTATCTTAACAGTGGCAATAACATCCTGGCACAATGGAGTCACTGCAGTTCAGATACGATTATAAACCGCAAGGACACTAAGGCTATCAAGTGATGAAATATATAAATTCATTTAAAAAGATTTTTAACACGCTGGGGGGAAAATACCTATACTGTACTTAGATGGACTCTTGACAGAAGTGTTTTTATTGCCTTATACCAGCCGTTTCGTTAATCGAGTTATATAGTAACACCTGATAATGTTCCGCCGCGTTAAGTTAGAAATGGCTATTTTATCCACGTTACTTCTGGCTAGTGATTATCAAAACCACAATACCATCATTATTTGTGTGAAGTCAGTTTCTGTGATATAGAATTTCTGTTGCAGGTTACTTAGGCCTCGATGAAAATATTTGAAGGGCTTAACGGTGGTATTTCGTTTAAAGTGTTCATTTTGGAATGATGACGTTTTATCCGCTTGCACTATCCCTATATGTACAAAGCGAGCGAGACCAGTACTATCCCTATATGTACAAAGCGAGCGAGACCAGTACTATCCCTATATGTACAAAGCGAGCGAGACCAGTACTATCACTATATGTACAAAGCGAGCGAGACCAGTACTATCACTATTTGTACAAAGCGAGCGAGACCAGTACTATCACTATATGTACAAAGCGAGCGAGACCAGTACTATCACTATATGTACAAAGCGAGCGAGACCAGTACTATCCCTATATGTACAAAGCGAGCGAGACCAGTACTATCACTATATGTACAAAGCGTGCGAGACCAGTACTATCCCTATATGTACAAAGCGAGCGAGACCAGTACAATCCCTATATGTACAAAGCGAGGGAAACCAGTACTATCCCTATATGTACAAAGCGAGTGAGACCAGTACTATCCCTATATGTACAAAGCGAGCGAGACCAGTACTATCCCTATATGTACAAAGCGAGCGAGACCAGTACTATCCCTATATGTACAAAGCGAGCGAGACCAGTACTATCCCTATATGTACAAAGCGAGCGAGACCAGTACTATCCCTATATGTACAAAGCGAGTGAGACCAGTACTATCCCTATATGTACAAAGCGAGCGAGACCAGTAGTATCCCTATATGTACAAAGCGAGCGAGACCAGTACTATCCCTATATGTACAAAGCGAGTGAGACTAGTACTATCCCTATATGTACAAAGCGAGTGAGACCAGTACTATCCCTATATGTACAAAGCGAGTGAGACCAGTACAATCCCTATATGTACAAAGCAAGTGAGACCAGTACTATCCCTATATGTACAAAGCGAGTGAGCCTACAATGATTTGTCATTGCTGAGGATTGGTTCAGTATATTATTATATATGGATAAAGAAGGCTCATTGGGGGGTTGAGATGGATCAGTGGTTATCAAACAGGTGTCACAGTTAATTGGTCTGCTGAACTGTACTTGTTAGTAATTTGATCTTAATTGTATTTATATGGTGGAAGAAAATAACCTTGAGCGAGGTTTAATTGTATATAAGGCAGATGGAAAATGTGAGCAAATTCAATTATTTAAATAATTATTGCACCAATTGATTACTTATCTTTACTTTACAAGTTTCATATGGGATGTTTAGGTGTATTACCCTGTATAAACATCAAGCTCGCTTGCTTTGTTAAGATACAATTAAAACCGCAAGGACACTAAAGCTGTCAAGGGATGTAATATATAAATTCATTTGAAAAGATTTTTAACACGCTGTGGGAAAAATACATGTATAGGACTCAGATGGACTCTTGACAGAAGTGTTTAATTCCGCGTACCAACCGTTTCATTAATCTAGGTATATACTAACACCTGAGAAAGTGTATTTACATGGTGGAACAAAATAATATTGAACGAGTTTTAATTGTTTATAAGCAGATGGATTGATTACTTATGTTTTGTTTACAAGTTTCATATGGGACATTTAGGTGTATTACCCTGTATAAACATCACGTTTGCTTGCTTTGTTAATATTTAAATAATTGCAATGTCATTAAGGTGTGTCATGCAAACATTTGAAATGTTGTTTTACCGTTATGTTGTCCACTGTATCCATTGACAGTTTAGATGACGTTAGAATTGTCTTCAATATTTCAATGAAACTTTGTTCATTTCCAATGTCACATGATACGTCAGGGCTGCTGTCTGAGAAGTTTAACAAAACTAGCATTGCGATAAGCATAAGTTTCGTCGTATCTTTATCTTTTGAAATGTCGCAAGCACGCCAACAATCAATCACTACATCCATGATCACCTTAGTAGTCTTTGTCTCGCACATTGTTTTCCCTGCCTCTCGTATGTATCTCAGAGCAACATCGTAGGCAGAACTGTAAAGTTCTCCAATCGTTTCAAATATTTCCTCTACACGCATAAGATTTTCAAAAAGATCATTTTTCCAATTTTTTTTATCCTTTCCACTATGAATTTTACGGATGTCATCAATGGCTATGTTGTATAATTGGAAGGCTTTTTCTCTCGAATGTTTAACTTGTTCATCTTCATTGTCTTCTTTCTCTACATCACTGTGATCACTTTTGATTGATCCTGAATTGATCTGATGTTTCTGGCTTTGATCTAAATTGGAATCTCTTTTTAATATGTCAGATTCACGTTTACTCATTGGAACAGATGCTGACGTCGCCATGCTGATGATCAGATACAAATGCTTTGAAATACACCTGAAAGAAAGATAATATCACAACTGTCTTTCATCCTCATATGATATGAACATATTTACCCTAGACTTGCATGCATAATGTATTGTTACATATCAGGTGGAATGACTTTGTACTTAAAATAATATGTCTCAGAGTAACTCTGTTTGAACAAGGAATTCTGGAAGCATAACACGGTTCAAAATTGTCTAATCATGTCCAAAACATGTCCCGATTTATCACGATAAGTCGGTTAAGTGGTGTAAATATGAATACATTACTAGGAAAGCGGGATCTCTTTCATTTTGAAAACAGCAAATACCTGAAGACCTTGTCTTGTTGTACAAATATTGGAAGATCTTGTATTGTTGTAAAACTACTTGAAGGCCTTGTATTGTTGTAAAACTACTTGAATACCTTGTATTCTTTGACAAATGCTTAAAGGCCTTGTATTCTTGTGCTGGAAGACCTTGTATTCTTGTACAAATAATGGAAGACCTTGTATTCTTGCACAAATACTGGAAGACCTTGCATTCTTGTACAAATACTTCAAGACATTCTATTCTTGTACAACTACTTGAAGACCTTGTATTATTGTAAAAATACTTGAAGATCTTGTAATCTTGTACAAATGTTTGAAGACACCGGATTATTGTACACATCTTTGAAGACATTGTATTATTGTACAAATATTTGAAGACATTGTATTATTATACAAATATTTGAAGACCTTGCATTCTTGTACAAATATTTGAAGACCTTGTAACCTTGTACAAATATTTGAAGACATTGTAATCTTGTACCAATACCTAAAGACCTTGTAATAGTGTACAAATACTTTATGACATTGCATTCTTCTACAAATACTTGAAGACATTGTATTATTGTACAAGTATTTGAAGACCTTGTAATCTTGTACAAATACTTGAGTACCTTGTAATATTGTACAAATACTTGATGACATTGCATTCTTGTACAAATACTTGAAGACATTGCATTCTTGTACAAATACTTGAAGACATTATATTATTGTACAAATATTTGAAGACCTCGTAATCTTGTACAAAAAAACTTGAATACATTGCAATCTTGTACAAATACCTGACGACATTGTAATCTTGTACAAATACTTGAAGCCATTATATTATTGTACAAATATTTGAAGACCTTGTAATCTTGTACAAAAACTTGAATACATTGCAATCTTGTACAAATATTTGACGATATTGTAATCTTGTACAAATATTTGAAGATATTGTATTATTGTACAAATATTAAAAGACCTTATATTCTTGTACCAATATTTGAAGACCTTGCAATCTTGTACAACTATTTGAAGACCTTGCATTCTTGTACAAATTCTTGAAGACCTTGTATTATTGTACAAATATTTGAAGACCTTGTAAACTTTTACAAATACCTGAAGAACTTGCATTCTTATACAAATACTTGAAAACCTTGTAATCGTATACAAATATTTGAAGACAATGTATTATTGTCCAAATATTTAAAGACCTTGCATTCTTGTACAATACCTGAAGACATTGATTTTTGTACAAATACTCGAGGACCTTGTATTATTGTACAAATATTTGAAGACTTTGTAATCTTGTACCAATACCTAAAAACCTCGTAATATTATACAAGTACTTGAAGACATTGTATTCTTGTATAAATACCTGAAGACCTTGTATTCTTGTACAAATGTTTGAAGACCTTGTATTATTGTACAAATACTTGAAGACACTGTATCATATTACAAATATTTGAAGACATTGTAATCTTGTACCAACACCTGAAGACCTAGTAATATTGTTCAAATACTTGATTATTGTGCAACTACCTAAAGACCTTGTAATTTTTTTCAAATATTTGAAGACCTTGTATTATTGTACAAATATTTGAAGACATTGCATTCTTGTACAAATATTTGTAGATATTGTATTATTGTACAAATATTTGAAGACCTTGCATAAATGTACAAATAGTTGAAGACATTGCATTCTTATACAATTATTTGAAGACCTTTTGTACTCTTGTACAAATATTTCAAAACCATATTAATTCTCCATGTTTAAATGGTCACCCAAAAATGTCCATGAATAAAACGAAGACAATATTTGAAATATGGAAAAGCTTTGCAATTAAAAGCCAATATAAAGATGTTAAACTCCTTTTTCTTTTAAAAACCACGGTCCTGCTATAAAAAAAATTCTGAAATGGGGAATATCAATACTGTATAGAAAACTTTCAAAATTGGTTTATGTAAGTACGTTTTGATAGTACTTACATAAACAAAGGTATCCAGTATAAGTTACAAATTATTAGTATAGATGAATATCATAATCCATAGTTATATTTAAAAACGTTGAAAGCACTAAATAAAGTAGAAATTAAATATGTATCGATACATCTTAAAACTTTCATTTAATAATATTTTTGGGGTGGTGTTTAGGGTTACTTTTGTCACATTATTGGCTACAGTATGCCGACGAAAAAGAAGCTATGTGCCGTTCCCAAAGACACACCAAGGCAGCTGACCAAGCCTGGTCTATATTAGTATCGCACACGTGATCCTTAGGTCACGAATCCAACACTATGCAAATTAAGCTGCAATATTTTTCTTCTAATTATAAAGATAGATTAATTTGTATTGCTAGAACACATACGTTTATCTGAAAGCTTTCAGCTGCAAAACTTAAAAACAATATAAACTTGGCGCCGACGCCACCCGTTGCCCGGGAATATGTGTGCCTCCTAACCCCAACCCCTTATACATCCACTATTTGTTACTAACGACAAACCCTAGTCACAAGGATTAAGACGATGTTAGTAATACAGCATGCAAGTATATACTAAACAGGAACTGTCAGATATGCTAGTAGAGCAATCGAGTTGTTTCAACTAACACGACAACTATCACAACATTTACAAATTCATCCGAATTACCGCAATTATCAGCACCAATACCAGCCCACACAACACAATTGACTAACACATCCAAATTACCGCAATTATCAGGACCACTACAAGCCCACACAACAACATTCACTGACACATCCAAATTACCGCAATTATCAGCATCACTACAAGCCCACACAACAAAATTCACCAACACATCAGATTTGGCGCAATTACTACTTTATGTAAAAAATACCTTTTCATCAGAGAATGTAAAAGAAGTATATGGATTACGACTTGATGTAAGCATTACCTTTTCATCAGAGTACATAAGTATATGGATTACGACTTGATGTAAGCAATACATTTTCATTAGAAGTTAAAAAGAGTTCGTTTTTACATTAAAGAAAAGAAATCTCGGCGACTTTTCTACTACTACTACTACTTTTGTAACAAATCCATATTTAGTAATAATAATAATAATAATAAGAAGAAGAAGAAGAAGAAGAAGAAGAAGAAGAAGAAGAAGAAGAAGAAGAGGAAGTATATCATCATCAAATATAGCCGTGGCAAGACAATAAAGATTTCAAATACAGTTTCAGATTGGTGTGAATTAATACAGAAATATTTCATAAACTGATTAAAGAGCAATCAATATAACGAAAATCACAAGGACTGACAAGACTTGAGTAATGAGGATATACGAGTTGAGGTAAACTCGCATCGTGTATTTTGATGACGAAAATAAGGAAACCGATGCATGCAGTAGAAGGGTTTATTAATGAAAATAGTGGCACCATAATACATAAAGTTTACACTGACACCACATAACGTTTACACTGACACCACATACAGTTTACACTGATACCACATAAAGTTTACACTGACACCTTCATTTATCAGTCGTGTCAGCTGTTGGTATATTCTATACACTATTACCTCATATACATAATTCTAGAAATTTGATTCGTCAGTCCTACTTATATCATTTGTGTTAGTTGTCGATACATTGTTTAGACTATTACCTCATTGACAACATTTCTAGGAATTTGATCTGTATATCCGCAAGATATTATAATCATGTAACTTATACATATGGTCAAACAAAACAAGCAGGCACTCTCTGCTTCAAAAGTAAAACTGCGGTTTTTTATTATATTTCTGTGATCCAAATATATGAAACAATTTTAACTTTTAGGACAGATAGATTTTAATTGAATAATACCGATTATTCAGACGGATTTATTTGTTACTTTTAGGACAGATAGATTTTAATTGAATAATACCGATTATTCAGACGGATTTATTTGTTACTTTTAGGACAGATAGATTTTAATTGAATAATACCGATTATTCAGACGGATTTATTTGTTACTTTTAGGACAGATAGATTTTAATTGAATAATACCGATTATTCAGACGGATTTATTTGTTACTTTTAGGACAGATAGATTTTAATTGAATAATACCGATTATTCAGACGGATTTATTTGTTACTTTTAGGACAGATAGATTTTAATTGAATAATATCGATTATTCAGACGGATTTATTTGTTACTTTTAGGACAGATAGATTTTAATTGAATAATACCGATTATTCAGACGGATTTATTTGTTACTTTTAGGACAGATAGATTTTAATTGAATAATACCGATTATTCAGACGTTTTTTTTTGTTACTTTCATACTTTAGGGAGGTTATTGATATAAGTTGAGCACTATTTGTAACCAAATCTATCCATGTCAAAAATGGCAGCTACGAGATTTTACCGAGAAAGTTTATGCCAGATTCATGAGCTAAACTATGTTATTAAGTAGCTTACCGAGTGTACACGATATAAACTTTTGTAACCCAATACACCATATTGGCTTCAGACGACCATATCATATCACACACCTCGGTACTAACACGTAATTATAATAATTCTGTATTGAACACGCTTAAAAACATGTTCAGCCGATGCAAACATAGCGGTAAACTTGCATCGTGTATTTTGATGACTAAAATAACGAAACCGATGCATGCAGTAGAATGGTTTATTAATGAAAATAGTGGCACCATAATACATAAAGTTTACACTGACACCACATAACGTTTACACTGACACCACATACAGTTTACACTGACACCACATAACGTTTACACTGAAACTACATACAGTTTATATTGACACCACATAACGTTTACACTGACACCACATAAAGTTTACACTGATACCACATACAGTTTATACTGACACCATATAAAGTTAACACTGATACCACATAAAGTTTACACTGACACAACATACAGTTTATACTGACACCACGTACAGTTTATACTGACACCATATAACGTTTACACTGACACCACTTAAAGTTTACACTGACACCACATACAGTTTATACTGACACCACGTACAGTTTATACTGACACCATATAACGTTTACACTGACACCACTTAAAGTTTACACTGACACAACATACAGTTTATACTGACACCACGTACAGTTTATACTGACACCATATAACGTTTACACTGACACCACATAACGTTTACACTGACACCACATACAGTTTACACTGATACCACATAAAGTTTACACTGACACCTTCATTTATCAGTCGTGTCAGCTGTTGATATATTCTATACACTATTACCTCATATACATAATTCTAGGAATTTGATCTGTCCGTCCTACTTATAGGATCTGTAAATCCGCAATACATTATAATCATGTAACTTATACATATGGTCAAACAAAACAAGCAGACACTCTCTGCTTCAAAAGTAAAACTGCATTTTTTTTTTATTTGTGTGATCCAAATATATGAAACAATTTTACCTTTTAGGACAGAAAGATTTTTATTGAATTATACCGATTATTCAGTTGGATTCATTTGTTACTTTTATACGTTAGGGAGGTTATTGATACAAGTTGAGCACTATTTGTAACCAAATCTATCCATGTCAAAAATGGCAGCTACGAGATTTTACCGAAAAAGTTTATGCCAGATTCATGAGCTAAACTATGTTATTAAGTAGCTTACCGAGTGTACAGGATATGAACTTTTGTAACCCAATACACCATATGGGCTTCAGACGACCATATCATATCACACACCTCGGTACCAACACGTAATTATAATAATTCTGTATTGAACACGCTTAAATACATGTTCAGCCGATACTATCATAGCGGTGTATTGATAAAAACATATCTAGATGGTTTTACAATGCATGTCACCTGCAGATAATGTTATTCATGTTATTTGTAGCTGGTGTTACCTGGCCTGTACATTTTCTCACGATATCCGTGATATAGCCAATCGGTATAAACTACAGCCGTGTATTTAAGAATGGTATGTATCGCATGTCGAGCTAGTTATACCACTGTCCAGCTAGTTATACCACTGTTCTGCATTTACAGGTGTTAACTATGACACGTCAGTCTCGTTATACAACTGATCTGCATTTATAATTGTTACCCATAACACATCGGTATTGTTATACCATTGAGATGTATTGCCAAATTGAATCCATAACGTGCATGGCAGAGAATATCATGGCTGTGCATTTACAAGTGTTACCCATAACACGTCAGTTTTGTTATACAACTCAAATGTATTTCCAAATTGTATCTATCAGGTGCATATTTAATAGCTAGGAATGCCATGGCTATGCATTTAAAAAGGTTCTAAGCATTTAACGTCTGTTACAGTATTATATAGATATATCCCGCCACAAAAGTTGACAAACTTATCGAGTACAGCATATAACAGTTTATTTCCCTACCTATCTACCTGTGACTCACTACCACCCCCACCCTCTCTCTCTCTCTCTCTCTCTCTCTCTCTCTCTCTCTCTCTCTCTCTCTCTCTCTCTCTCTCTCCCTCCCTCCCTCCCTCCCTCCCTCCCTCTCTCTCTCTCTCTCTCTCTCTCTCTCTCTCTCTCTCTCTCTCTCTCTCTCTCTCTCTCTCTCTCTCTCTCTCTCTCAATGACCTACCTACAGTCCATCGTGCTTCGACATCCAAACTTACCTTGTTGCCTGGACCGTAAAATTGGGCAAAACTTCGCAGCTGATATCGGGACTAATGTATGGGTTAAGACCGAGATCAGGTTTGCGTTCAAAATATACAAATTGTTGACAAGCCGCTCTTATCAGTTGAAACGACCTTGATAAGAAAATAACTACCGTATAAGTTACTCAGTAAGTCTACACGATGAGGATAAGTATTTCCAATTGTGCTGCCCCATTCCCAACACCAACCCCACATCCTTTCCAACCTCCGACAGTTGAAAGGTTGTCTTTTTATCAAACCTGTAAGCATGTAAAGTCTGATGATTACACGCCGAAACATCATTCTAGTGGAAAGCGCCGTATCAGAATTATCAAGCAGGTTCTTTACTGTATATACATACAGCATCCGTTACTACGGACGCTAAGCATTGTATGTAAGAAAATATTCCCATTTCAATTACCCATTACTTGTTAGCGGTGATGCAGTCACGAATGACCAAGTCACTAAAATAACTTTGATTTCAGTAAGAAACAATAAACTAAAAATCACTGTCAATGTTAAAGCGTGTAAATATATTTGTATTGATGGTTTGTTGTTGTTGTTGTTGTAGTGTTTAACGCCATTTGTCAGTACACGATAGATTATACATGGCAGCCAGTATTGATGTTTGTTTGTTTGATTTGGATTTTTAACGTACCTTTTAAAACATTGCTGTCATATCGCTACGATGTATGCATTGAGGCAGATTATTGTGATGTCTAGCACTGGGGCATCATGCCGAAGACGTAGTATGATGTGCCACTCATTCACATTATTCTGACACCGGGCCGACCAGTCCACACACTAAACTCGTAATGCTGAGTGTCAAGCAAGGCAGCTGTTAGTACCCTTTTTGTAACTCTTTGATACGACTCGTCCGGGGATCGAACCCGCGACCTCCCGCTTCAGCGGCGGACGCTTTAACCACTAGACCACCGGAGCGGTTAGTTTTGGTTTGTAAATAAAATGATAGGCTTATCATTAAGTTGTAACGCACATTGCTGATTGAAGACGTAAAGATCAAATAAGAATGTTACCATCAAACTATATTTTGATTTATATATTTTATAAATGCTATAACCGATGTTCCGTTGGGGAAATGGGAATGCCACTAACACTGAAGAGTAGTATACTGCGATAGAGAGTCGCCCAAACAATTCAAAAGTATATATTTTCACACGACAATCTGAGTTACAATTTGATCGTTGTGCGCTACATAAATACTGAATAATGCGCAAAGCGGTAGACCAGCTTTATACCTGATTATGTAGAAAATGTATCGTCAATATAACACCGCGTGCTTCTTTGATTTACATACGGTGTATCTTTAATTCACTATCTCGGACATCAAATTGTGATAAAAATATCGCTGTATCGTGTTCAAAATTGATTTAGAAAAATCTGGCTGAATATAAAATGTAACTTCATATTGTAATTTAAAGTATTTCCGAATTCTCTTTCGTTTATCTCATATAATCCGGCTTTGTATTTCAATTGTGTTGTATACACATATTTTTGCATAGGCCTATTATAACGTCATTTTCATTGATATCGATTTATGTACTAACCATTTTAATCTGGAACGTATGTACAAATATTGTACTATTTTCACGTTTTGGATGTTACCATGAACAAACATCAACATATATTCCATCCTTATTTATGTAACATTATGCTTTTTGCTGTTGGTAAGCACGACCTTTGTAGTTAGCTAAACGTCTACACCAAATGGCCGTGATCAAAAGAACACGCAATATCACATTAAATCCACTGGATGTTTGTCTCTCTTTACTCAATGGTCTAAGAATTAGTTTTCTTTGAAATTAATGTGTGAAATACTCACCTATGACTGATCCATCAATGTTTAGAGTAGTGTAAATTGTGTAAGGTTTGAAATTATTTTGTCTTGACGTTTGTAGGTATTTATGGTTATGCTGGCATGGTTCATCGGATTACTTGAATTTCATTGTGTGATATTTATTATGTTAACAGCATTATAAATCAAAGCACCATGCCACCATCGTAATATGAGTGTTTGTTCTATAAGTGTGCTATTTCAGACACGAATGTAATAATCAATCTTATATCCGTGTGATATTGCAAAAACAAATAAAACGAAATATAATAGACTAATCATTTTATATTTCACAGTGAGATATATGGATATATATGTCGGAGAAAAATAATATCGCCACGTGGCGGTATAACGTGTATCACCACAACGGTGATATTACATTTGAAACCACATTATTTTGCCAATTGTTCCCATTTAAGAAATATATATGTCGGTGATATTCCGTCGATCAATTCATATTAAGGTCCATTTTACTGTTCATCTGCAAACCACCCCCGATTCGTCTCTTTCCCTTTACGTCAAGACGAACATATATTAACATGTATCAACTGTAGACCTTATAATGGACATTATGAAATCAGTAAGGTGACATCAAGAATTACCACAAAACGAACTCATAAGAGCAAATTGTAGACCTCAGGCATGAACTTAAAGTTCTCTACATGGAGGATGGAAACTGTCAGTGACTGAAGTTGTACGAACTGTTTCTACATGTCACACATAGAATATATTATTGTGAAGGGGAAAACTTCTTTCAATCTAACAAGAATACATTAGTTGAGACCAGAGAACCATTAATTAGACATCGAGAGAATGGACGCGAAACAATCGTCACAGTGTCTTGATCGGTATGTCATCTCGAGCGGAGAATGCCATTCTTAATTAAGCAGTTGTTTGGACAGCAGCCAGACGGACTATTAGGGGCACATACAACGTCATTTTCATGATATGCTGTCACAATTGAATAATCGCATAAACGCTGTAATTATTAAACTCTCAGGTCATGCTGATCCCGATTTTGACGCCACTGATGAAGGGGGCGAGATATTTGACTGAATGGTTACGCTAGTCAAGGGGTGTGTCTCCTACACAAAACGTCTTAGGTTTTAATATCACCTCATCGAACATTGTAATGGCTAAGCTTTTCTGCAAGAGAAACCAGAATGGCCTCTGAGGAATTTGCAAGAAATTCCCTCGTAAAAACTGTTGTCCAAGGAATCGGACGAACGGAATTGGATGGACGTTTGAATCAAAGGGAGAAAATAGTCCTGAGACGTGTAACCTGAAAGGTGCAATAATGAGAGTATTATTCGGAGTTGTACACTGGTGTGACGTAATTCATCGGCGTATAATTTTAAGTGTCCTGGGACGAATTGTTCAGGGTCGAATGCGGAGATCCAGGCGTCTGAATATCTACAGTGGAAGTCAATGGAACAGAAGAATAGGTGATGCAATCATACAAGACGTTGACTTCGAAAGTTCATTCGATCCTATGATGAACTAAATCTATCAGTAAAAGGATCAGCTATTTTATTTGAATCCAATTGTGCTTTTCTTTGTTATTCGAGAAAGTTTTGTTTTCTAAAAGCTGAGCTATTCCTAATGTAATGACATCACATAGTTGGATTATGTAATATATTAAATTGTTTGTTTACCTCTACGGGGCTCGTGTTTGTTTGTTCTACATATCTGCTCAGATCTCTATATATTTCACCTCATAAGTGTCACCTCATATTTACCCGAACCGGTCGATTACAACGAGGGCGGTCTACCATTAGATAACAAAACCAAATTAAGCGGGACACCAGAGAGTACAAAAGCCCCGGATCCGGACAAACAACCAAGGCCAAAAACAATATATACCTGTCATTTATTTAGCTGCATAAGTTCATATGTATTAATCTGAAGTTTTTGTGCAGTTAATATATCAACAGTTGTACACTTATGTTTTATATTTGGCACAACTATTTGTCGGAGTTCATTGCAACAGGTTCCACTATGCGTCAAATCTTGCACAACACCATCCAGGTTCAAATGTTTTCCTTATGTGAAGCACCGCTATGGTGGCCTAGTGGTTAAAGCGTCCACCGCGAGTTAGATTCCCGGTCGAGTCATACCAAAGACTTTCACTATGAAGTTAGTGTTAGGACTGGTCGGCCTGGTGTCAGGATAATGTGACTTGGTGGGACATCATGCTACAAGTCAGCGGCGTGATGTTCCAGTGCTAGACATCACTATCAACTGCCCGAATGAACACATCGTAGCGATATAAAAGAAAAAGTGTTAAAGCTACTTTTAAAATCAAAATCATGCACATGCACACACACATTTCCTTATATATGGCGTTAATTACTGCACCTTTTCTAAATATGTTTCTTCTAACTAGCCAACTTTTCAACGTTTATATGTTTGCCTCGCTTGTCACCGATTACTTGCTCTCGTGTAATGTAGATGGATACGATAACGTTCAAGTCAAAAGTACGAATAAAGCATAAAACTCATTAAAATATGCTATACCTACCAT
Organism: Unio pictorum; assembly: GCA_030141615.1. Lineage (NCBI taxonomy): Eukaryota > Metazoa > Mollusca > Bivalvia > Unionida > Unionidae > Unio > Unio pictorum. The sequence continues at coordinate 2,552,699 of JARLTB010000121.1, read as the reverse complement.
GAAGTCACCAAATCTGTACATTTCTATGAACTTCAAGACGGACCTCTAGATATGTTCGTTAAGCATGAAAAGGAACACAGTTTAAATGCCCTAGTACGAGTTTACACCGCTTCGTCCCCGTAACTCGAATATCTTAGGATTATGAAAATAAGGAAATTGACTTCGAGGATAATAACTTCAGCTTACAACACTATATATAGTCTAGCGACAAATACAACAAATGTAGGAAACTTCTTGATTAAACATCATAAAATTGTTTGATTAGTGATATTTCCTGTCATTCATTCACAATTTTGTGCATTAAACTGGCATCTCTGCCTGAACAAGGCTGCAAGCTCGTCAACGCCACATATTCACTCATATATACTAAAATAGTACAATAACCAAACGAAATCATAGTCTGTAAAGTCACAATTATTAATATCATGTATTTAAAGATATTTAACTCTACCATCTGTTGATATTTCAACAGTACACTACCCCAACACTGTTCTCTCCATCAATCTGTATACGAAAAGTGTTAACAGGAAAAGACATCTTCCATTTATTGGAAGCATTCATTACTTTCACAAAGTGCACACTCAAATACACAAACAGGAATTAAATCTTTTGAATGGGAAAATATTCATGCAAGCTGACGGTTGTTGTTTTCAAAAACATTATAAAAACGTAGAGAAAAGAAGGCAACTTTAATCTTGAAATTTTGTTTGCCACTCGTTACATTACGGCTCCACTTCACACGCTTGACTCCATCGTAAATGGTTATAAAGTTGAAGAGGGTAAGAGAAAGAATTAGAAACATTTAACATACAACACAACACAAGGACATCTGCTTTTAATTGAAGACGATTACTAGTATAAACGAGACGTGCTACATAATGACAAATATGTATAAAAAGTCACATCCCTAATCACAAACGACTTTTGAGCTACGAGACGGAATGGTAAGTGCGAAGGAAAAATGCATAATATTGAGCCGCTCCACACTATGAATTGTATCGCCCTTTTTTGTAACGCGGTAAAGCTACTGATATGACCGGTTTCATTGCCTAATCTCAAACAGCGTTAACATTAAAAAATGTGTGTCAGGGAAAGTGTGATGGAAAACAATTTATTAAGCAATGACCGCGATCTTGAATATACTACCACATTGAAAACCTTGATATATTCTAGTGATGATGTACAAGTATCATGTTCGAACCATTAATCTCAAGAAGTTCTAAAGATTGTAAGCAAATGGGAAACATTCATCCACAGAAGTTAACATGGGTACTATATCCACATTTTTCGGTTGAAAATAAGTGCGGGAGCACAATTCCCAAGTTTGCTGAAAAAATAAAACAGTAAAACGTTTGACAAATTACTAGAACCTGCTTTGAAAGACCACTTCTGTAAAGCATAGCAGCCTTTCATCCTACTATATAATCAATGAAGCTACACGGAAGTTTGCTAAACAATGAATACAAATAAGTTATCTATTAATGCTTACAAACATGTCCATATTTAACTGACCTGATCACAGTTTCGGACCAAAACAACATTTTATTTCTCTCTAAGCACATGCACAAAGTTTGAGTAGAAAGTTTGTAAAAGGAAGGTATTTTATTTAAAATCAAGCAAACTTATATCCTTACCTTAAAATACTTGGCCAGCTTATCCATCTGGCACCGGATCTTCAGATGAGGAAAATGGACTGGGTCAGTTTCCTCTTGCACAAGGTCAAAGGTCTCTCATAATCTTCCCTCATCTTTCTTTTAATCCATACAGCTTTCTTCCTCAGCCAAGATAGCTTTCTTAATTTTATAATGCTTTAAATCTCTCATGCCATCTGCCTCCTTAAAATCACTTTAATCGGAGTTAATTAGTCGTGTTGCCATTCTTTCCTCTGCTTCATCTTTTGCAGCCTGAGCCTAGAGCCTTTCTTTAGAGTAGCTCTATGGAAAACCCCATAGCAAAAGTCAGTATGTATCGAGTAAAAGAATAACAAATTAACTGAATCATTATTATCACATTCTTGAATTCATCAGACCAATAAAATGTTAAAATGACAAGTGAGAAAATCTCTTATACGTTTAATGACAGGAGGAATCTGTAAATGCACTAGGAATATAAATAGTAATCAAGTCCTTCTTTAATTTTGAAGTCGATGATTTGAAAAGGCGCTCAATTTTTACTTGTATTCATCTGAGGAAAGGTAGTTTAAAAATCCAAATATGAAATTTGTGCAGGGCTAATTTTAGGGTCTTAAGGGTTTAAAACGATAAACCGGGTTGGGGTCAGATTATTACAATGACGACATTAAGAATGTTCATTTATAGATCCATACAGATTCCCACACCCAACTCGTTTGCATAAATTCCAAGACTGGAGTTTTATCAATGATGCACACAGAGTTAAATAACTGAACGATAACTAAACAATATAATAGAAAGTGATACAGGAACGAATTGTAAGTTTAATTTACAACGAACAGACTACAATAATAAATGAAATAAAATAACAAAATTTTAAATATAAAAGAAACAATCACTCAACGAATAATACCTAAATTTCAAAACAATTATTAGGTTTCACTGAAATAGTGATCATTGGTTTCATATAAATGTGACAATTGTTTTACTCAGATAGTGATAACTGATACATTGGGACACATTTTTTTAATTTTTTTTTTAGGAAATAAATTATTTGTTAAATGTTACAAAGCTTGTCATTTTCACTCTTTTGTTACTTTTTTAAGGAGCAATGACTCGTAACAATAATCATAATTGGGGCTGACGTATCAGGTTATTCTAATAATCAGGTTATTCTAATAATCAGGGTCATATGTGTGTGAGGAAAATCTTACATAAGTAACATTCTCTCGTCCCCTAATTCATGGGAGATTAACGTGCGTACAATCCTTTCTGTTTATTTATTTTACCGGTGAACTGAAAACTGACTATAATAAAATCTGAAATTGCATTATACAATTTGGAACTATCAAACATGCCCAATAATTATTAGAATAAAACGATCTTATAATTTAATACGGATATGTAATTTGATAGGGACAATTTTTGTTTGGATTATATGTCGGGATCCTACAGCGTTCATATTACTGGAATCAAGGAAAACAATGTTTTTGTTTGAAATTAATTCAAAGGAGGCCATTGTATAACGTAGGGAATTATATTACTTGTAAAGTTTTACAAGCCTTGTTTGCCTCGTTTCGTTACATACTTTAAGAACATCGAGTCGTGACTTTCATTATACACATGTAATAAAAACATTAAACATATGTGATTCATACATTATAAACATGTGATACATTATATATATATATATATATATATATATATATATATATATATATATATATACATTATAAACATGTGATACATTATATATATATAACAGCGTATATTGATTAATGTGGGGGGTATATTCTTATGCATTATTATAACAATGTCTTGTTTCTATTAGTATATCTTGTTTAATGTGGTACTCGTATTCGGTGTCTTTCATATATATATATATATATATATATATATATATATATATATATATATATATATATATTTATTTATTTAATAGCATATACTGATTAACGTGGGGGGTATACTCTAATGCATTATTATGACAATGTGATGTTTCTATTAGTACATCTTGTTTAATGTGGTCTGGTTTAATGTGGTACTCGTATTCTGTGTCTTTCATAGATTATAAACATAGTAGATTGATTAGCATGTCGTCCTTCACGTGTTCTTAGTGTATTATAAACTACTGGCAGCTTTCTAACATGGCCACATTAGCCAAGCCCTAGACTCGAAATCAGATGGAAAGATATGAGATGGCAGTGATCGACAAAAGTGATCACCTTAGATAACTCACCAAATAAGGGCCAATAACTATGAGGTAATGCCAGTAACTGTGCCATGGTTGTCTTACACGTGCTCTTACGGCACAGAAGTACTACTATGCATGTCATATTAATATACATGTCATGGTACTAACTTACTACCATATATCTCTATTTTACCAATGTGTTTGTCATACTATTGAAGTACTGCCAAACACAAATCACGCCTATGTATGTGTCATAACACGGAAGTACTAGCAGACATGAATCACGCTAATGTATGTGTCATAACACTGAAGTACTACCATACACGAATCACGCCTGTGTATGTGTCATAACACGGAAGTACTACCAAACACGAATCACGCCTGTGTATGTGTCATAACACGGAAGTACTATCACGCCTGTGTATGTGTCATAACAGGGAAGTTCTACCATACACGAATCACGCCATTGTATGTGTCATATAACGGTAGTTCTACCATACACGAATCACGCTAATGTATGTGTCATAACACGGAAGTACTACCATACACGAATCACGCTAGTGTATGTGTCATAACACAAAAGTACTACCATACACGAATCACGCCTGTGTATGTGTCATAACAGCGAAGTACTACAATACATGAATCTCACCAGTGTATGTGTCATAACACGGAAGTTCTACCATAAACGAATTACCACATATTGTGTAAGTCAAGTGACATCTGTGTAAAATAGAGTAGGCATATGTACCAGAGTATCATTGTGTATCAAAGTAGAAATGTGGACCAGAGTAGCCCAGTGTAACACAATAGTCTCATGTACCAATTTAGTCCTGTGGACCAGAGTAGCCCTTACCAAAATAGTCATCTGGACCAGAGTAGAATCTTAAAATGGGCTTTATCAGTGTTATATCTTGAAGCGACAGTATGCCATCAGTTCTTTGTTTCCCTTTTAACACAAATTTGGCCATAAAAGCAAAATTCTGGTTTGTAACAAATATTAGATCTTTACGGTTTGGAATTTTAACTACTATGTCAAATTTTAATCTGTATTGTTCTTTTCATAATTATAATAAATTTTGTAATTCCTGATATTTCGTTCTCCAAATTGTAGATCTGTCCATATTTTGAGTCACAAAGGAATTCTGACTTATATTGTGGTGTATTGTGAAATCCTTGTTTCAAGAATCTTGTAGATTGGTAATGCATTCAACTCAGTATGGTATGAACATGAAATTATTACTGATGTAAATAAGAGAAAAGAGTGGGAACACAAAACTAAAACATAATACATTCATTATTTGTAACATAGTAAAAACTAAAACATAATATATTCATTATTTGTAACATACTAAAACTAATACATAATATATACTTTATTTGTAACAACATAAACAGTGCACATTTTTGATCTCTGTAAACTCGTTTATCTCTCTATACTGTATTATCAACGTATCTAGCACATCAGGGTTGGCATCAAAAGAAAGGAGCATGGGTCCCACATTGTCGTCTTCTTCGGGTTTGAGGTCTGTAGGAAACTTGGCCTTCCGTCAATACATGACCTCAAATGGAGTGCACATGGTTGAGGCATGCACAAATGTGTAATACACAAACAGAAAACTGGGGATTAACTGGTCTTAGTTGTTTCCTTTGTTATTGACCAGCTTGGAGATTCTTTGAGCATTCGATTCTTACGTTCCCGCTGGCCATTTGTTTGTGGGTGCTAGGCAAATGCGGTGATCTGTTTGAAAATTCTCCATCAGATTGTCGATGACTGAGTTCAAAAACTCTCGTCCCTCCCTGGTCGCTAATCAAAGTTTCCATACAGCCAAGTCGGCAAAGAACGGAGTACACAAATATTGCTACTGACTTGGCACTCTGGAACAGCTGATGCTTAAGTCCAATTGGAGAAATGATCAGTGGCAGTAACTATATAATTGTTGCCGTTTTTTATGTTTCATGAAGGGGAACGATCATATCAATCCTGACTAGGCTCCATACTTTTCCAGGCACTGATATACTGTTGAGTGGTGGAGCCTCCTTGATGATTTTGGGATTTATGACATAACATTTTTGACAGGCTTTGACATGTTGGTAAACGTCGTTCCTCATTCATTTCAAGTAATAACAGGCAGGGATTTCGGCTAACGTCTTATCTCTGCCAAACTGACCACCAGAAATTAAGTTGTCACGACAGGCCTTCAAAATATTTGGCAGTCGGATTTAAGTGAGAGCTTCCTTTTTCCCATGTTAATGAATCTCCCTTTTGCTGCTCGATATGGCTTAGCTGTTTGTCTGAACTGAGACTTGGTATTGACACGTTTCTCTGGAGGTAGGTCGTAAATCCACTGAGGGTACGCTTGTTGTGTTGCAGTGTAGAATCTCAAAAGCTGGTGATACAGTTGGTCTTCCGTGGTTGAAAACTGAAAAATAAATAATTATTGAATATAAAAGTGGGGCATATTCTGGACTGAAGGGGTATGGTCTGGCCCTGGCTATTTTACACCCCGGGCATAGTTTAGCCTAGGACACTTTATCCCCGAAGTATACTCTGGCCTGGGCCAAACTATACCCAGGTTTAATCTGGGCAGGGGTTAATTTGGCTTACTTCAACGGGTAATGTTTAGAACACTTCAAAGTCAGATTATATCTCCATTATTTTGCAATAGCCTTTTACAAAACATTTTGGTGCTCAAGATCATAAACATGGGTATACATGTGTTCATATAAAATTAATTGAAAATGACGCAAACGCAATTTCTATAAGAATACGGAATGCACAGTTTATTACCATAGTAACAAAAATTAATGGATCCAAGATTGCATACTTCCAAATAAAATTAGGTGTCCAAACCTTCATAATTCCATAGCATAATATGTCCAAATTGTATAATTCAATAGCATAAGGTGTAAAGACTTTCATAATTCCATAGCATAATGTGTCCAAATTGTATAACTCAATAGCATAAGGTGTAAAGACTTTCATAATTCCATAGCATGATGTGTCCAAATTGTATAATTCAATAGCATAAGGTGTAAAAACTTTCATAATTCCATAGCATAATGTGTCCAAATTGTATAATTCAATAGCATAAGGTGTAAAGACTTTCATAATTCCATCGCATAATGTGTCCAAATTGTATAATTCAAAAGCATAAGGTGTAAAAAATTTCATAATTCCATAGCATAATGTGTCCAAATTGTATAATTCAATAGCATAAGGTGTAAAGACTTTCATAATTCCATCGCATAATGTGTCCAAATTGTATAATTCAATAGCATAAGGTGTAAAGACTTTCATAATTCCATAGTATGTGTCCAAATTGTATAATTCAATAGCATAAGGTGTAAAAACTTTCATAATTCCATAGCATAATGTGTCCAAATTGTATAATTCAATAGCATAAGGTGTAAAAACTTTCATAATTCCATAGCATAATGTGTCCAAATTGTATAATTCAATAGCATAAGGTGTAAAGACTTTCATAATTCCATAGCATAATGTGTCCAAATTGTATAATTCAACAGCATAAGGTGTAAAAACTTTCATAATTCCATAGCATAATGTGTCCAAATTGTATAATTCAATAGCATAAGGTGTAAAGACTTTCATAATTCCATAGCATAATGTGTCCAAATTGTATAATTCAATAGCATAAGGTGTAAAAACTTTCATAATTCCATAGCATAATGTGTCCAAATTGTATAATTCAATAGCATAAGGTGTAAAAACTTTCATAATTCCATAGCATAATGTGTCCAAATTGTATAATTCAATAGCATAAGGTGTAAAAACTTTCATAATTCCATAACATAATTGGTCCAAACATTCATAATTCCAAATAAAAGTACAAGTGTCTAAACTTGAACATGTCTATATGAATGAACAAAGTGTCCAAAACTTAAAATGAATGTAATTGAAACCTTTACTTAGATAAACAATAATCAACCCCTTATGTGAATGCCACATATCACAGACATTTCTAAATGACAGGTGAAAATGGATAAAAGATAATCAACCTGTTATGAGATTGCCACATATCACAGGCATTTTTAAATCATGACATGTTCTGTGATTACCACATATTACAGACATTTTTAAATGATGACATGTTTTGTGAATGCCACATATTACAGGCATTTTTAAATGATGACGTGTTCTGTGATTGCCACATATCACAGGTACTTTTAAATGATGGTATGTTCTGCGATTGCCACATATCACAGACATTTTTTAAATGATGGCATGTTCTGCGATCGCCACATATCACAGGCATTTTTTAATCTTGACATGTTCTGTGATTGCCACATATCACAGACACTTTTAAATGATGACATGTTCTGTGATTGCCACATATCACAGGCATTTTTAAATGATGACATTTTCTTTCATTGCCACATATCACAGGCATTTATAAATGATGACATGTTCTGTGATTGCCCCGTATCAGAGACATTTCTGAATGATGACATGTTCTGTGATTGCCACATATCACATACATTTCTAAATGACAGGTGACAATAGATAAACAATAATCAACCTGTTATGCGATTGCCATATATCACATGCATTTCTAAGTTACATGTTATGATATATAAAACAGTAAGTGCACTAATGCCAACAGCTAAGTTGTCTCCAAGAAAAATGTATTATTTAGCATCCCAGAGAGGCCTAAGTATCTCCTCTCCTTCTGTCTCTACGTTGATGATCAATTATAGCCAGTCAATTAAACAGTATAGAACTGATTGTCCAATGGACTGTTTGACACTAATTAACTAATTAACACTAATTAACTAATTAACACTAATTAATTATATCACGTCTGTAGAGTTGGATATCAGTTTGAGAATCAAAATAATGATAACCCATTGTTGTGTGTGTGTGTGTGTATGTGTCTGTGTGTGTGTGTGTGTGTGTGTGTGTGTGTCTGTGTGTGTTTTGGATTTTTATCGTAGCTGAAACAAGTGTTCAGTCATATCGCTACGATGTCTGCAGTGTGACAGTTTATAGTAATGTCTAGCACTGGGGGAACATGCCGCATACATGTAGCATGATGTCTCACCCAGTCACATTATCCTGGCACCAGACCGACCGGTCCTAACACTAACCTCTTAATGCTGACCGCCACATTCCATTCAAAAAGTGTTTGAGGGACAGTTATTTTTAACTATGGTGCTCCACATCTTTGCAAAATCTTAGTTTCAGGAATTTCACGAATGCTTGTGTCCTTATTGAGTATTTTTTTCTATTTATATGCAGCCATATAGCGTACAATTTAAGGGAAACAATTCTTTAATATCTTCGAAGTAGCCAAGCCAAGTTGTCTCCACTGATCTACGTATCCTAGTAAAACTATTAACTATGATCAACAATACTTTCAATAAATAACACCGTCCTCTGTCAAACAGCGTTAACTTTAAAATAAACACAAAATCATTCTAAAAGCACAGCAACAATCAACACCGCAATAACCACCATTTTCATTAATATATTTATGAAAGAGAAATATATTCATGGTAAAGCAATAATCACACAAATATTGAACGATGTTCACATTTTACGCGGCACATCAGTATACGGAATGGTGTTCACAATTTAAAATGCACATTGGTATCTGTGAATGAACAATAAATCGTTAATCCAATAATTTCTTGATTATCCTGGTCTTTAGTAAAGAATCTGATTTCGCGGACAAGGTGAATTAACCTTAATCAAAATAATTTGAAGTTGATTTTGCTGCATAATTTACTTTCAGTTAGCATCCTAAATAAGTGTGTTAGATGTGCAATCCCTCAACAGTGACATTTATTTTGTAATAAACATTAATGCTTACATAATATATATGTATGATTATCTATTATACATTCAAATAAAATGAAGTAAACATAATTAGTTTCATTTGATCGTGCGATATTAATTTTTCACTCGGAAATCTCTATACTTATTGATAACTTTGAATGTCTTAGAGAGGATACTGACATACATACTGGCTCTATTGCTGGGTCTTTTGTACTTGAAAAATTATTCATTTATACCATAACATTCAAAGCTGAATCAGTCATTATTGAGATCAGTTTTTAGTTTGGGTCGATTTATTAGTTTTTACTGCAATCATCTGAATTAGTCTTATTATTGAGATCATTTTTTAATTTGGGACTATTTATTGATTTATTTTGTATTACTGCAATAACTAAGTGCTCATTAATACGTTTATGCAAAAATATCAATATTGTAATACGCACCGGGGTATTCACTTGACCGAGCGGTGTCAAAACCCTGGCGCGAGTCACGCTGGAAGTCATAAGTTTTCCCCAAATTTCCAAAGACTTCCATACAACTTGAGTTGTAAAATGGAAAGAAAGCCGTGTCTGCTATAATTATTAATCTTTGCTGTAATCAATGGGCGACCCAGAGGAGACAACTTGCCCAAACGTCCATTAACTGCACCTTTGCATGGTTTTTATTCATTATCATCCGAATTCCGTACCGCAAGCCCGTCATGCCATAGAAATTCCACTAGTATTCCCTTACTAAATGGGAATATTTAACTGCGCGACCCTAGGCCAGTCAATCCACAGAAATTCCGGCGTATCACGCTCATATACATACGCCCATTTTCCACTATGGCCACATAAACGGTACCTACCAAGTTCCAACTTGTTGATTCCATTCTATAATTTACTGATTTCCAACCATAAATGCTGCCTTTTCAATCACAATACTTGTATACACCACGGAATTTTAATATGGACTATGTTACTAAAGCGGACAGTCATTCGGCTTGTGCCTAAAATCACTACTAACGAACCCAGTATGGTTCAAATTCACTAACACTCCTCTCTGTGATGTTTGCTCCTTCTAACTGGCTAACTATTTCGGGCTAGCAACTCCAAATTTATTACATTATTATTGATTCAGTCAATGACATTTTGGATTATATCACTGTAAAGCATGGAAAGACCATTATCACATCGATACACTCTATGCATTTGGCAGATTAGGATGTATTCAATATTATCATTTATTTGGGGAACACCAGTGGGGTTCAATTGGAACATCACCTATTCGGACTTGTGATAGAACTTATGGGACTATTTGGTATTTAATTCACATATTCGGACTTGTGATAGATCTTCTAGGACAATTGTTTTTATTTAATTCACAATAATGTGATTTTTTAGAATAAAAACTTCTCTTTCTTTCATAGAGAAATAAATGTCTAAACTGCTTATGTCTTTTTTAAATTTAACTCGATAAAGGTAACTAGAACGAAAGATTAAGCAGTAGTGAAAGCAATACGACATACATTTTGCAAGAAGTGAGATATGTTGTTAAACTACAATATATTAAGCATCAGTTAAAATTTCCGTTTATTGTGATCTTGAAAGTACAATGTCAAACTGATTCAAAGATTCAAGTAATGTCGTAGTTTATCAAGCTTGTACAACGAAAGTAGCAAACTATTACTTCAAGTAATGCCGTAGTTTATCAAGCTTGTACAACGAAAACTAAGAAAATATTATTTCAAGTAATGCCGTAGTTTATCAAGCTTGTACAACGAAAACTAAGAAACTATAATTTCAAGCGTCAGTATCAGGGTAATTTGTGATATCTAGTAATCTATTGGTTAGAAAGTTTATGACTATATTCTAGTATTTGTGATATCTAGTAATCTATTGGTTAGAAAGTTTATGAATATATTGTAGTATTTGTGATATCTAGTAATCTATTGGTTAGAGAGTTTATGACTATATTCTAGTATTTGTGATATCTAATAATCTATTGGTTAGAGAGTTTATGACTATATTCTAGTATTTGTGATATCTAGTAATCTATTGGTTAGAAAGTTTATGATTATATTCTAGTATTTGTGATATCTAGTAATCTATTGGTTAGAGAGTTTATGACTATATTCTAGTATTTGTGATATCTAGTAATCTATTGGTTAGAGAGTTTATGACTATATTCTAGTATTTGTGATATCTAGTAATCTATTGGTTAGAAAGTTTATGATTATATTCTAGTATTTGTGATATCTAGTAATCTATTGGTTAGAGAGTTTATGACTATATTCTAGTATTTGTGATATCTAGTAATCTATTGGTTAGAAAGTTTATGATTATATTCTAGTATTTGTGATATCTAGTAATCTATTGGTTAGAAAGTTTATGACTATATTCTAGTATTTGACGAAATGTTAGTGTCAGATAGCTAGATTTGGGTACCACTACAATGTATTAAGAACTGCGAATTCCAAATTATTGGTATTCACAGACGACAACACGAGACAATTCAAATGAACAAACATTTGTCATATTTGCGAGGAAGAGATTTCAGGTTTTAAAGTTCGCGATCATGATTATATAAGCGAAGAGTACAGAAATCCTGCTCAAAATGACTGCCATTTGAATTCATAATATGCAATGATTTTAGTTAATTCCTTCCTATGTATCTGGATTTTATTCACAACTCTTCAGCAATGCATTTGCGAGATATAACATTGATAATGAATACAGACAAAAAATAAAGTTCATTTTGGAATGGAGATTGTACTTGTGGACGGCAAGAGAGTTATAAGTCACGCATTTGAGCATCTGACAAACACAGATTGAATTGAATGCTTTGTGTGTGTGTGTGTGTGTGTGTGTGTGTGTGTTTGTGTGTGTGTGTGTGTGTGAGAGAGAGAGAGAGAGAGAGAGAGAGAGAGAGAGAGAGAGAGAGAGAGAGAGCATTGGATTTTTAATATAGCTTTAAAACATTTCACAAAGCCAGTCTAACTGTCCCTTCAACAATAATTATCTACCTAAACTGTTCACAAAGTCCTTTTAATTTTCCCTTCAACAATAATTCTGAACTAAACTCAATATTATGAGATCATAATATATGATTATTAATTCGGTTCTCACAGAAATTGACTGTCGGCAGTGGGACAATTTATAGAGATGTCTAGCACTGGGGCATCATGCCGTAGACATATTAGATGATTTCCCAATCAGTCACATTATCCTGACACCAAGCCGACCTGTCCTAACACTAACCTCTTAATGCTGAATGCCTAGCGAGACAGCTTGTTTTACCGTTCCGTCAGTTTCTGCTCACTTTTGCAAGTGAAAACAATTTGTGGAAGCCAACAATATTTGGACTTCTTGAGGATATACAACATAATAGTGTTTGTCTCTACACCCCACTGAGTTTAAACAGCTGGACACCTGTTCCTACCATTGTTATAACATTGTTACCAATCTTCAGTACCGTCACATCACCACACCTCTCCAACTTCCCGTGACGCTAGACAGCGCCATATAGTCCCCATGTTAAATTCCCCTTGACGCTAAAGATGCATAGGGTGATTTTTAAAACCTTGATGCCAAAGTTGCCTGGGTGGGGGTCTGTACTACTACTATGATCGTATAACATATTATACATTATTTCACATCAGTTGATATTTGGAATGATTCTGGCCTCATGATGCATGATCTATAGGGGTCTACTTTAAGGAGAGGATGTGTGAAGAAAGAGGAGGATTATTCACACTTTGAATGGGCATTCAGTCTTAAAATTGCAGCTCAAATGGGGAGAATGGACACATTGATTGTAGCAAGTACTGAAAAATATGCTATAGTGACCCAATTTTGTTTGAAATATAAGGATATAAGGACTAGCAGCAGGGCTTCAGAGTCGTTAAGGGGAAACATAAGTGGCAACAAGGTCTCATTGTTGACAAAATGCCAAAATGGCAAAATGGCAATATAGCTGACAACAGGAAAATAGACGGATATTGTTGGCAGCAGAAGTAAATGTTGGGTAGTATGGTAAGGACAAGGAGAATCAGCATGACATCGGCATGACATTACCATAGGACATTACATGGATGTGGTGTTCCGTACCTTGATATTCGAAAGATATATGCATTTCATACAGACGTTAATGGAATTACAAGTAACCATTGAGTTCAGATGGACTGTGGATCAATTCCAGGATAATTGTTTTCAAAGAATGTGACTTTTGAACTGTGAGTATTGAACTTTGAACTGTGAATTTTGAAATTTTTAACAAAACCTCTATTTATATGAACCAAACACGTTTTATAAAAATAAAAAAATTTTCAAATTATGGGGAATGCAATGATAAAACGTTTGTATATGATAACATCAGTAATATATATATATATATATATATATATATATATATATATATATATATATATATATATATATGTAACATACCATACTATCATCAGGTAATTTTTTTATAATTTAAGGGAGTGTCCAGATTCCGCTTTGTTGTCAGTATCTTCTTTAAACATACTAATCCTGTGTAATTAAATATATGCATGAACACAAACGCTAAGTTTAAAGCGATATACATTGTGACTGGTTAGAGTGTTGGTGTTCATTTTCCTCTTCATTATACTTGGTTGTTGTATTAATATTTGTGGTGAGGGTGTATAGAGACAATCATTCTTTTTTTATCATAAACATTTCATTCACACATTATGTTCATTGTTTACATTTACTCCATATCTATTCGGTTTCAATCTTGTTGCATGGTACAGTCATCCAGTATGTGTGTATATATTCATCCCACTATGAACACAGATCAAGTTGTATGTACATATGTTTTAGCTAATACGAGTTACAGTCAAGACAGAAAAGAAGAACACAATTTTTAAGCAATTTTAATCTCTTGGAACTGGATCACAACAACACGGCTTGGGCAAGATACACACAGCCATCCCTTTGTTCAGTTTGATGGCAATTTGTAGTAGGTATTGCGATTACAGTCCAGCCACAATTTTTAACCATTATTGTTTGATTCTCAATAAACCCTGGAAAGTCTTTGGTGCACAACCCAAGTTCATCTGAAGTCCACCCATAGTGCAACAAGTTCAATGTTAAAAAGTGAAGCCGTACAGGAGTTATAGCATGGACAAAGAAGACATATGGTCACGTATAATACTTTTTAAACGTAATAACAATCAGCAGTACAGCAACGCATTTGTACTCATCTTCAACAAACCAACAGTAACCAAAGTGGTAAAAGTTCAGTTTTTGCAGGTGGAGGTTAAGAGCTCCATTCCAAACCCCCTTCGATGCTATAAGTGTAAAAAATATGGCCATAATCAAGACCACTGTTTAAAAGTCAAAATATGTGGCCGATGCGGAGAACATTCTCATTCGGAATCTGATTGTAGAACAAATCTGCATTGTGTCAACTGATGCAAGGAACATCACGCCAATTCCAAGGATTGTTATACATGGAAACAGGAGAAGGAGATACAGATGGTAAAGTACACATCAAACATTCCCAATCCAGAGGCCAGAAAACTTTTGCATGCAAAACATCGCATCCTGGCCTATCGTTCTCCATTGTCATGAAAAACAATACCAAAACAACGAAGGACGCTCAAACACAGAACGATGTACCCGAATCAACATCAAGTATTCATATCCCCATTACCAATCACAGAAGAACACAGCATCTACTCAAACTACTTTCAATAACACCCCATCACCGAAATCACCAAGGAAGAAACATAAATCACAAGCAAATAAGCAGCAAAAGGGGTCATATGATCCCATCAAACTCTACAAAAGGTTTGGATACATTGAGAGCATAGATGAAGTACAAACTGCTCCATGAACTTAAGGTGGCTCCAAACCTACTAACAAAAACTACACACGCGTACTTCCTCCAGAACAATAACCACACAGATTGCCCACGCAAAAGGTCGAACCTAGCTCCACAATCTCCAGCGCAAGCTTATAATGAAGAACACCATCATACAATGGAACTGTCGAAGACTTAAAGCCAATTGAGATCTCCACTCCAAATCCCATTCGATGCTATAAGTGTCTAATAATGAAGAACACCATAATACAATGGAACTGTCAAGGACTTAAAACTAACTACAATGATATTCTTCTGCTTTTAAAGGAACATGATCCTGCAGTACTTTGTTTACAGGACATATTCCTGAACGAGAACGATAACATTACATTTAAAAACTATTCCATTTTTAACATCTACTTTCATAACACTGATAGGGTCTCAGGAGAAGTTCCTGCTGTGGTTTCTTATTTCTACTGATATATTCTGTGTTTTATTTAGTACTTGGTCACATTTCTAACTGAGATGTCATGGTAGTCTGCTTCTGGTATATTAAATGCATGTTTGGCAAGTCCAAATTGTATTTAAATTCCATTTTTTATGATTACAAGTGAACCATAAAATCAATTTCATACAAGCAAAATCAGGAGAAGAAAGGCTAAAAATTTTGTTGGAAAAATTGGGTGAACCCAGAAATAAGAAAAAGGAAGAACCCTATTGTTTAGTTCATGGGTTAAGGTTGCTGGAAGAAGAAACATTTTCTAAACATCAGTTATACATGACATGTCTGAACCAAAAAGTATGGGATCTAAAGTTCAAGGTCACTGACAAAAAGCAGGAAAAAGGTTTACGTACAGAAGTTTCAGTCATCTACATAGAGAACTGTTCCACATAACTTAGGTGTATAATGTGCTATTCATGGTATGTGTGTTTTATTTGGTTTCTAACTTTTTTCCCAATTGGGAGGCTTGAAATACCAACTGGACTTAATTACATGCACAATGTAATAATATTAGTGTCCATTGAACAATTGTAATAATTTTTATTTATCTTTATTTACAAAATGTTGATGCAAATTCTGATGATGGATCATTTAATCAATGAAAAACATCTCAACTGTCGAGCAAAGGTCATTAGAGGTCCAAGGGATGCTTCGTATTATTTTTGTGCCTGTTAAGCATATATCAGCAAACGAAAAGCTGAGATACAATTATGTAGCAGGTCCATGGCGTAACAAGGTAAGTAAATGTTAATATATATAAAAAAATATTCCTGCTGTCTTGGTTGTGTGTCTTTTTTGCAATACTGGTTTTAGTCCGAAAGCTTTTTGGATTTTTTTTCTCTATTGGGAGTTAGGACAAGTTTGTTATCAATACTACTTAACTGTTTGGAAGATTTCCATTGCCATGAAACTTTACAAATACATTATTTTCTATGGTATAGTTAGTCCTGGATGAAAATGGTTTGCTCACACATCCAACATGGCTTCCACATTAGCCATTTTAAACATATCACAAATTAATTCCTCCTTATGCTGTCCATTTGTTCCTAAATGAAAATGGTGCTAATGAGATCCAATATGATCACCATGGCAGCCATCTTGTTACTCCTCCTGAATGGATGGTCATATCAGCATGGAGTTTTAACTAAAAGACATCTTATGGTGTCTAGTTAGTCCTACATGAAATTAATGACCCAAGGTTTAATAAGGCTGCCACTGTGGCCAGCTTGAAAAGCATATTTGCATTCTTTGTCTTGAATGAATGGACACTAAAATTATGCTGTACATAAAGGGCTTTCCGATAAAAGTAATGAAGATCAATTGGCTCATTATGCCAATGAAAATATTTGGTACCATATACCACAGGTTAAGGGTGTTTTACGCATGACTTGATTGGTTCAACATTTAGAAAACCTCAACTTTAAATTATGTGCATGTTATATTATCTTGACATGATACATTACGTTCATATAGAAGCCTTTGAAGTGTTCTATACCCCATACTTGATAGACATAGTTTATCCATTGGGTTGTTTGAAAAATGACATTCACAGATTTCCTTCTCTTCAAGTACTTGACCTTCAATAATTGCAGCAAGTAGTACTGAGGTTTAGTCACATTTGTGTAAATGAAGTTTCATGAGTACTGTATGATCTTTTCTTACCACGTGGGTGGGTTGATCATAGCTGCAACATGAAGAACCACTAATATTTATCTTTTCAAGATGCACAAATCTCTATACATGGCTAAAATGAGTCAAATGGCCTTCGATGTCATTATGAGTGTGGTGTGTGATATCTTTCATTAATCTATCAGCATATATGCCTGTGTTTGATGCTTATTAATCCCCGAAGAAAATGCCACTGGATTTGTTTTTCTCAGTTTGAACTTGCTGACATTTTATTTCCTGATATATGAATATTCATGAATATATTAATGCTTTTGATCTATAATAGAATTTCATTCTTTTTAAATTTTAGACTAGGAATAGAGATAGAATGTCAAATATTCATATACGTTATGTTGATGTAAGAAGGATTTCTTTGGTAAATAAGATATTTAAACGGAAAACTGAAAAAGATGTAATTCTGTCCAAAAAGACATTTTCTTCTACTGGAGTGGTTTCAATTTAATGATTGCTTTGGATGCTTATGCGGCATGTTATAATACAGAATGAGAATATTTTTATACATTAACCCTTTTAACACCATGTGTGTACATTACATATTTCTTGGTTTTCATTTCCATGCATGTAGAGTCAATAAGGTAAAAGGAATTAATATTAACAACAACAAATACTCTGTTGACTGAATTGACATTTCTTGGGTTGAAATTCTGTTGCATTTGGTGTACATGCTCTTGACAGATGACATGAATTGTAAGTGTTAATATCCTTTTACCATAATATAGATTGCTTTTACATTCTTGGATGCAATGTTATTTGTATGGTCTATCAGTGTTACGAAATGCCCGATATGGCCCATTTAGCACTCCATACTTTTCATAATACTCAAGGTGTTTTGTTCCACGCGCCGTAATATTTTTGTAAATATAATTTTCGTTGTATCGCGTGACGCCTTTATTGCTTGCGCAGGAATGCTGGCTAATTCGGACCATAGCTGATTCGGCCCAAATTACGGGCTGATTCGGCCCAAATTACGGGCTGATTCGGACCAGATGACGGGCTGATTCGGACCATGTGAACTATTATAAGAAACACCATGTAACACACACACATTATTTAGTTTGGTAGTTATTACTGTTTTTGCAGACATACTAAGAGCATATAAAAAATTGATATTCGGCTTTTATGGACCATGTTAGTTCTCCATGGCTATTGAAACAATGTGCCACCATTTATGGACCATGTTAGTTCTCCATGGCTATTGAAACAATGTGCCATCATTTATGGACCATGTTAGTTCTCCATGGCCATATTATGTAAATAAAATTAATTTAAATAATAATACGATTCTTCTTATCTTTGCGCTTGTACAGTATTCTGTATACACATTCAATAGTAATGTGCATATAGTGTTAAATTATTCATAATAAATGAAGCTAATGAAAATCACTTACGGTGCTTGTTGTTATAGTAAATATGATTTCTTTAGGATAAAGAAATATTCCACATAAATCTTGCTTTTAAAAAAGGCATTAACATATTCAGACTCATACCAGTATACGTAGACGAAAACAAATCATCTGCATTAAATTTTTAGATAAATCATATCTTTCATCAGATTTTGGACTATCTAGAATCTCTGAATTACGTTGCATCAACTTCCCTTTGAAAATGACTACTTGACATGGGTTCAAATGTTTACATTCTCAGAACAGCGTTGCGATGCCCCGGACAAATCTAAAATGCTGGCCTTTCATGTTTAACACTGGCATGGGGGGGGGGGGGGAAAGAAGAAAGGTCAAAGTGACCCTTCACAAAGACTTTTCTGGCTTAAATATGATAAAATTTTAATGCTCAATGCGTTCAACTTTAAGGGTCAGTACTTATTCAAAATTCGACACTTTACAGATAGATTATGAATTCAGAAATCATTAACAAATGATGCTTAAGACAAATATTATTAAAATATAATTCGTCTTACGAGGTCCACAAAATTAGAAGAATATAAACGTATGATATTGACGTGTGATATTTTATCGAACTGAATCAAAATTTGTACAGCACTTCACTTTCTCCTTTAAGATATAAGTTTTATATAGTGCTATTAGTATATAGCAAAATAGACAATATAAACAAATTCATCATACATCTAGCAAAGGCAGAACCCTACCATATTGTAAACTCAGATCAATATGTATGAATAAATGTTGCTGCGATTTTTGTCCCCAACAATATGCATACAATTTAATGATCGATTCCTTAAATGGAAGTTAATGATTCCTTAAATGCATATTTGAACTGCTCAACGTACCTGGGAAATAATGTGAAATATCGTGTCTTAAACAAATGTAAGGGACACATTTAAATCTCAGACGAAACCTATTGATATTTCACATGGTCCGAATCAGCCAAAAATCTGGTCCGAATCAGCCAGAAATCTGGTCCGAATCAGCCCGTAATTTGGACCGAATCAGCTTGGTCCGAATCAGCCTGTTACCTTGCGCAGGACGTGCGAGTTCAGGTAGAAATTTTGAAGTGCACAGCCACTATAGAGGGAAGCTCTAAATGTATTCAGCTGTCGGGGCAGGTGCCATTTTAACTTAGAGCCAATGAGTTGGGTGAGTTGTATGTTTTTAATCAACTCTTTTTATTGTTTACGATTATTTTTTAGTTTCGTGAAACACGTTTATTGTTGTATTAGGTGGATGCGTTATTGTATCATACTTGTAATTCAATTATTAAGAGGATATGACCTATGCATTTTGGAATCGAGATCATTTTATCTGGTCGCTACTATGTCTAATGTTGAAAACATACTATGTATGTATTAATGTCTTAGTATAACGTATTTTTATTTTAATTGCATACCATTCCTACGTCATATTTACAACGGGTTATTTTTAACCCATTCGTAAATATCATATATTCTTAAAGTATTTCAAATTAAAGCAGTTACAATTAAAGCAGACTATTGGGAAAATTGTTTTTTTTTTTCATATTCAGTTCGCTGGGTATGAACAGCCAGATGGGCTTGTGAATAGTATGACGTCTGGTGCACCGTTACGAGTTTAAACCAACCGTTCAGTGCCAACAAGTCTGGAGGGTAAAGTGACCGTGCCGGAAAGCAGGCCGAGTCAACACGTATTTTTCAATAACAGTAGTGTTTGACTACATGCATTTTTCAATAACAGTAGTGTTTGACTACATGCATTTTTCAATGACATTAGTGTTCGACTATGTGCATTTTTTGTCATAACAGTAGTGTTTTGACTACATGTAAATTTTAATGACGGTAGTGTCTGACTATATAAATGTTTGCAAGTACAAGTATTTGACTAAATGAAAGTTTGCAACGAGTATTTGATTATATGAAAGTTTGCAAGAAGTATTTGACTACATGAAACTTATATGAAGTTTGTAACAAATATTTGACTACATTAGTTTGATATAGTAGTCAAATCATATTTCCTATTTGTTTTATATTCATATTATTTCCCTTTGTGTTTGTTATTTTCGTGTCATTAGTGTGAGTGTTTAATACATTTTCATTGCCACTCACGAAGGAGTGTTATTTCTTAAAACCCTGCCCAGTCTAAAATCTCGGTTGTAAGATTTTCATCACCTGATGTGCTGAAGCCAGGTAAACAATGACAGGTGTAACAAAGGTGCAAGGTAACAGAAGTGTAATAATCTTCCCCCATTCATAAATCTAATTTAGAACCACAGGTTAGCTGTTCAGTGAAATTAAAGTTTCCTCCATGGTGTTATTAATGACACATGAAAATAAAGATAGAGGTATGTCACTGGTGAGTTTGACTGAATAGAGATCATCCCAATCTAACTGAATGTTGTGTGCCCATTCCCAGGAAGCATAAGTGATCGATTTATTGGCTCACAGAAATGTCCAACTAATTTTGATTAGCTTGGGTACAATGTTGATTATAATTCATGAGGTATGTACAGAAGAGGAAACTTCTATCAAAAACACTGTTCAGACAATGGCATTTGTAGCAAAACACTGCTGAATACTATATGCAGTATGGGAACTCGTTTAACAAATTCAGTCAAAGCAATCTTGAAGAAAAAAATTTCTTTTTACAGATCCACCTTATACACCAACTTTTGTAAAATGTCCCATAGTTGGCATTGGCAGTGTGGAACTTCAATGGGATACATCCATAAGTGATGATGGTGCGCAAATCACGTGATATGAGATTTATAAAGACACCTCTACAAACCCTGGCTGGGAATTTGTAACAGACGTCAAAAGTCGTAAGAACCAATATGTTGTCAAAAACTTTGAGGTGTATGAGTACATGTACTACTTTGCTGTTGCTGCCAAGAATGATGCTCGTGCCAGCAAACTGTGAAATGGACAAACCTGTTAGACTGCATAAACGACAATGTAAGAATTCTGAAGTCTTTCAATATATTTCATTACAAACGTCAATATATTTCTTTATCTGGATTGTGCACAGATTTTGTGATATCATTTACAACTGAATTTATTATTTTGGAAAGAAAGTCTCAAACAGAAAAATATTTCCCCCCGAGTTATTTTCAGAACTTACTAATTAAATGTTTTTAATTTTCTCTTATGCTGTGTATACAGAATATTGTTAAACGAGAATTGAACAGGATATAGGAGTGAGACTATAGTATCTTATTTGTCTTTGTTGAGAGCAAAGGTTGAATTGAGTCTGGAGACTACCTTAAATCACAGCCTGACACGTTTAAAGTAAATTTTATTTTATTTGAAAATAGTTTTCAGAATTCACTCATGCACACTCATTGAGAATATCGTTTTAAAACCCTGGAGCAGATGGAATGAATTTTTGTTCTTAAGACCATAGTTTTCTTAAAAACGACAATGTTTTTGTTTCATTTTAGCTATACTGGTCATATACCATAAGAACTTCTAGGATGATTTGTTGCCTTTCTACAATCTGTATATTAGTAAAAGTTTGTTATTGCTACTCCTCCAGAACTAATTGGTGGACTGCTATGAATCTTTACACTAAGTCAAACCACATGGTCAAGTTTGTCTGAAATTACAATGGTACAACTTGAGCAGCCGATATGGCTACCAAAGCAGCCATCTTGAAAATCTTGTCCGAACTTCTGAACAGAAGGTGGTATTTACATTGTAGTGATATGCCTGAGAAATTGTTAAGCTACATTAAAAATTCAAATTGTGCACACACATACCCTCCCATGGTGGGTCTTATATGGTCTGCTGCTGTTGAAGTATTACAGAGCCATCATGGATTCCTAATCACTAGCTTGCAGATTTAAATCCTATCCATATATCATCCTGGGCTGGCTGCTGTGGTATGTATCCAGGCAAAGCATTTCTCTGCATTTGGATGCTCAATGATCATTATTTGCTGATTTGCCAGTAAACTAGTTAATAAATCAATGTGTGTGTAAAATTTGCATTGTAATCTGTATTTTTCTCACTAAGCTGCACAATCTCCACCAGTTGGCCCACTGAAAGTCCTAGATACACAAAATGATAGTTTAACATTGACCTGGAACCCCAGTATGAAGGATGTCATTTCTCCAGTCACAGCCTATGTTATCTAACAAAAAGAGAGCTACAGACATACGTGGAGCATCATCAAGCATACTGGGCCACATGAACATAAGCTGGTCTTGGATGGCCTTCAGGAGGGTCGGGAATACTATTTCCGTGTTAGTGCTGAAAATAGAAGGGTCGGGAATACTATTTCCGTGTTAGTGCTGACAATGCCATTGGAAGGTCAGAGCCCCTTGAAATGGACAATGGATTGAAACTACAAACACCATTCAGTGAGTATCCCACGTGTTCATGTGAGTTGCCTTGCACAATTGTACAAGCAGAAAGATTAAATTTCTCAACTAATTTTATACTTTAAATATTTATAACTGTTACAGTATTCTGAAGAAGACAAAAGTGATGGTATGCTTATAATGTTTAAATAAACAGAAACATTATTGATACCAATATTACATTGACAAAGTTTTATTACATATTACTTGTTTTACTTCAAAAGCGTTTGATAAATTTAGTATAGTCTTACTTTCAAAGCGTTTGATAAATTTAGTATCACATCTTTCAAAGCGTTTGATAAATTTAGTTTCACTTCTTTCATTTCCACCCACTTGTAAAGCTCAAATATAATCTGTTTATTTTATAAATATTAATTTATGGTTCTGGCTTTTCAAAGCAAACATAATTAACATTGAAATATAATTGCTTCTGATGTATTATTGGGATAATGTTGGTCATTGTATTATCTTGAATTTAAATATGTTGTTTATGTACACTGTATTAATTTAACAAGATTGACTTTAGTGTATTGCTCTATTTCAAAAGGTTACATACCTTACATACTGATTACAGTCAAACATTCTTATGATTTGATGTAATCATAAATACCAAGTTGGACATTTTGGAATCATAAATACCAAGTTAGACATTTTGGTTTCATAAATACCAAGTTAGACATTTTGTAATCATAAATACCAAGTTAGACATTTTGTAATCATAAATACCAAGTTAGACATTTTGGTTTCATAAATACCAAGTTAGACATTTGGTTTCATAAATACCAAGTTATACATTTTGGTTTCATAAATACCAAGTTAGACATTTTGGTCAGTGCATTGTTTAAGGACTAATATTGCAAACCTTCTAACCCTTATGAATTGAATGTCAATACAACTTGTTAAAACGAATTTAAATTGCAGACATAATGAATAATAGCAAAACAATACAAAAAGTGTTGCAGAGAAAACTGCCTTTAGCTTCTCAGGGTTTGTTTAATATAGATTTTTATAAACGTTGGTAATGTTGCTAGATTTTATTTCTGCACATATTCAAATCAGAAGCTTTTCACAGCATTGCAAAAATGTAAGATGTTAGGTGGATAAGTTAATGGCCAAATAAATTAAAGTGTTTGCTGTGTATTGGAAACAATTTATTTTCTTTTAAGTTTTTGTACCTGGTATTTTCTCGTTCATGTTAGATCATTTCCTTCATTATGTACTGTTATTCAGCATTCCTAAAGCAGATGAGTACTGACGTAAAACTAGATTATCTCCCTTTATCATTCCCTTCAATGTGTACTGTTATTCAGCATTCCTAAAGCAGAGGAGTATTTAAGTAAAACTAGATTATCTCCCTTTATCTATCCATTCAATATGTACTGTTATTCAGCATTCCTAAAGCAGATGAAATGAAACTAGATTATCTCCCTTCATCATTTCCTGCAATATGTACTGAAGTAAAACTAAATTATTCTAACAGATCTCCCTTTATCACCTGTTTTTTTTTAACGATTTCCAGTTAGCTTGAAAGCTATATATATATATATATATATATATATATATATATATATATATATATATATATATATATATATATATATATATATAGAACAATCCTTTATATAACTTGTACGTTTTGTTTTTGTTTAGGAGCATAACTGGTGTCAGATAGCATGCAGCCGTTAGATTTATGGACTTCAGAAAAAAACTGCCAACACAAGAAGAGGAAACTTAAGGTCCACAAGAATAGTGTAAGTTTGTAAATAAAGGATTTTTATATGCCTGCCTTAAGGTAGAGTGTACGCTATGTATATAATCTCTCCTTTCATCTATCAATTTTGTTTCTGCACAACAACTCTAGTTGACCTCTGCATACCGTTTACAGACTTTGTGGATGACTTGACTTGGGATAATGAAGGAGCATATTGATTTTGAAGTCAACAGGTCAGATGTTATTAAAATATTTTTTACAACTTGGTCGTGTGAGCAAATAGTGCTAAAGTAACAACCTACGCTGTTGCAATTGTGTTATGGTATGACCCTGCATCTGTCTAGCATCATCCATCAACACTTGCTTGTTACCACTTAGGAGTCGATATTTCTGTTTCAATCCAACTTGAAATGGTGATTTATAATGTTGGAAAAGTCTGATAATGAGGGAGAGTTATACATAATGATGTGATCTTGAAAATTATTTGTTACCACTGTGGAGGCCATAATTCTGATCCCATATTTTATTTTCTCTAGTTTAAATGCTTACATCGTTCAAGCTCTTGTACATCTTCAATAACGAGCATGATCCACAAGTACTAATAGGGGTGTTGCCACTCTTCAAGCTGTACCTTTGATATGAGTTTGATCTTATTTGGAATGTATTCGTACATATCCGATATGTGGACAGGTTTGATAAATGAAAGAGACATGTATGCATATTAAAGATGGATTTTGGATCTGATTGTTGAGTTTGTTAACATTCTAAAAGCTATTTCTGGTATGTTTTTGATCAAACTTGAAATGTTGGTCTGTATCATCAAGATTTAGGATATGTTCAATAATAACAGAGATCCAAACATATTATTGATGTAATTTGCATCTGTTACCATCCATGTTTGTAATCTCATTTTGCCAAACTGGGACTATATACTATTTACAAATGTCAGTAATGTGCAAGATCCACGCATAATAAAAGGGTTATCTTGCATCTGATTGGCTAAGCTTATTCCATCTATGGATGCTCTACTGTTCGTGTCTGACTTAGACTTGCATCATGATATTTATTATTATGATTAAGATCTTCACATATTGAGGTCATCATGTATATGACTGGCCGAGTACCATGCTACTTAAGAGACTAGTTATTTTTAGAGTTTAATCAGAATTGGTTAATGGGTCACTATCATCAAGATGTTGAATGAATTTTATTATGGCTAAGTCATATGCCTGAATTTTATTATGGCTAAGTCCTATGCCTGAATTTTATTATGACTAAGCCATATGCCTGAATTTTATTATGGCTAAGTCTTATGCATGAATTTTATTATGGCTGTCATATGCATGAATTTCGCTATGGCTAAGTCCAATGCATGAATTTTACTTTGGCTATGTCCTATTCATTAATTTAATTATGGCTAAGTCCTATGCATGAATTTTATTATGGCAAAGTCCTATGCATGAATTTTATTATGGCAAAGTCCTATGAATGAATTTTATGATGGCAAGGTCCTATGCATGAATTTTATTATGGCAAGGTCCTATGCATGAGTTTTATTATGGCAAGGTCCTATGCATGAATTTTATTATGGCTAGGTCCTATGCATGAATTTTATTATGGCAAGGTCCTATGCATGAATTTTATTATGGCAAGGTCCCATGCATGAATTTTGTTATGGCAAGGTCCCATGCTATGCATGAATTTTATTATGGCTAGGTCCTATGCATGAATTTTATTATGGCAAGGTCCTATGCATGAATTTTGTTATGGCAAGGTCCTATGCATGAATTTTATTATGGCAAGGTCCTATACATGAATTTTATTATGGCAAGGTCCTATGCATGGATTTTATTATGGCAAGGTCCTATGCATGGATTTTATTATGGCAAGGTCCTATGCATGGATTTTATTATGGCAAGGTCCTATGCATGAATTTTATTATGGCAAGGTCCTATGCATGAATTTCTTAGGTTGCCTTGCACATGATTTGAACAACTTCTTTACCACTTATGTAGCAAGCTCCATCAACTGGCCTATGTCATGAAGATCTTGGCCGAGTATGATAAGGAATGAAATTCATGCATATTATGTAATGTGATCTTGTATCCATTTAGTGGAGTTTGTCAACAGTATAGCAAATATATTTTGAAGCAGATATTGACCAGACTTGTTAATTAGCTGAATTTGATTAGAAGTAAAATATTGGAATGTTAATGAGATAATCTAGTATCTAATTGGACGTTAATTACTTGTTAATTAGCTGTTGGCTGAATTTGATTAGAAGTCACATCTTGGAATGTTAATGAGGTAGTCTAGTATCTAATTGGATGTTAATTAGTTGTTAATTAGCTGTTGGCTGAATTTCATTAGAAGTAAAATCTTGGAATGTTAATGAGGAAATCTAGTATCTAATTGGATGAGCTTGTTATACTCTAGATTCTGAATTCAGTTTGAAGTTTGTTCCAACTTAAGTTTATGTTATCATTGACATACATGGGTTATCATTGACATACATGGGTTATCATTGACATACATGGGTTATCATTGACATACATGGGTTATCATTGACATACATGGGTTATCATTGACATACATGGGTTTTATAATAAGTGAGATCAGTGTATAGTATTGACATATCTAGCCCAGATTGGCCAAGCTCATGATATAGAAAACGTTTGAGATATAGCATTGGCTACATTGTTTTTTCAACATTACACAAGACTGCTCAGCGAAATGGTTAACTGCTGACATTGTGCCAGATGAGCTATATCAGGACTGCATTGGCCACTGTTTTTATGTTGCTCCTGATTTGTTTTAAAAATAATAATAAATTGTTTCTAACATTCGAATTTCATTTTCCAAGATTAAAAAATACCTTTCAGATGTAATAGCTACTAAAGTGGTTTTTGAATGGGCAGTTCTGAATATTTTGTGTTGTTACACCTGAATTTCAAGTTAACTTTGTAAATAAGAAAAGAGATTAGCTTCAATATGTAGGAAATAACAACTTTAGAATATAAGTGAAGTATAAAGAAATATGATAGTTTTGAGCCGTTGAGATCTTAGCTAGCACAGCCAGTGATAGAGGTATGATAGTTTTGAGTGGTTGAGTTCTTAGCTAACACAGCCAGTGATAGAGGTATGATAGATTTGAGTGGTCGAGTTCTTTAGCTAGCACAGCCAATGATAAGGTATGATTGGTTGAGTTCAGCCAATGATAGAGGTAGTGTAATTTCTGAACTCTGCATCTTCAGCTTTAAATTTCCTAATTGTTGTCAAATTTCATTGATAAGTCACGTGATGGGAATAGGTATGAAGGTAATCATTACCTTCTTGGCTATTTAACAGCGAGGGGACCCGAGTAGTCTAAAGTGCTCTACGTTACAGATCACTGCCATCTCACCTCTGTCTGAGTGAGTTTGAGTCTCAGATTTGGCTAATGTGGGTATGTGAGAAAGCTTGCCACAAGCTTCTCGTGGGTCGGTGGTTTAATCTGGTGGAGTTTCTAGGGTTCTTCCTTCACCATTATTACTGGCTGCCATGTATAGCCTGTCGTGTGCTGAAAAATGGCGTTTAACCCTACAACAACTATTTAACAGCGGGTAAGGACAAGCTATTCTACAACAATTCACTAGTCGATACTTTCCCCAAACATATACAGAAATAAAAGAAATATATGTATTGATCAAATACACAACAAAGCATACTTTTAAAAATAATCTATGATCTGTGTTCTTCATTGTCATTATGACTGCAGCGATAGAACCTTTTATTGTGTAACCCAACAGTCAAATATTTAAATCAGGATCTGCATACATTACTGTTGGGAATGAACATATATTTTGTTGCTCCCATTTACTTTTGCAAATCGAAATAGCATAATTAGGCCAATCTTACTGATGGCTACATGTAGGACCCTAACAAATGTAATACAAATTTCGTCCCCATAATGAACAGTGATATTCATTTCAGTGCTGCAAAATGCAAATCTTCAGATGGTTTGGTTAATTTTTCATTTTGCCTCATACTTTTCTTGTTGTTGAGTATACTGAAGATAATTTTATGTTTGCATTGAAAATTCTCTCAGGAAATGTACTGTTTTCATTTTCTCTTTAAAAGGAACTTAAGATTGTAAAATCTGCTGACTCAACAGGATCCTCAGAACTAGGTCACTTAGGTGAGATATATTTGAATGACTTTTGGGAACCATATTTTGGTATTGTCAACATATTTAGGGCTGTGTGTAGAGTTAGTTTTTGTATTGATCTGGCAATGGGATGTAAGAGTGTAATTTTTAACATTAATCTGGTAAGTGTTCTCAAAGAAATGTAATTTGCCAACAGATTTGCTTTAATCATCATACCTTTTCTCCTAATGTTAACATGATCTGGTAATGTAATTTGCTTGAATCACCATACCTTTTCTTCTAATGTTAATATGATCTGGTAATGTAATTTGCTTTAATCATCATACCTTTTCTCCTAATGTTAATATGATCTGGTAATGTGATTTGCTTGAATCACCATACCTTTTCTTCTAATGTTAATATGATCTGGTAATGTAATTTGCTTTAATCATCATACCTTTTCTCCTAATGTTAATATGATCTGGTAATGTGATTTGCTTGAATCACCATACCTTTTCTTCTAATGTTAATATGATCTGGTAATGTAATTTGCTTGAATCACCATACCTTTTCTTCTAATGTTAATATGATCTGGTAATGTAATTTGCTTTAATCATCATACCTTTTCTCCTAATGTTAATATGATCTGGTAATGTGATTTGCTTTAATCATACCTTTTCTTCTAATTTTAATATGATCTGGTAATGTGATTTGCTTTAATCATCATACCTTTTCTCCTAATGTTAATATGATCTGGTAATGTGATGGTGTTTCCAAGTTGTATGTATTTTAACAATTATTACTCACAAGCAGCGAGAAGTGTGACTAATGTACCAGTATTTCATTATCTGAAGCCTGACATTGATAAATTTTAAACCTTGAACTTTGAACATAATTGTCTTTAATTAGTCTGCCAGGAATAAGATTTTTAGTTTGGATTATAAAAATGATGCAACATTATTCTACAAGTTCTGTGTACAGAATAATACAGTATTTTACTATTAGAGAAATCAATAATATTTTAAACCATACTTTTGGGCATATTTATAACATAGTCGTAATGATGTAAAGAAAATGTATTGGTGATTTGTCAAATTCTTGGTGGTCTCTTGTTAACATCTTAAATTAGGATGCATCAAAATTGATTTTATAATCTTGGCTAAATTATAGATTGAACATTGCCTTAATATCAAAGTAAAAAATATTTTCTTAGCCTTAAAGTTTTAAATATACATAGCATGACATAGTTGTATATACGTTTTGTTAAACATCTTTTGAATATTTATCTTATTCTTTTCAGTTGATGGAGCAAAGAAAAATACAAATGTCAGTATTGACATATCTGCCAACAGCCTATTCTAAAGCATGCAAGGCATATTCTTACAGTTTATAAGGAAGAGCCCAAGATCATCAAACTAACCCTTCTGAAAGAGAACAACATGATAGGAGTCTATTTAAAGAGGCAAGAGGCCTAATAAAGAACGTCCGGCTTCTGACTTTTTACCATGCCCAAACTGTTATGACTGGTATGTCATAGATGAAGTATGGAGACATTCCCGTGTCTGCGAGTTCAACTCAGATTCTGGGAAGATTGAAGAAGCTAAATAAGAACACAAGTATGTTATTGTTTCAGCTCGTATCCTGCTTGAGAGTGCAAGTTTAGAAAAACACTGAAGTGAAAAGCATCCCAGATGATTTAAAAGTGCATGTGCTTATGTACACAATGCTGTGGACATATATTGAGGAGTTTATATTTTCTTTTACTTTTTTTGAATATTACTGAACATGTTTTCCGAAATATGACATGAAAAATTCTTTACGAGTAAAACATGGTGTAATTTACCAGATTCATAGTGCTATGTATGGCAGGTATGTGCTGTTGATGCAAAAATTGAGTCTACCCCAGCATAGCATACAGAAATTCACAATGATGGTGTGTTATTCACAATGAAGGTGTGCTATTCATAATGAAAGTGTCTTATTCATAATGGTGTGCTATTCACAACGAAGGCATGCTATTCACAATTAAGGTGTTATTCACAATGATGGTGTCTTATTCACAATGAAGGTGTGTTCTTCACATTGAAGGTGTGCTATATTTCTGATATGATTTGTCTAGTCTTCCAAGATTTCAGTTTTTGTTATCAAATGTTGTACTATAATTATATGTATGCTTCACTGATAAGAGCATTTTATTCATAATGAAGATGCAATGCAATATATGGATAGAAAAGTACACCAATTGTTGATGATGTAAAAATGATGTAACTCATGGATAGAAAATTACACCTTGTATTGATGATGTAAACATAATGCAATTCATTGATGAAAAATAACATCATGTAATGATAATGTAAGGATAATGCAATGCAATGAAGGAAAATGACGAATTATTACTACAAAAACAATGCAATGCAATGAAGGAAATGACAAATTATTAATACAAAATCAATGCAATGCGTGGATGGAAAATGACAAATTATTAATACAAAACAATGCAATGCAATGAAAGAAAATGACGAATTATTACTACAAAAACAATGCACTGCAATGAAGGAAAATGATGAATTAATATAAAAACAATGCAATGCATGGATGGAAAATTACAAATTATTAATACAAAAACAATGCAATGCAATGAAGGGAAAATGTCAAATTATTACTACAAAAACAATGCACTGCAATGAAGGAAAATTATGAATTATTAATATAAAAACAATGCAATGCATGGTTGGAAAATGACAAATTATTGATAATGTAAAAATAACACAATACATGGATGGTACATTATATTACATTACATTGTAAACTGACATAATAATATTATTTTACACAATTGGAGACAAAACAAGTGGACTTGGGTCATACTGTTTCATGAAGTTTGATGCTTTAAGACAAAAAAGAAAAAATGTTATTTACTTGTCAAAGGAACATAAAATCTCAGATACACCTAACTAGCCTAAAACTAAATTATTATCCTTGGTATCTCTTACATGGAGCACATCTCA
Organism: Unio pictorum; assembly: GCA_030141615.1. Classification (NCBI taxonomy): domain Eukaryota; kingdom Metazoa; phylum Mollusca; class Bivalvia; order Unionida; family Unionidae; genus Unio; species Unio pictorum. The sequence continues at coordinate 2,520,482 of JARLTB010000121.1, read as the reverse complement.
CATGAAGATGTGCATAACACCATCAGGCACAATGTAGGCCAATATGAAGACTTATTGTCAAAAAGAGAAAGCTGAAATGGTATGGCCATGTCACTAGAGGCAACAATCTATCCATAACAGTACTGCAGGAAAGCGTCCAAAGTGGCAAAAGGAGAGGCAGACAGAGAAAAACGTACACGTACAACATCACAAAATGGACCAGGAAATGTTTTGTGGACACATCCATTCACACATGATCAAGACAAGTGGAGGGAACTGGTCAGATATTTGGCAACACAATGTCTCAATGACCACACTAGGTCAAGAGACTGATGATGATGATGATGATGATAATGATGATGCTGATATATTGTTAAAGTTTTGGGCTATTATTAGCATATTACTTCTTTCTACAGTTTGTCCCCGCCCCCATCGATTTTTGTACAAGTTATGTATTGTTTTACTCTTTACTAGAAAATGAACAATGCCTCACAGAAGCAAGTGATACTGCAGAAAGATGGAATGTGTATTGTAAAGAACTATACAACCATCCATCTAAAGGAGACCCAGAGGTGCTTGAAGTTCCAAACTCCGCAAATGACGATGATTTCCCATTCTCAAAGAAGATGTGGAATCAGCAATAAGAGCACTGAACAATGGGAAGGCAGCTGGGGTAGACAACATCCCAGCTGAACTTATCAAGTATGGTGGGGAATCAGTGATAGAGCTGTGAACATAAATATGCAATAAGATCTGGCAGACAGGTTAATGGCAAACATAGTGGACCCGGTCACTGACTTTAACACTCCCCATAAAAGCAATCTCCAGCTGTGCCAAAATTACAGAAATATCAGTTTGATCAGCCATGCTAATAAGGTGATGCTGAAGATCATCTTCAACAGACTGAAACTGCCAGCATAATAAATAATCTCTGAAAAACTGGCAGGGGCCTGGAGCGGAAGAACAACAACAGAACAAATCTTTAATCTCAGTGTTCTGTGCGAAAATCACTTGCAACATCAACAAGACATCTATCATATATTCATAGATTTCAAAAAAGGTTTTTGACAGAGTGTAGCATGAAGAAATGTGGGCTACAATAAAGAAGTACAACATGGGTCAAAAGTTGACCAATACCATCAAGCAGCTGTATGCCAAGGCTACCAGTGCAGTAAATGCTCAAGGTTCTGTGGGGACTGGTTCAAGACAACAGTTGGAGTTAAACATCTACTTAGAGTATATCATGAGCAAAGCCATGGAAAACCACCATGGGACAGTCAGCATTGGAGGGCGTAACATCACCAACATCCGTTTTGCAGAGAACATTGATGGGCTGGCAGGCAGTGAAGATTAGCTTGCCAGATTAGTGAATAACCTGGATGAAACATTTTCCAGATTTGACATGGAGATAAGCGCTGAGAAGACAAAACTGATGATAAAATAGTGACAAACAAATATTAATGTCACAGAGTAGAACTGGAAACAGTGGGCCATTTCAAATATCTTAGTTCCATAATCACTGAAGTGGGATCAAGCACAAACACAAACAACAGCAGCTATGTCAAAGCTGAGACCCATATTGAGAGAAAAATATATGTATGAAAACTAAAATCAGATTATTGAGAGCACTAGTCATCTCAATCTTCTTGTATTAATTTGAGGCCTGAACCACAGCAGAATTATAATGAAGAATCCAGGCACATCAAATGAGATGCTACAGAACCATCCTTGGCATCTCTTACATGGACCACATCACAAATGAAGAAGTGCATAACACCATCAGGCACAATAAGAGGCCAATATTAAGACCTTACCACAGTCGAAAAGAGAAAGCTCAAATGGTATGGTCATGCCACTAGAGCCAACAGTCTATCCACAACGGTAATGCAGGGTAGCATCCAGGGTGGCAGAAGGGGAGGTTGATGAAAAATAAGGGGGGCTGACAAAATCAAAGAATGGACCAGGAAAAGTTTGGTATAGAGATACAGGTATTCGCATATGATTGAGACAAGTGGAAGGAACTGGTCAGATGTTTAGCTGCACAGTGACTCAATAACCACACTAGGTCATGAGACTGATGATGTATTGTTAAAGCCTTGGGCTATTATTAGCAATGGATATTACCTAGTTCCAATTTGTCCCCCACCCCCCAATAATTATTGTACAATTTATGTATTGTTCCAGCCTTGAGGCATTATTAGCAATGGATATTACCTCTTTCCACAGTCTTGATAGTTTTATGAGATACATAATTTGATAATTAATGAAGTAGAAGATATCATCAAAGTATTTAGATTGAACATCATGACCTGTTCATTGACCATACAGTAATAAATATATTGTAACCTTGTCTACTTTAGAAAATGGTAAAATGTTATGAATACATTGTGTATGATGAGTTGGCATGATATACACTTCTAGTAGAATAAATGTATTTAACAGAATAATGTATCACAAGTGATGTACACTTCTAGTACAATAAATGTATTTAACATAATAATGTATCACAAGTGATGTACACTTCTAGTAGAATAAATGTATTTAACAGAATAATGTATCACAAGTATGTGCTGTTTGACATCAACTAGTAGTATTTCCAATTTATCACAGTCAAGTGTCAGGTGTGCAGCCATGTTGTCTCATACCCACTAATAGTTCCAATGTATGTATCACAATGATATATCATGAAAACATGTTATCTGATATCCACTAGTGGTTCCAATGTATGTATCACAATGATGTATCAGGAATACATGGTGTATGATGTCCACTAGTAGTTCCAATGTATGTATCACAATGTATCAGGAATACATGCTGTCTATACCCACTTAGTAGTTCCAATGTATTTATCTCAATGATGTATCATGAATACATTTTGTCTCATATCCACTAGTAGTTCCAATGTATTTATCTCAATGATGTATCATGAATACATTTTGTCTCATACCCACTAGTAGTTCCAATGTATTTATCTCAATGATGTATCATGAATACATTTTGTCTCATACCAACTAGTAGTTCCAATGTCGATTTAACACAATTTAACACTGTTATGTATCATGTACATGTTGTTTGAGGTCAATTGGTATTTGGTTGCATCTATGAATTTAACATATGTTATCTATCATGCACATTGTTTGACATCCAATGGTAGCTGTATCTATGAAATTATACACTGTTATGTATCATACACATGTTGTTTGTGGTGTAACAGTATTTAACTGAATCTATGCATTTAAGAGAATGTTGTGTGATGTACATTTTTATTTGGTTGTATCTATTTAACACTGATGTATCATACATATGTTGTTTGAGGTTCATTAGTAGTTAGGTGTATCCATGTATTTAAGAGAATGCTGCATCATAAAAATGTTGTTTGAGGTTCATTGGTATTTGGTTGTATCTATATATTGAACTGAATGATGTACACATGCTGTCTTCCTTCACTAGTAGTTACATTGCTTGCATGTATTTAACAATGTAATTATTTAATCTATATATTTAACAAAATTATGTATCACACTTACAATATATGAGGTCTTCAGGTAGTTGATTGTTTCTGTATATTTAACAATGTAGTTATTTGATATATAACAAAATTATGTATCACGTATATTATATGAGGTATTCAGGTGGTTGATTGTATCTATATTTAATAGAATGAAGTATCATGCATACATGTTGTTTGACATTCACTGGTACATTTTAGTATCTATATATTTAGTGTAATGTCCAATAACAGTCACACCCTTATATTTAACAGAATGCTATGTTTTGTACACATTGTGTTATGTCAATAACAGTCACACTCATATATTTAACAGAATGCTATTTTAAGTACACATCGTGTAATGTCCAATAAAAGTCACACCCTTACATTTAACAGAATGCTATGTTTCGTACACAGCGTGTAATGTCAATAACAGTCACACCCATATATGTAACAGAATCTTGTATCAAGTACATATTGTGTAATGTGCAATAACAGTCTCACCCAAATATTTAACAGAATGCTATTTTAAGTACACACTATGTAATGTCCAATAAAAGTCACACCCATATATTTAACAGAATGCTATGTTTTGTACACATAGTGTAATGTCCAATAAAAGTCACACCCATATATTTAACAGAATCTTGTATCAAGTACACATTGTTAATGTCCAACAACAGTCACACCCAAATATTAAACAGAATGTTAAGTACACAGTGTAATGTCCAATAAAAGTCATACCCTTATATTTATCAGAATGCTATGTTAAGTACACACTGTGTAATGTCAAATAACAGCCAAGCCCATATATTTAACAGAATGCTATGTTAAGTACACACTGTGTAATGTCCATTAAAAGTCGCACCCATATATTTAACAGAATGCTATGTTTTGTACACATTGTGTAATGTCAATAACAGTCACACCCACATATTTAACAGAATGCTATGTTAAGTACACACTGTGTACTGTCCAATAAAGTCACACCCATATATTTAACAGAATGCCATGTTTTGTACACATTGTGTAATGTCAATAACAGTCACACCCATATATTTAACAGAATGCCATGTTTTGTACACATTGTGTAATGTCAATAACAGTCACACCCATATATTTAACAGAAAGTTATGTTAAGAACACACTGTAATGTCCAATAAAAGTCACACCCATATATTTAACAGAATGCTATGTTTTGTACACATTGTGTAATGTCCGATAAAAGTCACAACCATATATTTAACAGAATCTTGTATCAAGTACACATTGTGTAATGTCCAATAACAGTCACACCCAAATATTTAACAGAATGTGATGTTAAGTACACATTGTGTAATGTCCAATAACAGTCACACCCATATATTTATCAGAAGGTTACATTAAATACATAATCGTGTTATGTCCAATAAATGTCACACCCATATATTTAACAGAATCTTGTATCAAGTACACATTGTGTAATGTCTTCCAGTAATTGTATCCATGTATTTCAAATCCTTGTCTCTCTTATTGTGTTATGTCTACCAGTAGTTGTATCCATGTATTTCAAATCCTTGTCTCTCATAGTAGCAAGAGCACAACCTTTACTACTCTCAGTATTGATTTCCTTGGAGTTTCTTAACATCTGACACAGCTTTTTCTAGTGTTGACAAAATGTCAGATGCTGCAGCTGGAAAAAGAATAAAACTAGCATCATTTTTGAAACAATACAAAAACAATTATATATATTATATATATATATATATATATATATATATATATATATATATATATATATATATATATATATATATATATATATATATATATATATATACCTGAATGGGATAGATACCTCATGGTTATGGATATACACCTGAATGGGATGGATACCAAAACGGAGAAGACAGAATTGATGACAAAACCATAAAGGCTGAATTGCACTTTTTGAAGGTAAGCTATGATGTTTGTATCTATGGTAACCAAGTAAATGTCATTTAAGTGCCTCAGTATAAACCTTGGCAGTGATAGGAGGTAGATTCCAACCCACATTATTTCAACAGTGTCAACATTTTTATATTTGAAGATTATGAGATTTAAATCTGCATTTGATAAATTTTGTGTAAGTTATCTGTCTGACATGTATGTAGCCTGTCAATACAAATACATGAGTATAAAATTCGGATTTGATCTATATATTCCTCCTCTATAAAGGCTGATATATATATATATCATATGACCATCTGAAGAATGTATATAGATAGATAGATAGACAGACAGACAGAAACAGACAGACAGACTACAGACTTTAATCATCTAGACAATTAGACACAAATACAGCGATCCCTTTCAAGTGTGGTCTTAAAACTCGCCTATAAACAAACTTAAAGACCTAATAATGTTTCCTACCTGAAATATTGTCAGTATTTTTTTACGTTTTCTAATTTCATGGTGTTTGGTTTTGTTTTTTGTAGTGATATAATAGATGTAAAGCGCTTAGAGCTTCTAACGATTAGGCGCTGTACAATGTCATTATTATTATCTAATAGGATTGGGTCATGAGGTCTGCATCATTATTATTATTGGATTAATCATGAGAGAGGTCATGGTATACTATTATTATTATTATCTCATAGGATTGGGCCATGAGATAGGTCATGGTATACTATTTATATGAGCAAATTGTCAATCTTTCCTGTAATTTTTTTTAAAAAATATATTAAGAGCAATTTTACTTTTTCTCTCCAAAACTACAGCAATGACTTGTAAATAAAGTTATTATTTCCTTTATGACTTCAACATGTGATTTATAAAGAGAGTAAGGAATGGAATAATGTACGTAAGAATGTATGATGGATGTATCATGTACTTCAATATTATGGCTCTATAAAGAATGAGATAAGAATTTATTTACCTTCTGTTTGTTTTTTGTACTCCTGAAATGTCTTCTGTAGCTCATGGGCTTCATGTGGGGTGATGGCCTGATTCTTACGCTTCTCTAAATCTTCCAGGTATCCATGGTTACCAATGACAATTTCAATCTCACGAAGGACCTCATCTATCTTGGCCCAGTAGTCCTCAAACTCTTGCTGGCTTATCTTTCCATCCACAGAATGACCGCTTATGTGATTCCTATATATGCGTATCCTCTCCACACTTGCACCAAGAGTTGTGTCCCTTGGGTTATCGTTTGGAGGTTTTCCCCAACCATTTGATGGAGCAGGAACTGAACTGATTGTATATAATAAGGAAATGTCAAATTCGTCAACCTTTCCAGTGGAAAGGCCATGTGGATCAGGGAATACCAACTGATCTTGTTCTTTGTTCAGTTTCAACTTGGCTTTGTTGGCCAGGATTGCCTTGTAGATATCTGTGTGTGGCGTAGGGACATTGGTGAGGAGGATTTCTCTCAGAGCATTGGAACAAACAGTTGTCAATGCATTACACAAACGGGCATGGTTGATGTGCTCTTGGGTAATAGGTATATCAACATCATCTGTATCTTGACAGTCTGTGTTCTTGACCTGTAGGAAAGGGACAGACTTTACAATAATGGAAGCTGGAAAAAAAATTCTAAACAACAGTATCAATTAAATGAGATAATTCACAGCATAAACATGTCTACAAGATGCTTGTATCTAAATGATGACTTGTTTTTCCCCTGAGTGAGACACATCATACTGTAACTAAAATTATCTACCTTTCCTGTCATAAGGTATATTACATTCAGAGTGCCAAGCTTCTATAAATAGTTAATAAGCAGAGATTCATATATATATTAGCTATTTTATGATAATTCCTATATTCTGCAAATTTATAAAGCCTGAAATGATGAAATTGGGAAAATCAGCGAGATGTCATAAAAACTTATTTAGACCAAATAAAGGAATGTCCATAGTATGCAGATTAATATAACAAAAAAAGCTTCACTCAGAGGTTAATTGGGAAAGTTAGTTAGAGACTACAAGAGATTCCAGCCAGACACTGACTGGCAAGTGAGATGATGGTCTTTGCAGCTCAAGTTACTAGAAGAGGACAGCTATGTGAGAATCTCCACAAATGGCCAAGCCATTAACAAAGTTTGAGTGTGGTCAATAGAGCAGCCCATAGCCCTCATCATTTTATGCTATTAGCACCAAGCTGTTTAAATTTGTTCTTTTTTTATTCAACAGTTGCAAATTTGCATCATTTGTAAAGGATCATTTCAGACAAATTTGGTTAAATTATGTTTAGTCACCAAGTCGTTAAAATATTTTTTTCTTGGTTTTAATGTTGATAACAATATACAGTTGACAATTAGAATCATCTGACCAACTTAATGGAGATATATTTTCTTTTTAAATTTTGTTGACAAGATTTGAATAAGGAATGGTTTGAAGGTGTAACTATTTTTATTAATCTGAGCCAAATCTGAAAGTGGATTGGCATCATTTGTACAGATGTGAAATACTTTAATGCCTGGATGCTTTCTTGTTTGGTCTGAAAACAGTTTGTCAGTTTGTGAGAATTGAATATATATAAATTTTTAATCAATGCAAGGGAAATTGCATTTGACAGCTATTGTATTATACATTAAACATAAGTAATACAGGAACATAATAATCTTTATATTATTTTTTCTACAGAGTAATGTTTATTTCTAAGGAGTATGACATAAAATTCAAATCAACATACCGGTATATCATTCTTTTCTAATACATCATCATTGTTTCTTTATATATAACAGTCTTCCAATTAGTTCCACCCATACAGTGCCAGAGACTTAGAAAAAATTTGGATTTCATTTATGATAAAAAGGAAAATGTCACAACCTAAGTGACATTAAATAACATAGAGAGCATAATACTCAGCCTTTTTAAGTGTTAAATTCAGTATCCTATAAAACGTCAAATACACCTTAATTAACTAGCACTCACCTGATCTTCGAACCAGAAATGCAAAACTTTGCACGACTCTATCATGTGGTCATGAAACTCACAGTGTACTTCTGGATTTTTGTTGAGTCTTGATACAGGAATCAGGCAGTTGATACAGACACCATTGTATTCAGGACATTGTATAGAGTACTCAAACTCCAGACCCTTGCCCAGGTATCCAATAATCTTATTGAGGTTTGTGGTTATGAACTCTCTCACCTCAATGCACTGCTTTGAAGATAGAGTCTTGTCCTTGATTCCCATTATTGTGACTCTCAGAAAGATAACATGCTCTCTAAAAAGAAGAGTCAGTTTGTACTGTTCATCCAGCTGAAAAACGCAACAGCCACAAAAGATCAGATTCTCTTCTCTATGCTCTTTCTTCTTTTTGGCAACTGGCCAGTGAGCAATACAGGCAGCAACAAGTCTGTGAAATACAGCACTGGGTAGGAATTTACCTATGAAGACATAGGACAGTACTGGTGAACTCTCGATCTGACTATTCGGTTTTGGGCTGATGATTTCCTCTGGCGTTTCTTGCTGAAGCACGCACGGAGCAAGGAAATAACTCTCCTCCTGTTAAATGAATGGATTCAATTTTAATGGGGTTACAAGGCACAGATTACATTTTTAGTCTGAAATAAAATACAGAATACCAGTGTGAAAAAAAATACTTTAACAATTTACTGATACTATTGATGATAACCGAGTTCATTTTCTTTAAACGTGTGTGATCAAAACAATAATGTAAGTGCCAAAGCTTGTTTAAGATAACTACTACCAACATCTCAAAAAGGTATCCATTGATCAAACAAACTTGTCTTGCATGGTGGATAAACCGTTGCACATTCTTACATTTTTCAGAAAAACGAAAGTAACCAAATAAATAATACAATGTTTCATATGAAGTAAATTTCATAATTTGATGCCATTCCTGAATTTATTCAAAAGAACAAAATGATTTTAATTAAGCCTCATATATCATACTTGGATGCCTAGTGGGTAGAGCACCAGTCCCAGACGCAGGAAGGAGCTGGTTCAAGTCATGCCAAACACTTAAAAATAAGACTAACAGCTGCTTTGCAAGACTTTAAGTATTGCTACATGTCTGAGGCAAGATGCCCCAGTGTTAGACATCATTGAAGACTGCTGCACTGCATACAGCATAATCATATGACTGAAAATGTACTAAAGCTACGTAAAAAATCCAAACCACAAACATCACACACATTTTCATGCGTGCATTTCAACTGGTCACGAACAGCTGTAGATAGGAATTTTTTGAATGATCTGTCATCAGCAAATCAAAGACTAGATCTAAAAAAGACAGTATTTAGTTCCTTTTACTTCATTTACTTATTTATGGCATTATTGACATATTCAGAGTGGGAGGAGATAAGCTATGTTTCATCTGTTGGAAGATGGCTATAGAGACGAAAGTCAAACATCACAGCCATGGCAATTATATTGCATTCTAACTGCTGTGTCCATCTGATCTATATGTATGGAGTGTGGCCTTGTCATCCCCAAAGCGGCAATATCAGTCAATGGCTGGGGTTTGAAAATTAAAAACTAGTGTGTAAGAACTGCCAATAAACTGATGATAAAAGCACGATCAGAATGTCTACAACTCTACCAGAGCGTAGAAGAAATTTAAGTCAGACTTTTCTTTTCCATCATAATTTCAACAGATGCTGCAGCTCTGGTCCAGGTTGTTGATGGAGTGGGAGGAGGATAAAACACAAAGGGTAGAAAATGTCATCAATGGAGGCTCCGAAGGCCGAATCTTCATGTACCATCGGATAGTGTAGAACAAATGACAGCACTGGAGAACAAGAAACATCATGAGGTGAGGCTAGCGTTCCCAATAATGCTTGAGACTTAGCTGGTGAAGAGTGCCAACATCTGTCCCTAACTAGACTAAAACCCATGACCTCCACACTGTTGCCATGTGAAGAGTCTATTCTTGTGTCAAGATTGTAGAGAAATTGCGACAACACATCTATTGAGGAGTGAGGAGCAACTTTTGACATTGTGATGAATGAGTGTCTTGAGCTTGTGGAGGTATGAGGGTTAGACTGGTCCAGCACATGCCTGTAAATGTCTGGGTCAACATACTGGAAGTTGGGTTGTTAGTGATTTTGTGATCCCTATTATATGGTTAAGGCTGGTGTCAACGCAAATAGGTTATCCATTGGGGAGGATATCATTAGGAACATCAGTTAGGGCAGCTGGGATGTTCAGTCCATGTAATCTGTATGTCTGTTGAGTGAGAGGGAACTTGGCTGTTTGTCAGCTACGTCCCTCACTGTTACACAATAGGAATCAATTTGATGCCCTGAGGGGGCACGGTATAGGCAAAAATGTTGAGTTTTGTAGCGGTGACCTGTGTGAAGGAGCTGTTTCAGAGCATGTTAATGTCTGGAGCATCATGATTGATGGGTAAGTCAATTTATCTACCTTGTCCACTAGGAATTTTTACATCGAGAAAAGGTTGGCATATAGACTTGTGACTTGTTTCTTGCATTTTTTAAGTTGGATATATAGGTCAGAGTGTTCTACCTTTGCAATAAAGGTGTTGCACTTGCCAATATGCATATCATATATACCTGCATATATGTCCATTTGCAAAGATGCGGACTACCAAACTAAAAAGGTATGTACACTAAAAAGTGCATGACTAATTTATTTCTTCCCTCCGATGGCCATGTTGTCACACTAAGAGTTTATAGTTCACTGCTATTAACCATATATACTTGCATGCAAGTCCATTCGCATATAAGCTGACACCCAAACCGAACAGGTATCAACAATAAAAAAAAGGCATACAAGTTGACTGGCCCACAACTTTGACACATCTCAAGATGCACGAGGTAAGTTCTAAATGCATTCATTTAGGCAAATGTATATTATTAAACAATACATATATACAAATCTAGAGGTCGGCATGCATGGTTATTAAAAAGAAATGGTATAAACATGTTTCAAAATGTATTTAATTGTCTGTTTTCTTATTGTTCTTATGTAATTTAGACTTGTGTTTAATTTGATCAAATGCTGACAATAATTTAGCAATTGAGTTCCTGTAACATTGTCTTTCCCGTTTGACTCAATTATTGTTTGTTTATGCATTATTGCATTGGACATTTTATATCAGTGTACCCATAATTACGTTTTTACTTGCTTTAAAATTGTAAATACCTAACTCATTAAAATGTAATCCCAGTATAATAATACAACGAACAACAATATGAAATAAACCACATTCTACAATATTGTAGGGCCTAACCGGAAATCGTCTCGGACATTCGCTTCGGCCGAATATCCGGTTTTTCTGTACTATTCAGAAGTATTCGCCTCGGCAAATAATACGAACACAATCTATAAATATCAAACTTTTTTTTAAAAAAGTTTTTTAAATACATAATAATATTAGTTAATAATAAATTTTTCATCTTATAGGCGATATATACGGTATACGGTACACGAAAAGATTAAGCTTCGAATACGATAATGAAACAAACGGTACTCTCCGGAGTCGCACCTACTACTCGGTTTGTGACTGGATCCGGCAAATAGTATATCCAAATACTCGGATTCGGTACTTGCCGAAAACTGTCTACTCAGTTAGGCCCTACAATATTGTGTGTTATGCAAGCACCAGCAATTGATTGGCAAATAAAGGATTCCCAACTTTGTTGATCTAAAGGTACATAAATAGGCAACCTCATGGTAACGTACATGTGGCAACTATTTTTCCCCTCACTGTATATCCATCCATCCTTATTCCATTATTGTAAACTCATAAAGCATTTAGTATTGTTTACTTCAAAACATGTATTCTGAATTAGTTTTTGAGGACACATTTGCGCAAGGTATGTATTTCCATTCCTTTCATTTTAACGATGGTAACTAAATAACATTGGTACATTTGGTATACAAATGAAAGATGTTCACTCGTGTAAATTTATTTCATTGGAGAGGCGCTATAGCATATGGAGTAAGTGATTATTCTTGGGATAGAAATTAATTGTGATGATTTTGTTGCTCTGGGTTTTATTTTGTTGTGGTTTATTTTATTTTATTTGTGTTGATGTAGAGGTAGAATTCACGTGAATAATCTTTAAACTTAACACTATTTAGTGAAGAAGCGAATTCTTTCTAGTAAAATAATTATTTTGTCACAACAATAATTCACAGGAGATAAAACAGAACAGAACATGTAGGACTTTTCTTGTTTAGAAGAAATGAAAGTTGAAGATTTGATGTAATACTCGAAAGTTTTCTGCAAATAATTGAAAGAGATTATGAAATCGGATTGTAGGCGTGGACCGACCTAACAACTCGGGATTTTTGTTCTTCCTTTTGGCATGAAAGATTACAGGTATGATGTAAGGTCGCTTACATGAAAGCAAACTACAACTCAGCATTTATGGTTTTAGTATAATTTTGATGCATTTGTTCTCAACTTCATAGTACTTTATAACAGATTAATAATTGTCGGGTCACAGAAAGCTATTTTTTTACACACCTAAGTCTTCAGACGTGGATAAATGATTATTTTTTACAACAATTACAGTAGTCATCATAAAGACCTAAAAACTGTCACGTTTAGACATTGCCCCATGGATAAGCTGACCCTCTATTTCAAGATCTTTATTTATTCCTAAATTATTCGGCTTATACATGAGTATACATGGTATTTTCCTAGTTTCATTATTCTATGCAGCTATGTTTGCATGATGGGTGCAAACAACAGAATGGTAATAAGCAAATATAAAATCCTGACCAAGAATTATCACACATAATGCAAATAACATCCTATAGCTCCTTTGTCCAAATGCTTTCTAAAAGTAATTTCCAAACCTTTACCATCATTATTTACATATTTTACCCTGTAGTTGTGTCGTATACCAATCAGCATGTTTGTCATGACTGGGTGAGTGATTGATAAATGTGCACGATTAACATGCTTCACGTGTATTAAAATCAACTTCACACCATACATGTATTAGCAAAAAGCTTCTGGCATTTCTACTCTAGTTCTTGAGAAAGACAACACCTCAAGCAGTAAGAGTTGGGAAGATAAAGAACACTTTTCTTTCACAAAAGTGAACGACCAGCGATTGAATATAATTTGGAAAAATTATACCAATAGAGTCTAGTAAGGTATCATTTGTGTTTTTCTGTGATAAAATTATAAATGCCGGTGTGAGGGTTGTGTATTGTGCATTGTATTTGTGTCGGTTATATTCTGTACTGTATTTGTCTTGTATCTCACAATAAATCTCACAATCGACAAGCGAGTGCTATAACTTCAACCCTAAATGAGACAGAGCTCACAATTATAACCAAATGAATTTAACGCTGAAGGCAAGCTTACTAAAGCAAATCATGCTGTACCTAAACTTGCCTTGGTTTCTTTTCCTTCTTCACTAATAATCATATGACTGAAAATTTATTAAAGCCATGTTAAAAATCCAAACCACAAACATCACACACTATCATGCATGCATTTCAACTGGTCATGAACAGCTGTAGATAGAACCATATTTAATGATCTGCTATCATCAGCAAAAAGACTAGATCTAAAAAAGGATATAGTGATTAAAATCTAACATAACAGCCATGGCAATTATATTGCATTCTAACTAAATCATGCTGTACATAAACTTGCCTTGGTTTCTTTTCCTTCTTTGCTAAATATCCTTGGCTTGGCAATAATATTGAGTTGCTCCATCAGACCTAAAATGTGATCCTTGTTGTTATGGAATTCCAGGTTGTTCTCTTTACTCCAGATGACATCTAGAAAGTAATAGTTTGCATAATCAAAACAAATGATATTTCTGTTGCTTTTCATAACGGGTTTTAGTCCAATATGATAAACAATTGTTGTCTTGACCTTATAAATAAGGACTTCACTTAAGGCATCTGGTAATGCATCTTTAATGCACTAAAATAGAAAGGATTATCCATTAAAGCCAGTGGTAAAAGACCTGCTTCATACATACAAAAAAACATGTAAATGATAATTAACTTATCAGCCAGAGTAATTTATTTCATTAGAACTAAAATTTATATTCAAGTTGACAAATCCCAGAAAATCTTTCTTTATCAACCAGAGTAATTTATTTCATTAGAACTAATATTAATATCTGAACATTTTTCATGAAATTTGTTTTCTTCCTTACAGAAGTGCAGGCCATTTTTTAAGAATCATTTAAAAGAAAGCAGAATTTCATCTTTAATTAGATCAAGTGGAGTGCAACTAAGAAAACCTGCTATATCCTTCATGTCTGCCATGAAATGATGGTAGTACCTCTTTAAGTTTACACCTTACCCAGCTGTGTTTGCAATGAGAATTTATTTGCTGACTGCTATAAGAAAAGTCAAATGTATTGTGACATACACGAGGAATCAATTATTCATCTATAAATAAATTCTTAATATATATTTGTAAATCAATTTAAGGCTCGTGGCATGTTGAATGATAATTTATCTTCATATCAGTTCAATGAAATAATCAGTTTGACATCAGTGGTCCAAAATAAAATAAAAAAACAAAGACAAAATGAACAAAATGGCAAAAATCATTTGCTATGTGGCAAAATATGACTGATTCCATAGGCATCACCAGAACAGTGACTTGGAGACATGGACTATAACTGAAGAAATGCACCAACATGTCCTTACACACTGATACAGGAATGTTAAAAGCAGACCATGATTGTTATTTTAAAGCAAATAATTACAAACCTATCAGTTCATGGGTGAGCTTTCCTGTCTCTATGAATTCATAAAATTTGCTAGCGATGGCAGGATATTTCTTGATAAAAGTCTCGGCTGTGATAAGGGACTTTAAAGCATCAATCATCCATTGTGGGTCCAGAACAATTTTCTCCCTCAATTCTTCCACACTGAAAACAATGTAAAAGGATATGTTCTTCAAACACTTAATAAAACTTATTTCTCTTCTTCCATATAAGCCACCAAGTAGTGATATGTATTTTTATTGCAAAGGCCTTTCAAAAATAACAGGGCTGATTGCCTTAGATTAGTGTTTTAAATACATCTACTTTTGTAAGATGCATACAAGTTGCTTAAATCAATTTATAAGTGAAAGATCCATTAGTTTTCTAACTGTGCTTAATTCAGAGATGCACCAGCCTCAACACAGTGCTACAAATTTTTATATAAGTCAATGTTAAAGATGATGCAATAAAAATCACGAGTCTCAAAATGGCAAGGCAAGTATTCCACAGAATCTTTTTTTTTCATATAAGAATCAAATGAATGACAGAAATAATTGATTATCCGAAACTTATGTCAGAAAATCCCTCAAAACAGAAGATGAATGGAACCAAATTCAAGTTTTTGCATGCAAGAAGGTTCTGATTTGTTGAGGAGTTTTGCAGATGTAAATACAATATCTTTTTAAAAGCATCTATGGGCTGTGAGAGAGAGAATGTAACTATTATCAAATATATATATGAGAGTGCGAGGTTGCGAAAACTAAGAACGATGTTGTCTTTTGTGGTTCTCTTTAACTTTAGTGAAATATTCATAAAGTTTAACAACGTATATGCAAAAAAGAGACTATTGATATTTATTTAATCCATTTTAACAATAATGACTTAGGAGTGCCTGTAGACAAGGTGTAAACCGTTTTATAACAACGGTGTCAAGCAAGACCACATCACAAAACAAAAATACCACCAATCTTCAGTTAATTGTTTGAAGCCATGACCATTTATAAGATATATTCCTATAATAAGAAAATTGTTGACACTTCAAGTCCATTAGAATCATGACTGCTAATCCACAATATTCACATAATCCGTAAACTTCATAATGATCTTATTCCAAATTCTTCCCAGATTTTTGTTAATGTCCAAACCATCTTAAACATTTTGCCAACATTACACAACATAACAGCTACATATCCTCTAAATGCACATGAGCTTGCACACAGAGACATAGTCCTCTCTCTCTCTCTCTCTCATTCATTATTAACAAAAAAATCTTTGAGCATTTTTATCTTTATTGTAGAGATTCTTGAGTTGGGAGCTGAAAGAAACAGAAAATATGTTTACTTTGCACACTTATTTTTCGTATATGGTCAGTACCTCCAAATGATAATTATTTATTTTACATATAATTTTCATCCACTGATTTAATGAATGTTTCTGAATGATTTTGAAATGCATATGTCAACTGTACCCCAATCTCATTACATGCTTAAGAATAAGAACTATTAATTTAACTTGAATCAAGTCTTTTCTTAGAACAAGAAGAACCTACTTTTCTTAATGCATATATATATATATATATAGAGAGAGAGAGAGAGAGAGAGAGAGAGAGAGAGAGAGACAAACACACCTCACAAATATAGCCCCCTCTCTGGAAAGGCCAACCTGTACGTGGGGAAGGGAGAGATATACACAAACACACCTCACAAATATAGCCACCTCTCTGGTAAGGCCAACCTGTACGTGGTGAAGGGGTTGCTGTATGAGAGGGTAACAATAATAACTTGCTGAACTAATCTAGAAGCATCATTTGAGCATCGTGGCATACCAAGTTTAACATTGTTCAAATTAATGATCATTAAAACATTGTGGATTCTAATTCATCCATGTTGTGTTAAAACATCAATATTTTCCTCATGGTACAGGTTTCATAAAAAAATATAAGTTCATACAATATACTCTTTCAAGGTATAAATCACTGTGTAATAAACTTCAATTAAATTGCTCAAAACCAAAATAGGATAATGTAAACATACAACTTATTCTTTGCACACCTGAGAGTGGACTAATATAGATTGCCACACTTGCTTTACCTGAAATGGAGGATTGTTCCAATGTCGTGATGAAATTTAAGGAACAGCTCCAATTCATTTCTGTCCTCAATCTTAACTGATCCAGACATATTTATCTCTTCAATAAGACTGAGTGATACAACCTGAACGAAAGAAATGTACAAAGTTATAATAATCTAAAAATTAAGGAGTCAGGTGGAACATGTGATGACCACATTCAAGTTTTGTACATATCCCACTAATATGACAACAGCGTTAACATATGAAAAGCACATTCAAGTTTGGAAAGCCCAAATTAATATGACAACAGTCTTAACATATGAAAAGCACATTCAAGTTTGGAAAGCCCAAATTAATTTGACAACAGTCTTAACATATGAAAAGCACATTCAAGTTTGGAAAGCCCAAATTAATATGACAACAGTCTTAACATATGAAAATCCTAATTCATATGACAACAGTCTTATCATTTGAAAAGCACATTCAAGTTGGACAAGCCCTAATATGACAACAGTCTTAACATACGAAAGTCCTAATTCATATGACAACAGTCTTAACATACGTAAGTCCTAATTCATATGACAACAGTCTTAACATACGAAAGTCCTAATTCATATGACAACAGTCTTAACATACGTAAGTCCTAATTCATATGACAACAGTCTTAATATATGAAAAGCACATTCAAGTTTGGAAAGCCCTAATTAATATGACAACAGTATTAACATATGAAAGCCCTAATTCATATGACAACAGTCTTATCATATGAAAAGCACATTCAAGTTTGGAAAGCCCTAATTAATAGTCTTCACTCATAAATTTCTCATAGTAAATATCAAATGAAGTGTTGAAAAATGAGACATTTTCAAATAGTCACTTTTCACCTTCAAGAATGAATATCGAATATAAAGAATACAAATAAAATACTGCTAATGACACCAGGAGTTGCTTTTATAGTGCCCATAGGCATTTTTTACTTTGATTTTTTTTAAATTTTAAAAATAGTCATTTTGCGCAATGGATGAAATATCTCTGATCAATAAATGTGGATGGATGTACTTAGTTCATGAAACAAAGTTAGATTTTGGAATGTTTGATTGATGGTAAATCTAATAGGAACATACAAGTTTCTTCTCAGAATGACTGTAGTTTAAGTCAATTAACATAAAGCAGAGGTGTGTTTATTGAGAGATGCTGGTCAATAATCACCCTGATTTTTCCTATTTGGATTACTAATTAACACAGGGTGGGTGATATGAAGGCTTGTATTTCATCCTGACTAAATACTGACTATGGCTCCAGGTGATTGCCTCATCTTGACCAGATGTTTTTCTCTGAAGAAAGGAGATGGGTTTGGTTCATTTTGGTATGTATGACTAAAGTCAGAAACTGGCTACAATATAGCCAATCAGGTGGTGGACATATGAATCAGATCCTAAGACTATTTATGTGTTCTCCTGTTCACTTGAAGCTGGAAAAATATATACTCCAAAGCTGAGTTCAGAGATTCCTGAAAGGAAGTGTGAAAACTAAAAACCAAAGGCTACAACTTTGGTGATAAGATCAATTATGAATGAAATTTTTTTGCCATCCTGTATAACTCAAACCCTCAATAGCTTGGTGAGGAAAATTCATACCCATGTATATGAAGTCCTGAGATGAGAAGACATCATACTTGTCTAGATTGGGAATCAGTTAGTCACCACTGATCACCAGAGGCACAAGCCTTCAGAAAAGTATCTCTGATGAGTTTATCAACAAGTCATCGAAATACTGTAGGAATGGGATCTCTAAAGACTTCAAGTGAGATATTAATTACCGACATTATCCGAGTAAAGACTTTACCGTCAGAGGCAAGACTTTACGAGCCCCAATCAACCTGGCGATTGTTTATTAGGATTTTTAATGTAGCTTTAACAATTTTTCAGTCATATCGCTACGATGTCTGCAGTGAGGCAATTTATAGTGATGTCTAGCACTGGGGCATGATGTCGCAGACATGTAGGATGATGTCCCACCTTGTCACATTATCCTGACGCCAGGCTGACCAGTCCTAACACTAACCTCTTAATGCTGAGTGCCATGCAAGGCAGCTGTCAGTACCAATTTTTAAGTCTATGGTATGACTTGGTTGGGGATCAAACCCACGACCTCCTGCTTCCACGGTGGATGCTCTAACTACTAGGCCACTAGAGCAGTCTCAACCTGGTGAAGACACTATGGAAAAAGAGCCTGAATATCTATTGAGACTGTCCAGTCATAAGGCATGGTGGCATTCATGACCAAGCTTTAAGTGCTCTTCCTTAACACTTTTGTTTAATTAAGAGGGAACAATTAACAGACGCACCACTTGTGTAACAAGGTAAGAAAAACTTATAAAATTAGCAAGGAATGTTTGGAGAATGATACAATTAATACAAGAAAGATGTGATTGTACAAAATAAATTTTAAGAACAAAGGCACGTTTTGTTTTGTGACTTGACAAAAATGTACTTTTGCAAGAGTCAGAGTAAAGAGAAGAAATGTATTATGCTAGCTATGACAAATCAATTAAACTGAGATCATGAAATTTATTATGTTAGCTATGACTGGGATCATGTTTTTAGAGGAGGAGCTAATTAGATTTGACTGGGACATTAGTATATTGGAACTGAATAGTAATGAAATATTAACATATAATGTATTATGGCTACAAACTGAAGTTTATATACAAAAGGAATTTTTCAATATTCAGTTGCAGCGACCTTAACCTTAGGCCTTTTGACTCTAAACTCTGTATACTTACCCCAAAGTTTGGTAAAATGAGATCATTGTTAAATTGAAATTAGTGTACAGAAATGAAAAAGGCAACCGATTTGTGTATGGGTGGATGGGTAAAATCATTGTACACTTCTATGCCCACATTTTGCATGTGTAAATTTGTCATAAGATTTTCTGTTAATCGCACCTTGGTACCAGAAGCTTTTAGTGTCATGATGGCTTGTTCTAAGGGAAGCCATCGGGCAGGTTTTTCCTCCCCCAATAAGGCTGCTGTTTTGAAAGTTTGAAAATTTTTTTTTTCAACTCTTCTAGAATGGTGTCAGGCTGGGTGTTATCAATGGCAATATCATCCTCCATCAGGTGACGTATGGCTGGCTTTTCTCTCAACATGTACCGGAGTTTTTCGAAGTACTCTTCAATGACATATTTTCGAGATTCCTGTAAATAAAATAAAATGAATGTATATCAGAACGAAAAAAGGGTCTAATACAAGATTCTTTTTTGGTATGCCAAGTTTCTGGAAGGAATACATAAATGCATAATGTTAAGTGTCATTTTCTGGAGATATTTATCCTCTGAAATGATCTTAATTCATGTCAAAGAAAATGCTCCATCCATATCATGTGCAGTATGTCAATTCCTTTGATATTTCATCTTTTCTCAAAACGGTTATTACATCAGGTCATCAGAGCAGGATGGGAAGAAGGAATTTGACAATAGCTCACCGATAGATACTGCTTAGCTAAATGTGTCAGTAATTTGACAATAGCTTACCAATAAATATTGTTTAGCTGAATTTGTCAGCAATTTGACAATAAGTTTTCGATAGTTATTGTTTAGCTGAAGTTTTCAGTAATTTGACAATAACTTACCGATAGTTATTGTTTAGCTGACTTTGTCTGTAAGGAGGGTTGGCAGATGCTACATTAAACTTATCAAAACACAGAGAAAATGAAAGTGCTCACCCCTAATGTTGCTTATTTCTCAGGTCCACATCATGTGCTGTAAAGATGGCACTCAGATACAAAAATGTATGTGCTTTGTTATGATAATCAGTTGGGGTAACAGGAGGAAAATGTAGTACGTGAATGTCAAATTACTGATTCATGATATGATATAAGGAAGAGTGATTAAGGAAGGCCCAAGAGTAGTAACGGTACAAACCTCATGAGCTCAAAGTTTCAAAAAGGATGTCTTGATCATCAAGATACTGGTACGGTCTATTGATCATGGTGAAAATCTATCGTGAACTAGTGGCAGTTGAAACTTCTTTTTCATTTAGATATCTTAAATAGGGTGACCTCACGGGATATAAAAGTCTATGTTTCATTGGCAGCAATGATTCAACTGAGACTTGGGATTTCTGTTGTTAGTGGAGCTATGGAAGGTAGCTGATTTTGACTAAAAATCCAACTTAACAATGGATGGAAACTGAATCATAATTCCCATCAAACTGGAGTCAAAACAGTGGTAGTAGAAAAGGTATTAACTCGCTTCATCACCACGCTGAGGCAAGGACAAGTAGAAACTGTTTTGAGTGAAGTCCTGAATAGAAGCCTCACTCAATGCTTCATATGCAATTTTGGTTAAGGACAATAAAACACAAGAAATGTTCCATCTAGGTGTAGGAGTATGAGTGAGGTTACTGCAGCTTTAAATGCTTAGTAAGAATGATAAGGTGTGAATCTATTAACTGCTAATGCCTTGAGAAAATATAAATGTCTATGAAAGGGCAAATCTCTATCCTTTGATAGTAGATACAAAGCAATGTATGTTCTCAAAAAGAAAAGGAAAGAAATCAACAAGAGAATTTATAGAGGAGCAGATATAATCAACATGTTTCCTACTGCACCAATCACATAAGATTCTTCACCTGGCATCATAGGCATTTGATGTTTTGTTTTGCTTTTATGGCATAATGACATTTTTCAGCACAAGATAGGCTATACATGGCAGCCATTATTGGTGGTGGAGGAAGAACCTGCAAAACCTCAGAAAGAACCACCGACCCACACGAAGCTACTGGCAAGCTTTCTCACATACCAACAATGGCCGAATCAGAAACTTGAACCCACCTCTCTTGGCCTGAATGATGCAACTGCAACTGGGCCTGAATAATTTTTCTGTCAGAGATTGCTTGGAAGGGGCCAGGCAAGAAGGTGGAGAATGTGTTTGCTGTTGTGAATGAGAGATCCAAAGGTCTTGAAAATCACTGAATCGTGAACACTGGGGCCAAACGTGGGGCTGTGATAATGATCTGAGCAGTGGAAGCTGTGAATTTTTGCAGAACTTGAGGAATCCGTCATTAGGGTAGAAAGGTATAAGAGAATAGCCAATCTCACTGAATACTGAATGCATCCACTGCCCATGCTCCATGGTCCACTACAGGATAAAAGTAAAAGTCTTTTAGTTCTGCCTGTTTACAGATACATCAACTAGAGGTCTACCTCACAGCAAGAAAAGGGACCAACAGAGTGGTGAAGAGTTTGTTCTGTGAGAATGACTCTGCCAGTTAAGGAAAACTGTCCACCAAATGTTCTTCTTGACTAGAATATGCCAAACTCTAAGCATTATGAGTTCCAGACTTCCACACAAAGAGAAGGGACACATTTTCCTCCTTGACATAAAAAATAAGCTACAACAGAGTGGTGAAGAGGTCCTAGGAAAATCATTTTTGTGGAGAATCTAACTTGCGAGAAGGAAAAACTCAGGAGGTCACACATGAAGACGTTATGATAGAACCAAGTCTGCAGTAGCAAACAAGGTTCCAGAAGGGATAAGTACAAGCGATCTCACAAAGATGTTTTATCTGGCAGCATCTTTAAAAGAGCCAGGACATGTTCTATCTGAGCCAGTGAAACTCTTTGTGAAAACATTTATCCCCATGTAAACAAAGTCTTGTGATGGAGCGAGTTCCTATTTCTTGAGGTTAGGCAAAAGATCCCAACTTGATTACCACTGACCAACAATGGTAGAGATCCTGATATTGGGACCAATTTGGAACACTATGGACTGACCAGTCATCAGAATACTGGAAAATTGGTAATTTCAGCAACTGGAGAGGTGATAGACTTCCTTAATTTCCTTATCAAAATACCATCTTATTCAACATCTAATATAGACGAAGGGGCAAGCATAAGAGCAGGCTTCAATAGTGCATCCTTCATATCAAACTCATGCGAGTCTAACCCAATTGAGATTGTATCATTGAGGACACTCTGAGTTGGAGAGTGGGTACATATCATTAAGTCCCTAGGGGGTGAAGAGGGCATATGAACACATTGCAACACAGTGAGTATGAGCTGAAGAGTTGAATCAGTTGGCAATAGATGAAGAACATTTGTCAGTCATGGAAGAAGTGATGCCTCTAACCTTCCAAATGGTTTCTACCTGGTGATGAGGTAATGGTGGGGACAAGCCGCAGTAATGCCCTGTTATTAAGGCAAGATCCAAACGCCCAAAGAGGCATACATGACCAAGGGCCCCGAGATGGACAGACCCACATCCCATAGCAATTCATTGGCATAATATGAATATGGAAGGAATACTGATCTTATCACCTAGCCTGCTAATAGAAAAAACCTAAATACAATCTTTATTGATCCAATCCCCTAGCCTGATAATAGAAAAAAAAACTTAATTTAATACAATCTTTACTAAATTTAATACAATCTTTACTGATCCAATCTCCAAGCCTGCTAATATAAAAAAACAACTTAATTTTATACAATCTTTACAGAGCCGGTACCCAAGCCTGCTAATAAAAAAAATCTTAATTTAATAAAATCTTGAAAATGAACTTTAATCATTAAATCCCAGCTAAGAATACCTCTGAAAGCATATCAACATGAGTGCCAACCAGAATCACAGGAATGATGTCTTCAGGTGATTTTACACTGGAATGGATGGAATTCATCCAAATCTGAAACAGGTCTGAAAATAAAAGAAATTAATACTTTGTTTATAATTGTATCAGGTAACAAAAAATAAAATTAAAATTAAAAATACTTGTTTTAATTATTTATTCACTAATTATCTCAGTAATCTGCCATATAAATGCTGAATGTCACATTTATTATAACACATTAATTGATGTCAATTATAACTGATCAATATCACCAGAGTTTGGTTTGGGGGGGGGGTGTTGTTGTTGCAATTATCCCCTGTCTTTATCATCGGAGTTTGGTTTGGGGGAGTTGTGTTGTTGTAATTATTCCATCTCTATCATCAGAATTTGGTTTGTGGGAGTTTTGTTGTTCTAATTATCCCTATCTCTTTCATCAGAGTTTGGTTTGGGGGAGTTTTGTTGCTGGAATAATCATCTGTGGTTAATTTCTATTTATCCTGTTAGAGTTATGAATATATTTTGGTATCTGAAATAAACTCCCATTTAACTTTCTTTTTTTTTTACACCAGTATTACTATAGCTTATATTAATCTATTTGAACTTGAAGGCTTCCTTATTCAATTTTAAAACTTGTACCAATATCTATTTTCTCAGGTTGTTATAAGGCAACAGCCATATGTATCTTTTATGTACAAATATTTTTTTAAGAACACTTTCTGCTGTTAACTATGTTGCCATATACCTCTAATCTTTTCTCTCTCATGTCTAAAAATACTGTACTTACCAAGAACTTGGCGCAGTTTGATCCCATCTGCATCAAGGCAACACTTGTCATCTTGTATGAGATCGGTGATTTGTTGACTGAAATCAATGACCAAGAGATAAATTGCTCGACTCGTGAGAAACATTTGATGAGTAGTATAGAAAGCGAATTGACCTGCAAAGTCCCATATTGACAATGCTGCATATTTCTCTATATCTTTCACTAGTCTGTCAGCATTTTCATTGACCATACGGAGGATTTCCATCATTGTATCCTTTGTCTTCTTCTCACTCTCACTGGACTTTGCATCACTCAGTGGAATTGCAACAATGTCGGTCTCTTTGTCTAAATGCTCCACATGATGAATCTCATACCCCCTGGTAATAGATACTTGAGTGGAGGATTGAACTTTTTGGTCTGACACTGAAGTGATTGATGGTACATTGCTTTTAGTGGCATCTATTCCAGAAGTTATCTCTCTCTGATTGATTACCTCCCTAATATCATCTTGCTCCTGGCTGATGTCTGATTTCTCATCAGGTACAGACAAAAGCTTAATCAGGCGATGAAGTGTGTACAATTGATCAGAATCTGAAAAGTAGAAAGCAAACTGCCCTTACAGATGCCCTTTGGAGGACATTCTACTATCAAACAGTACAATGATCATAAACATTTATTATTATTATTATTATTATTATTAATCTTCAATCTAATATTCCATATAGCTCAGAGCTCAAAATTAGCGGTAGTCTGCTAGTCCGAGGCTAGTATATTTCCTGTTGGACTAGTAACTATATCCTGGCAGGGGTGACGGGCAAAACTAACTAGTAACTATCATAATGTTATTAGTCTGATGGGCTAGTAAGTTTTGTGTATCAACAGTCAGCATTTGTTTACTCAATACCTTAATAAGGACGTGACTTCAGCATATATTTTGGAAAATCAACGCAGTGACCGTTGTAAACTTAATCATACAATATTAGCACGAGAAGATGAAGTTAATTTCTGCCTTAGAAATGTGTTTCAATTACAAGAAGCCATCTGATTTTGTGCATTTCGTTTAACAACGCCAATCACGGTCTCATCATTAACAAACAACGGAAGTTTGGCAATTGATATCCTAATTAATCTGACAGCGAATTAAATGAAAAATAACCTGGTATCACACTTTAATCACGTGACCACATTAACAAACTATAAAACTACAACACAAGGTATCAACTATTCAATGAAATTAGTTGCACGCTCGCTTGTTTGTTTTCTATTATTTATTTATTTATTTATTTATTTATTTATTTATTTATTTATTTTGTTAGTTTGCTAGCCAAACGCGCTAACAGTAACAAACATCTCCATATAACTATTTCTATGACAATAAAAATTGTTTAAAAAAAAAAACATTCCCATACAAGATTGAACAAATAATTTAATACACGTGGAGATGTCCAAGCAGAATGCCATAGATTTGTTGGGAATTAAAACTCTCAGCATGGGCATCTAAGATTTGAAATATTTCTGCTTATCATTAATTTCAACAATACATTGTGCTCCGATTAATTAGGAACACTTACCAAACTTACTTTATTAACGATGAGACCGTAGTTTGAGCTGTTGAATGCAACGTGCTAAGTCAGATGGCTTCGTTTGATGGGAACGCACATTGTCAAAGGTGAAATTAACATTATCTTTTGATGTTAATATTTTATAACAGTGTTTACAATAGCCACTGCTTTGATCCTGCAGAAGTCAAGACTTTATTAGGGAGAGGCTATTTACTGGGGGGGGGGGGCAAAGGCACGTGTTTTGAAACGCGTGTCTTGCTCAGACTTTCTTATAAAAAGGAGACTGACATTCATTTTCTTACTTTAAATAATTCGTGTTAGCTATACTGTAACATCTCATATTTCAAAATTCCCAGCATTTATGACAGGCAAATGTGACGTTTTATAGAAGGTGTTCAGACTCCGGAAAAAGCAAAAGTTGAATGAAAATGAAATAAAAGAGAGGAATAATTCTTATAATAGGGAAAAGCGTAATCGGACGTTTCAGAAGGCATGGAGAAGACAGGGAATGGCTGCACTATGATGAGAACAAGAACGTTATGTGGTCTAACTGTTGTATGGAATTCGCAAAAACAAACACAGAGAAAACATTCGGTTTGGTGCAGTTTGTTTGAACTTTAAAATTGAATTTGAGATGAAAATGGCGAAGAGTGACTGGAGATCTTGTTTGAGACCTTGGGTTCTGTCCAACCTACTCTTAATAATGTTCCATAAAAATGTACAATTGCTATTTTAATACTGGAAAAGTAGTACACAACATTACCCATGCACTTTTGTACAGGCAAAATCATGACATTATATTTCTTTATAAATTTCATGGATAGTGATGGCTTACCTTCAACCTGCTGTATCCATTCCCCTTTATCCAGAGAGATTTTGCAACAGTGTTTATGCACATCAATTCCTTCCGTGCTTTTCCTCTCAGATATATCAACCGGCTGACCAAGGAGGCGCTTTATCAAGGTAGTTTTTCCAACCCCAAATTGCCCTACCACCATCACTCTTATATTGTAAACCTTCTCCATTCCAGCATGCAGAGCTTTTTTGTAAAGCTGAATGGAATTATCGTCCATACTGAGGATTTCCAAAGGAAGGAGTGGGTCTGCAATTGAAATATTTTGACATTTATAAAGAAAAGGATAAAGCAAATTGCTCACAATGTGTACAAGTAGTATGAAGAGCTAATCGGACAATCTCTAATTGGGTTAGATTTCAATCAAACAATGTTAGAGCTCTGTTTGTCAAATAAAGGCTTTCTCAAAACCAAAAACAAAATATGTCAAAAAGCAGAACTCAGGCTTCCTACATACTCCATGTCAGCAGTAGTAGAGAGGGCGAATCGGAAAAAAGAATGTCGAGAAACAGAACTGCTGGTAAAGTAAATATAACAAAACTTACATTATGGATGTCAACAACTCCATCGATCGTCGCAAATAAAAAATTACTATCATTTATGAGTGTAGGTGGTAAATCATTGTTGTCATGGCTAACAGCACGGTAGCACTCTGAGACCGGTGGCGTTCGCCTCACGAGGTATGTCAGAAACTGAGCAACGCTATGCTCAAATAGAGAAAGAGGCCCTTGCAATCACTTGGGCTTGTGAATGCTTTAATAGCTGTTTAATTGGGTCACAATTCAAACTTGAAACTGACCATAAGCCATTAGTAATCTTGGGAGATTTACCACCTAGAATGCAAATCTTTAGTATGCGTTTGACGAGATTCAACTTTTGCAAAGTTCATGTTACTGGCAAGAATCTATTAACTGCTGATGCTCTGTCCAGAGCAACTTTAACTTATTACTCTGAGAGTGACATAGACTTTCATGCTGAAACTAACGCCTACGTAGTTAGTAATTTGCCTGCATCAAATACTCGACTTGAACAAATAAAGTCTGAATATCGAAATGATTCGATTTGCAAACAACTTGCACAATTCTGTGAAACGGGGTGGCCAGAGAAATCCGCTATGAACGGAAAACTACAATCGCACTGGGCAGATAGAGGTGAATTTACAATTCAAAATGGTCTTTTAATGAAAGGTGCACGCCTGGTAGTACCAGAATCACTTTAAAAAGAAATCCTTGAGAGAGTTCACGATGGTCACCAAGGCATAGTGAAATGCCGAGAATGCGCCAAAACGTCAGTTTGGTTAAAAGGACTAAGTACTCAGCTAAAACACTTGGTGAAATCTTGCCAAAATTGCTTAGAAAACTCAAGAGATCAAGCTGAACCAATGATACCAAATCAATTTCCAAGTCGACCTTGACAAAGAGTCGCTTCAGACTTGTTTGAACTGAATGGTCAAACATGTCTCTTGGTGATTGATTATTTCTCACGAAGCATTGAAATAGCAAAATTGCAAGGCACAGATTCTAAAGCAATTGTCAATCATCTCAAATCAATATTTGCGCGACATGGTATACCAGAAGTATTAGTTTCAGATAACGGTCAAAAATACACATCCGCAATGCTCACAGATTTTGCGAAAAGTTTTGGATTCAGGCATATTACAAGTAGTCCGAAATATCCACAGAGAAATAGTCTAGCTGAAAGAGCTGTTCAAACAATTAAAAGAATGCTTAAAAAAGCAGACGACCCTTAGATAGCTCTTTTGCCATATCGCGCAACACCATTACCAAATGGATATAGCCCTGCCGAATGATTGATGGGAAGAAAATTACAAACTACGTTGCCAATGGCACCAAACAACTTGGAGCCAAAATGGCCAGATTTAATAAAACTGAAGAAATCGGAAAACTATCAAAGAAAACTCAAAAGAGAAATTATGATCGCCGACACCGTGCCCGAAATATGAAAACACTTCAGGTAGGGAATAAAGTATGGATTAAATATCAATTTTCATCAGGGATAATTAAATCTCAGGCATCTACACCTCGTTCATACATGGTAGTAACTAACGAGGGAGAGAGAGAGAGAGAGAGATACGGCGTAATAGGAGAAATTTGATTCCAATGCCTACCACATTATCAGAGCCTCTCCGAGTGACTGCTTCAAACCCCGATACATTGACTCAGATGAAAGCAAAGCAATGCCAACTAGAGCTGTACTGATGTCACTTTTTGCCGATTATGCCGATACCGCGTATAGCCGATTATTAAAATTGCCGATACCGATTATGAGACCGATTATTTCATTATCACAGTATATATATACTGTAGTATAAGCTGAATAATTTAGGAAAAAATAAAGGCCTGGAATGGGGGATGGGGTAGTTGGCTTATCCGCGGACCAATGTCTAAACTTTACCATTTTTAGGTTTTTTCTTAACTACTGTAACGGATGTAAATCTTTGGACATGAAAAAGTAATTTTTGTCTGTGTCCTAAGACATAGGCAAGTCAAAAAATAACTTTCGTTGACCCGACAGTTATTAAACTGTTATAAAGTACTATCATTGATTTAAAAGAGAAAAGTTAATATTCATCTGCAAAGAGTGACGCGTTGTCAGTGAGTAGCATTTACACTTTGAGAACAAATGGAAATTTTGAGTACATGAGGAGAGAACCAGTGTGAAATACACTTTGCATATTGACAAATTACATTCTGGTTACCTTTGCGTAATAAAATCCACAATAAAATATTGTATCGATCACATCCTGATATGAAAAACAGTACGATATTTAATGTCGGCATTAGCACATAGTTGGGTAGCTGTTATTTACATGCTCCATGTACATGTACTTAAATTGGCCTTGATTTTGGTCAGTCTCTTCCCATCTTATTGAGGCTAACAAGGGGATGGTGCTATTCACATGGAAATGAAAAGCTGTCAACAGTACATGTATTCTCCACAAATACTTTTGTATCGGATGATATTACGAACATTAAAGTGACTGAACCAACCAAGTCTCCACACTAAGTTTTTTTGCAAATGTTTCATTGAACCATTTTGTGGCTTCCTCTCTTGCTTCTTCCTTTGCAGAGCACAGTTACCATTAACGTAGTCTTTCTTGACAGACTCAGCAGCTTTCATCCTTCCTGAACGAGTGTTACTTTTAAGCGAAAAAATTTCACAATCAAAAAAATCAATTTGCTGGATGGCAAATTTAAGGGCTAACTAGTCATGCTTCGACCACCTGTTGAGTGGGAAAATGTGTTGATCAATTGATTATTTTAGCTGTTTACAATCAGAAAATTCAGTGGCTGAAAGACCCACAGAGTACATGTTGTCTTTATAAGAGTACATCTGAAGAACATGAACCACAAGATAGGCGGCAAGATCAAAGACTTGACTAGCTGCAGAGTGGTGAGAAAATGTGCGATATGACTTATTTCAGAGGTAGATGTGACCCATTGATGTACTTGAACTGGCGGCAAGATCAACTAATTGTTGAACAAAGTATGGGTTGGAACTAGCAGCTTGTCAGCATAAATGATTAGAAAACAAAGGATTTGTTCAAGCTTCTGCCAAGCCAAGGGCTTCTGTTGACATGTACATAAATTTGGTAGGAATAGTAGACCAAGGGACTGGGACTTTGTTGACATAGACGGCTTGTCGATATAAGTGATGTCAATATAAACGGGTAGGACTGTATTTAATTCTGATTTAAAATATTCAAAGCTATGTCAAGATGAATGTTATGATTTAATTTATATTTTGGAAATTTATCTTTTTAAAAATTTACATCAGCACCGATTATTTCTGCCGATACCGATTATACCAATTCTTCTAATGATCAACCCGATGAGTACGGGCGATTAATCGGTACAGCTCTTCTTAAAAACAGTATGATACATGATATGTATGATTGACTGCATGTCTTAAATACAGCATTTATTATACATGATCTCTATGACAGACTGCATATCTTGAGAGATCATTTTCTGCTAGTAGATTTAGGTGGTCTTCCATCAAGAGGAGTCTAATTGTAGTTCAAAAGAGTGTGACAATATGTCATTATCATTAAGATTAAATGTACAATTACCAAACTTATCACATTACTTAAATACTCTCCTGCTGAACAAATGGATTTAAGCAAAACTAAATATACATTCTAGTTTGTCTTTAATTGAAACTTACCTATGGGTTGTAATGACATGTAATGGGATTTCCAAACATGTCCCAAAAGAATGGGATCCTCCTGAAATGCTGTTTTGCCAACAACCCAAACAATGATGCTTTCAGGACCTGATGATGGTGAGCTAGTTACAATCATGATGTCGATTTTTAGCATCCTAGCCATTGCAACCACCACCACATGATCAGCCCATTCACCATCCCTGGCCATACGCGAACAGTAGACATTAAATGACTCGTTGTAGATGAAACTATCCAAACGAATGGTGCCTTCAGATGCCTGAGTAGATCAGAAACATTCAGTAAAGTAATCGGTTAGTTAATAAATTTGATATTAAATCAGAAAATTAATATGTTAGTTAATAAATTTGATATTAAATCAGTGAAGTAATTTGTTAGTAAATACATTTGATATTAAATTCATCATAATAAGACAAGGATGCTGATCGTTAATTACCCAACCTCTGATTGGTCAATGTGGGTCAGATGAAAACATCATTTTAACATCAAGTTATTAAATAGCTTTCATATATGCTATATCATCTACTTAAATAAAACTAAAACAGAACGAATAATATGGTCACTAACTGCATGGTCCGTTACCTGAGCATGCTGAAAGTGCATTGCTAAATAAGTTTCAAACTAACACAAGTTCAGCGACTCACATAACAATCTGGTATAGAATGATAGAGTCAGTAATACAATTCACTGGGATCAGCCCAGGTGCCTAACATAATTGTATTTTCTTTAATATCTGTTACGTTTGTTTTCTAAGTCCAGTACTTCACAGATATAGCAGAAATGCAAAAATATTTTCCGATTGTGTACATCTCTCTCTACCCTGATTGGCTTTATGATCTATAGTGCTCACCATTTTTGATCAATCAAACTTGATCTCAACTCTGTCTGCATGGGATCGCGTCTCAGGCTCAGCTAACATGGGTATTTGAGAAAGCTTGCCAGTAACTTCTCATGGGTCCTTGGTTCTTCCCTTTGATTTCCAAAGTTTTTCCTCCACCATTTAGATTGGCCATCAGGTATACCCTATCATGTACTGAAAAGGGGCTTTAAACCCTAACATAACAACAACTCTTTCTACCCTATGAAATATAGATATAATGTCTGGTCTGTGAGTTCAGGTGATATGAGCTTAATCCACATGTAACATGCTAAAATTTCAATGAACAAAGACATATTCTCCCCTAACCTTTTAACATCATTTACTGTTTCAAGTTTTCATATGTAGCACTTTTAGCTTTACACACACATTGACTAGAATCCATCTGAAGACTTTTAGCGCCAAATATTAAAATTATTTTCACATGGCCTGTCATAGACATCAAGTGATGCTGTCCACGTTTTCATATTTCGAGGATTTTGTTATATTTTTTACTCGTTTATGTTTTGCCTTTTCGAATCCACCAGTTAAATTATTTGAAAGTGATAATTTTGCTCTCATATAAGTATTGACTATATTAAACTATCCTTGTTAGTGCCAAATACCTTTAGAATGGTTATGAACTAAATATCAATTAGAACGATTAATCTGAACGTAAAGAATAAAATTAAGAAACCAGTCTGTTCTGTCCTCACCTGCCATACAGCTGCTATAAATAGAACATGCGATCAAAAGTTTGAAAGTAGAACCAGGGTGCATAATGGTAACAGGATAGTTGCAACAAATAGAACATTATACTGTTAGGGAAGTGCAAGTCCAAGGACAAGTGTACTCTTTTATGGTAGATATGTAGAAGCCGTCTTCTCTAAACTACGGACTGTGGGATTAATGGAATGTTAATAAAAACGAGAAAACGAATAACTGAATTTTTGGAACATGGATATACCAAAAAGAGTAATCCATATCCGTTTCTGTAAGGCGTAATGTAGTGCAAAAAAGCGTAATGATTATGCCAAACGTTTGTTATTTTACTTGTAGTGTTTAATGCCATCTTTTAGCACAACGCTAAACGTGGTGGCCAGTATTAATGGTGGAGGAAGAACCTGTTAAAACCCTTGAAAGAATTCCACTGGGCTACTCGGGGCCCCCACCAAAAGGTAATGGTTGGCATGTATAGTCACAAAAGAAGCGACTTGTTTAGGATTGCCTATCATGCTTACAATTTCTGATAATCAAGCCATTAACATGAATATGGGAAAAGGTTAAAAAAATTGTCATTTCAGCATCTCCTTCATAGTTCATACAGGAAAAGATATAAAAAAATGCCCTTCATATTCCCCTTCTTGGTTTAGGTGGCATACAATTTTACTTGCCTGTATCACTCTATTAGTCCTCATGAAGGCAACTACTTCCTGGCGTAGCTCTTGTGGGGATTTTTGTACAACACAATTTAATCGCCGAAGCTGACTGGAGACAGCCTCAAAAAAGCAGTTTCCATCAGCAGGAGTTTCACCATGAAGTTCGAGCCCCACTGACAGACAGTTTGCTTCCAGCGTAGACTGGCTGGCAGAAGCAGCTTGCTGTGATTTCTGTAGAAGCTGGCACAACACGTTTGGGTCTGAACAAGGCACTCCTGCCAACATAAGTATATCTAATTCTTTATATTAGAATCTGGCACAATAACTTTGGGTCTATACAAGGGACTACTGCAAACGCAACTGTATATATTATTCCACACTAGAATCTGACACAAGAATTTAGTGTCTGAACAATGCACTACTGCAAAGATAAGTGTACATGTGTTTACTCATTTAATCTTGATTACACAGAACCATGAGCTGCTATAGTTGCAATTCAAATTTGCCCTTTACTGCAAAATCACTTGAAACACCTATCATAATATTGTATCCATAGGAAAATCTAACTGACAATTTAGTTGAAATTACAAATTATAGGTCACTGAAGCCTAATAATCTGGTCATTGCCAATGACACATGGAAGACACAAATGAGGACAGATATAATGATATTAGGTGTAAAAATCTAAATTTTCATTAAAAGGCAAATTCAGAAGTAATTCTATAAACAGCAGAAAGTTATTGCAATAGTATAAATCTCATTGTGATAATTGTCAACAGTCACTATCATTAATTCAACCTCTGTCCAGACACTTCAATTCACTACCTGCAGTCTGCAAAACAATGTCTTGATGTATCTCCTGACTCAAATTGACTCATTAATATCTAGAGGCCATGAACCATACTTTTACAGACTGATTGGACACACATTGATTTATAAATTCACTATCCAGAATTTTAAGCAATATCTTTAAATCTTGCTTTGACTCAAAATGACTAAAATATTCACCATTTGGAGATTGTTAACTATGTAGTTACATATTGCCTTGACTCAAAATGACTATATACCGTATTTTGTTGTGTATAACGCGCACTTTTTTTACCTAATTTTCTTATCTTAAGTCGGGGGTGCGCGTTGTATACAAGAACTAAAAAAAAAAAGATTTTTTCCAGGTCGATCTGAAGAGGATGAAGGCACTCACTACTTGTGAAATATTAAATCCATTGTACATTGCATTGTAACTAAAATGTTTACCGGTACTAGCCGTATTAAAGAAATAAATAATGCTTACAAATAGTCTTGTTCTTTGATTGCTTATGTTAATAAACTGGTTTCATTTCACATCACTGTGTAAATTTGTTCTGTGCCACGGCCGGAAATACATGTACATAACGACTGGCCATTTGTTCAAAAGCTGTGCAAAGTGCCGCATTGGAGCGGAACAAATACCACTGTGTGGATTACCGTACTTGCTCCGTAAATGTTCAGTACCGTATTCCATAACTGTTGATCTAATCGAATTTTTCTTCATTTATTATTGGTTGAATTGAAATATAATATGTGTAGAATTCAACTAGTGTTAATGTTCTCATCAGAGCATCTGTTGGGGACATATTTTTTGCGACTACGGGTTCTTTCTTACGGGAACACTAATACGTTGTGGAACAAAATAATCAATGTATGAAGTCGGAAAACATTTTTTTCCTCTTTGGAAAATAATCTTGTTACTTAGTTTTATTTCTCATCTTAAATCATAGCATTTGAGATATCTTTGCGATT
The DNA here is from genome assembly GCA_030141615.1 of Unio pictorum. Classification (NCBI taxonomy): domain Eukaryota; kingdom Metazoa; phylum Mollusca; class Bivalvia; order Unionida; family Unionidae; genus Unio; species Unio pictorum. The sequence goes on along the minus strand of JARLTB010000121.1, from coordinate 2,485,289 downwards.
ATACAGTGATCAATGGCTTCAATGCTTCATTGACTAGGTGTGGTCTTTTCACGGTAATCGGCGCCAGGTAAACTTTGATGCGCTCAACATAGTTACAATGCTTTGTCTCGGTGAGCAGTATTTTAATTGATTCAGCTCGGTGTTTTTAATGGTGATCAGTGCTTCATTGACTCGGCGTGGTCTTTTCAAGGTACTTGGTACCGACTAAAGCTTTGATGTGCTAAACTCTTTCTTTGTTTTATTTCTCATTTTAAATAACAGTATTTGATGCAGTACTTCTTTGTTACAATACATAATTACAATGCATTGTCTTGGTAAATTCTAGCCTGAACATATGTTTATATTTTAGAGGTGTCATGATAATCCAAATAAGTATAAATACTGGACCTAAACTTTCACATATCATATTGTATTCGATCTTGAATCTAAACGAACATGGGTCGTATAAGAAATTTGTATACTTCGAAAGACAAGCTAATCATCATTGCCTATGCAGAAGCACATGGTAACAGAGCCGCTGGGAGGGAGTTTAATGTTGGAGAGTCTTCTATTAGGGAGTGGAGAAGAATGAAAGAAAGACTGAAGAAAATGCCACGAACAAAACAGGCAGAGAGAGGGACAAGTGCAAAGTATCCGGAAGTGGAGAGTGGAGTCCTTGAATGGGTCATGGATAGAAGAAAACGGGGAATTGCGATATCTACGACAGAGATTCGCTTTCAGGCAATATTGATTGCCAAACAGAAAAAAATAGACGACTTTAAGGGGTCTGTGAGCTGGGCTTACGCATTTTTACGACGGAACGATTTGTCAATTCGGCGACGCACACATATAACCCAGACATCTTGTGGGAGGACAATGCCAAACATGAAGACCACTCAGAGAGCGAGGACAAAGATGATGATGAAAGTTATTATGCAGCAACACCAGGAATGATGACAGACGAGGACATACAGCGACTTTTCGAAAGTGATGACGACGGAGAGGAATTTGAGGGATTTGATGCAATAGATTGCGTCAAGTAGACGAACCTTTAAAGGGCCCTTTTAAGGGACAACAATAAAATTGGAAAGATACAATGCAAGTATTGCCACTTTTTTATTAACTATCTAAAATGACCAACTGTTGTTGCACTATGAAAACGGAGCGAAATACCGGTAGTCACAATTTTAAAATGCATTATATCACATGCGCGTTATATGGCAGAACTACGTTTTTTCCACTTATTTTGGGTCGAAAATCGGGGTGCGCGTTATACATCGGTGCGCGTTATACACACCAAAATACGGTATATATATATATATATATACTGTATATATATATATATATACTGTATATATATATATATATATATATATATATATATATATGCATGATGGACATCACACAAACTACTATGGCTTCTGGCCTTACATACTAATTAGACGTATAAGAAATTCATAGTTTAATGTAGGTTAATGTAATTCCATTTAAATACAATATAAAACAATAATGAAACCTTAATTGCATTTTTATTGCAACTGGATCTGAAAGATGGAATCCTGAATGGTTTGTTCATTTGTTTAGGATTTTTTAACGTATCTTAAACAATGTGTCAGTCATATCGCTACGATATCTGCAGTGAGGCAGTTTATAGTGATGTCTAGCACTGGAGCATCATGCCACAGACATGTAGCATGATGTCCCACCCAGTCGCAGTATCCTGACATCAGGCCGACCAATCCTAACACTAACCACTTAATGCTGAGCGTCAAGCGAGGCAGCTGTTAGTACCATTTTTATAAGTCTTTTTTATGACGCGGCTGGGGATCGATCCCACAACCTCCCACTTCTATGGTGGACGCTCTAACCACTAGGTCACCGGAGTGGTAAACTCTTAATGATAAGTGTCAAGCGAGGATGCTGTTCATACCATTTTTACCAAGTCCTTAGTATGACTAGGCCGGAGTGGTTGGAATCCTGAATGGTATAAAGCAATTATTGATGCTTGGATGACAGATGATATGTAACACATGATGCACAACTGATGCAGACACATACCACAAGCTCACACCGCCTTATGCAAAAAAGGTACATTCATAACATTTTCATTACTACTAATAATAATAAAAATAATTAATAAAAATACAACTAATAATATATTAATAATACTAATAATAAAATAAATACAAGTCATAATAATAATAATAATAATAATAATAATAATAATAATAATAATAATACACCTAATAATAGTATTAATAAACAACCCATTCAATCCATATTATACTAATCAATGGATGCATCTCTGTTTTGAACTTTATTGATTATTCCCTCATCAGTAGCCTAATTCTCTGGATGAAAAATAATTAGTGACACTTTTATATGGCATTAAAGCAATAACACAAAAAGAAATTGCAAGAGCTAGTTGATTTGTCAGACTGCACAGCTTTAGTTGATTACCAGTATATTTACCAACGATACAGACAGGAAAATATAATATATATCTGCTTCAACAAAATCTTTTAGACATACCTTTCTTAATGGAAGTAGAGAGCACTCTATTCACTGAAGCATCCTCTCCTTTTTCAGATACTTTGGACTCGTTTCCTTCCTCAATGCCTTCCATGACAGTCTGTTCCTGATCAAAATGGTTAAATATTTGTTAACATAAAATATAAGCATTCAGCTCATAAATTATGATGATTAATAAGACAATTTTAATCAGGTTACCATAAGGTACTTTAATCCAACACACTTTAAATAGCTATAATTTCAATTTCCAGTAAATGTGCATTTTTGGACAATTGTAATCATTAAACAAGAATAAAAATGGCTTTCAAGTGGTACTAATGCTTAACACACTGTTATAAGCTACAACATGTGGATAAATGCAATACAACATTCAAATTTAAGTACAACACTATACAATGCTGTAAGCTTTTACATGCAGCAAAATGTAATACAGCGTTCCCATTCAAGTACACCATTATGCAATTCATATGTAGAAACTGCTGTATGAACACTGCTAATAATATCTATGAAAATTAATTATATGCTTTCTACATGTCACTTAAAAAGGTAAATATAGTCCTTATCACTTCATAAACATTATGCAAATTTGTGACCTTATCAACCAACTGCCGCCATCTTATTGGTTAAACTACTTATTAAAAACCATGAAGGCCAGGACACTCTCATACAAATGTAACATTGTTGTCAACTGCTTCTTCAGTACATCAATAATTAGTTTCACTAAGTTCCTCCTATATTGTGAGTTTCCTCATAACATTTACATCTAGAATATACCCTGATACAAAGAGTCTGTCACTAAGGTCAAAATAGATTTGAATTATACATTTAGGACTGATACATACCCACTACTGCTTACCCGACGTCTTTGTACCCAGCGTCTGAACATTACAAACCATGGTACTAAACTTCTTTACATTACAAGCCACTGTACCCATTTATGTACATTATATGTCACTTTACCAAATTTCTGTACATTACAAGCCCCTATACAACTCTTACATACATTACAAACCACTGTACTCATTTATGTACATTACAGGTGACTATAACCCATTTCTGTACATTACAAGCCACTGAACCCCAGTTTTGAATATATTTGCAGAATGAACTAACATTGCGTCCTAATAAAAAATACCAAACCTGAAAATATGACAATAATCCATGACAATGTAATGAAATGTGCACAGTCGTAATGATTCTTTGACAAACGCCTAATGAAAATGTTCTGAGTTACTATATAACTGGAAATCAAAACTCAACCAAGGTCTCAAATAATGACAAACAAGGCACATAATGAAATAATGACCATGTGTAAGACTGTGAATCTAGAGCTGTGACCCTTTAGCTTCATTCGCAAATATCTTGCAGTTGCTGCCACTAAAACACTCGGGTGTTCCTTAATAATTTCAAGACTGGGCTACATTCATTCACATGTATCGTCTGCGTCTCCATATTTACTATAAACAACGCAAAAAGATTCAAAATGAGGCTCTACGTTTCATCCTTAGAGTACGACGAAATGAGCACACCTCCCCCTGTAGTAACCATCACTAGCTACCCGTTAGATCCAGAATCAAACACAAAATCGGTTCAGTATGCTACATTTATTTGACTGACAGTCCTATATACCTGTCTGACCTCACCTATGTGCCTCTACCTTCGACAACATTTTCATAGATTCCACTATTGAAACGAAGGCATACTTACAGCGTAATTTTGGGTTCCAAGGACAACAAATTGCCCATTGATCTTAGACAAAAGGACGCTGTTATCTCATTATAGAGTGATCTTAACACACGCCTATTTCGACATAATTATGAACAGTCATTAAGACTTGATAATGTTGACCTCCTTAAATATTGTCACTTTGTTTTGCAATTTCATGGTTGTAATGTTGTCTTTGTATATCATTTTTTGTATCTAATAGTGTTAAGCGCTGAGAGCTTCTATAGATTAGGCGCTGTACTAAGTCCACATTATTATTATTATTATTATTATTATTATTATTATTATTATTATTATTATAAGTCGTAGTAGTATTACTACTACTACGACTACTACTACTATAACATCTACTACTACTACTACTACTACTATACCGAGGACGAAAAGGAATTTGACCATACTAACAGGAGCTTACTTTCTCATAAATCAGTAAACCAAACTATTTGTAGTAAAATATTTACGATCCTAAAAGCCATATATGCCAATGTCACAGCTTTATTCAAACGCTAAATGGCTTGACAGAAGTATTTAACTGCCAGGCCGGGAAAATGCAAGGTTGCAGTTTATCGCCTATTTCATTTTCATTATTTCTAAACGACTTAAAGACAGGTATTTCTGACCCGCATAACAGTGTAATAATAGGAGATGTTACTTTACTTGCACTGTTGTATGCAAATGACTTGGTTGACTTCGGTGAAACAGCTACTGAGCTTCATAGAATTCTAAATAACTACAATAATACTATTATATCCAGAAATTAAATTTAAATTTGGAAGTAAACTTAAACTGGTAGTCTTTTGGAAAGGGTAAGTTGGTGATTGCCGTGATTAAGACAGTATCTCATTAAAGATATACTGAATTTGTATTCTCTTCTAAAAACTCTTGGTATAGGAGTTACGTAAATCCAATTATATTTTATTTACTTTATTTTTGTGTTTGTTAGTTATTTTTTTCATTTAGTTACATGTTATTGTAATGTAATCTTGTTTACTTGATTTTGTATTTTTTTCAGAAAATTTCGTTGAATCGAAAATATTTAATTTGTTCGTTTGAGTTTCGATTTTATTTTAATTTTGTACCACCAATAAGATAATGATCTTACTAATATTAATGTATAATTAACCCTGTATGCAATAGTACAAGACAAATAAAATAATGATGATAATGAGCACCACACCAACCAATCATCAGGCTGCCCGATTAAATCAATGACGGTTAAAAATATGGCAAAATGGATTATCTATCGCATTAACTCTAATGAAGAAACCATTGTTTCTAACATGCGATGATTTTTCATTCATTCGAATGTATAAATTACTTGATTTTATTATTAAGTCCACACTACTTCTGCAAGTTTGACACAAGACACAAGAATTCAATGGCATTAACAAAGGCTATTTATTTCACTCCAATGGAATGAGAAAAATTTAGACGACTAACCAATCTGCTAGAATGTACTTACAACTGAATCATTATCTGCATGATATTTATTAATCGTCATTTATGTTAACATTTCATTGACGTTTTGTATCCTTTTATCCTATATTTCTTTTTCTGATTTATTTCTTCAAATATAGTTGAATCAACCTTGTAGTAGCTTTATCGCGATTTATTAGTATACTATTTGCATTGCAAAACTGATATTTTTTTAATAAATACCTATTTCCTTGTTTTTATTCTTCATCAATACCTACTGATATGAGGTGTACATTTTAACTTATTTTTATAATTTGTTATTTTATCTACAGTTGTTACACTTTACGAACCCGTTTATCTTTCTTCTTGTTCGGAGAAGTTAAACAATTCATCATATACTCTCCAGTTCACAAGTAGATGTCTTTCATGTGTCAATCTATATATCGTATTGCTTGTTGTAGAGATAAATCTTTGAAACAAACCCTTACAATCTCTTCGTTTCACATCGTTCAGTTCATAATCATACTGGATCACTCAATAGCGAGTGCCTTATTTTGAATATTTCTTAAGTATCTTTAGGAAGTTATCCTTTGCAAGTATATTTTTATATTTTAAATTCGAACTAGTTCACAAATATTAAATGCAAGAGTTTAAACTGGATCCGTTGCTAAAGTGCCGAATCTAATAGTCCATTAATTCGGTCTCTTTTCTTTCTTACTCTCTTCAACCGAAATCATTTATATGGAGGCATGATGGCTGGTATTGGATTCAAAAATATAAAGCTTTTGCAGTACGTACAATTATTTTTTGTTTTCCTTTTGAATGCATATTATGTTAACCCGTTCCATGATATATTTGTGCGAATAAGTCGACAAGTACATAACGCATTCCCGTACCAATATATCCATAGCATTTTAGTTGTAAAATTCGTCTCCTTCCTCAAGCTATATCATATTTATTAAGACTTTTATAAGATCGTAGTATATGTAGTCTCCATTGTTCGCCATTACTATTTAGGCCAAACGTAGTTTTAATAACACATGTTAGTGTCAAAATGTATTTGTATACTTCGTTGTGTTATTCACATGCTTGCATGTTAACAATGTTTCCCTGCCACTGACTGGTTTTTAAATTAATTTACACTAACCTTTTGGCAAGGACATCTGTTTAAATTATTACAACCCCTCCACTGCAGACGCTGCATTGTTAGACGCAATTGTCCCGAAGTCAATTATCCTCATACATGGATTTTACCCTCTACCACAGAAGAAGTCGATCGAGCCATCACAATGGCAAGCTCTGGCACGGCACCAGTCAAGGATGGAATTCATGTTTAACACTACAAAGCACATTACTTGACGCACTGCACAGTATCCTGATCAGCATTTGGGAGGAGGAGTCCATATGACAGGAGTTCAAAGATGCAATGATTGTCACATTATACAAAAAACAGGAAACAATGCTGACTGCGGCAACTATCGAGGCATATCATTCATGTTAATTGCAGGCAAGATTATGGCGCGCGTCCTGCTCAACCGTCTCGTCGGTAATGTCTCGGAAGCCATGCTGCCGGAGGTCTAATGTGGCTTCAGAGGAGATCGTAGCACGATCGAACTGATATTCACAGTGAAACAAATACAGGAAAAGTGCACTGAACAAAATATGAACGTTTACGGAGTCTAATAGACCTCACAAAGTCATTCGAAATGGTAAACAGAGATATATTATGGGACATATTAGCACGACTTAGTTGCCATAAGATGTTCTTTAAGATGATCCGACTTTTCCATGAAGATTTTGCAAAGGCTTAAGATAGTGATTTTCATAAACAATCTAGCATAGGACTCATTTAAAAGCATTTACAATTGCTTCCGATATCCAACCCACTTTACTTTAGTATGACGTACAAGGGTTTGAGATATCTGACCCTCTTACATCTATACAAGTGGGCTTCTGAATCAAGATACCATCTGATTATTTTAATTTATAAATGTATGAATATTCCCATATGCTACTAAAAGCCATTAGGATAAAATATGTTCATAAGGAAATTCATGAGTACACTATATGTAAGTACCATCTTGTGTCTCCATTTCGCACCAATACTTTTAAAGTCTGCAGTTGATATCGAAGAGTCGATTAATTCTATATGCAATCGATATTAACGTACCGTCTGCAGGAACACTTGTCACAGCCTGTATCAAACTTGTAATAATGTAAGAATAATGTAAGACTTATAACTAAAGCAACCTTATCAAACGTGTAATAAAGTAAGACTTGTAATTAAAGCAGCTTGTGACAAACGTGTAATAATGTAAGACTTGTAACCAAAGCAGCTTGTATCAAACGTGTAATAATGTAAGACTTGTAACCAAAGCAGCTTGTATCAAACGTGTAATTAAGACTTATAATTAAAGCAGTTTGTATCAAACGTGTAATAGTGTAAGATTTATCATCAAAACTAGAGTAGATCAATACACATTATAATAAGTCGATTAAATCGACAAATTTGGAGCTCACCAGCTCTGCAGTTCGGACTGTCTTTGTACTTTTGAGAATAACAGACGAGAACCACACTAGCGTTTTCTACTGCTTCGGCCATGTCTTGGAGAGTGGAATTACCCATATTGTATATGTCCATCCACACGGGAAAGCCTTTTTCCTTCAAAATGTCGCTGATTTTTATCAATTCTTTTTGGTGACCCCAGTTGTAGCTAATCATGACATGGCCTTTCTTCTTTTGTACTACCTGTTCCTCAGTTTTCTGTTTTTCCGTAGAATTAGGTATGTTCTTCTTTATATAAGAATTTGCTGAAATGATATAAGTAAAAAAAATGTGCTGCTTGACTCGTGTTTGATCCTCTGTGTTATACTCAAATCAAAGAAGCAATGTTCCCCTTGACCTTATGAACCTCCAATACGTAAAGTGCAGATGAAAACACGCTCGCAGCGTTATGAACTTAGCTTTTCATTATTCTTATCATCATATACTAAATCTCAAAATGATGCTTTATAAACCACTCAATAGACACACACGCAAACACATACATACATACATATATATATATATATATATATATATATATATATATATATATATATATATATATATGTATATATGTATATATATATATATATATATATATATATATATATATATATATATATATATATACCGTATTTTCCGGCCTATAAGTCGAGACTTTTTGACTTGAAAATTCGGTCTTCGTCTTATACTCCGAATCGACTTCTATATGGATTTTGTCATTGAAATTGCATCGACTTATATATGGATTACAGTATCCGGTATGCTATTGATATTGCTCTATAATCGGCATAATCGAAAACAGGTCACATAGTAGTACAAATTCATGTTAAATTACTATGTCAATAAATTGTCATAAAATAATATGACTGCATTTATATTTGTAAGTTTTGTCATTATTTATTTTGCATTCTGCGTGTTTTTTCTTATTTCTCAAACATAAAATAAAAGAAAACAATTACCGGTAAAAACTTCACCGAGCCGCATAGCACACTTACGGTCTATACTCTATAGTGTACTGTACTAATTCAAAGCATATTGTTTGTTCCTTAAAAAAAAAGATATGAAATAACTGATCCATTAATATTTGATTTTCCAGTATAATGTTGGACACACGTGAGCAATTACCGGCATAACTTTTTTATTGATCCAATTGATCCTACAAAGGGATGTAATCCATAGTAACTCGAGCGTTCTATGATTATTTATAAAATAATGTAGATCATGCATTCTACTGAATCCCCCAAATCGTATGTTTCTAATTGTATTTGACAAAGTTTCTCAAATAAATTACCGTAGGTTTAAACTACACTAAAATCAGATATATAGATGGACTACCAGTACTAATAGATCATCAGTGATCCATGATTTTTAGTTTCGCAATTCAGTTTAAAGCAAATTGTAATGTCAACACTTCACCTATATTCATTCTTAACCAGCTGACGTTTCGGTGTCTCTCTTTGATTATACCGGTTGTTGATAAATTTGTATTTGGTTTCCAACAACAATCAAAGCCAGTTGCCGCAATTGTTTCGACCTTGATATTGGCTTTAGCTACCGATACTAGTTACCATATTGCCGGTACCCCATTGTTCTTTATCATTAATCCGCATCAATTACGCTACTCGTGTTTAATATCAATGGGATTAAGTACAACAATAAATGATGCCCACTCCTTCTCTAGATCTAAATACATGTAATGAATTTAGCCATGGGCATTGTTTTCATTGCTTTAGTACAGGTTAAAATACAACCAGTTCTGCCTGCTGTATTTATTAGAGTACATCAAAAGAACATGACGCAATAGCTGGGCTAGCTGGGCGGCAAGTTCAAAGGACTTTGACTAGCAGCTTGGGTGGGGAAAAAGTGCTGAAATTTACAATGACTGAATTCAGAGACAAAGATCATGAGACGTACATGTAGTTATTATAAGAACACACTTTAACTTCCATTATTTAATATACGAACAAGTACTATTTCATCATTCGTTACGTACACCCGTTACGTAATTTTTGTTATTTTCTTTTCATTGAATTCAGTCAAATAATGATCTGTGACAAAATTATTTAATATTTTTCATCTGTGTGCGGATATTTTCGATGGAAATATGTGTATTATGGATTCAATGTATGTTACAAGATTCGCTGGTGAGTACACGGTGTTGATACTCTTTTCATGCAATAGATTATTCATGTATATATAAATTAGACACGTGTATGTACCAATGCATGGTTCTCTGAATAAAGTACCGTAATTGTATTTGACAAAGTTTCTCAAATAAATTACCGTAGGTTTAAACTTTCAACTGGAAGGAATGATCATAGCTCTTGTTGCAATGGATATTGCCGGTAATATGGAATATCATACGACGATACCATCAATATTCATGCAACCGGAAGTTACTACCGGTAGTATAAAATACAAAGCCAAGTTATTGACCTGGCCTCGTCTTATACTCCGAATCGATTTATATATGGACGAAGGATGGAAAATTTACAAAATTGGTCAATTCGACTTATACTCCGCATCGACCTATAGGCCGGAAAATACGGTATTTCATTCTTGTGTATGTAAAGCTGCGCATAAACAACAGTTTTCGTCATAATTCGTGCATTAAATTAAGAACGTAGTTGATGCTTTCAGCATGTAAGGAATATAGTGAAAATTAATTATTGTCTTCTAAATGTATATGTCTTAATCTAAAGATGAATGTCATTTTTCATTAAACCCCAACTCGTAAGTAACAAGGCCTACACAGATGTCTTTCAGAAATATATGCACTGATAAACATCTTAAGGTGGTTCAAGAACTGTTGAAATGTTGATGCTTTTTGTATTATTGATGAAGAAGTTTAGTCGAATGTATGTGTGTATTAGTAAATCGTTAAATTGACTAATCAATATTTTCTCGTTCAAATGACTAAATTACAATAAATGTTATCGATGTCATAAACGAAATGTATGATTAAAATATGCTATGTATTCGACGATAGACATTACGTGAAAGATATTTGCTTCAGATTTAATTCCCAAAAAAAAGTTTTAACTTTTTACGTCGGATTCCACTATCTGGCTTCGCGTAAAAGATTTCCCCAATTACAACTTTCCGGGGTATAATGCCCTATTTTCACTCCTTTCGTCGTATTCCACAACTGTAACATCTTGAGTTGGATTGTCTCACCTTAACTCCTAGTTTTGAATTATCTGAAATCACTAGGTCAGAGTTCGCTTTATTAACTCCTTGTTTCAGACTATATTAGCTCCTTGTGTCAGGTTATATTAACTCCTTTTGTTAGGCTATATTAACTCCCTTGTGTCAGACTATATTAACTACTTGTGTCAGGCTATATTAACTCCTTGTGTCAGACTATATTAACTCCTTGTGACAGGCTATATTAACTCCCTTGTGTCAGGCTATATTAACTCCTTGTGTAAGAATATATTAACTCCTTGTGTCAGACTATATTAACTCCTTGTGTCAGATTAGTTTAACTCCTTGTGTCAGACTATATTAACTCCTTGTGTCAGATTATTTTAACTCCTTGTGTCAGACTATATTAACTCCTTGTGTCAGATTATTTTAACTCCGCGGGTTCGATGCCACTATCTAGGCAATTTTAATAGGAAATGTTGCATCAGTCGTAAATTAAACTTGAACTGCCAGTAACTTTTCTTTTACTGGTGATGTGGTATATAGTTTAAACATTTTCATCGGTAAATAGTTCATTCTTGCCTTTCCAAATGTGGAAATAAATTTATTCGTTTGTATGCTTCAAACAGAATGCAAATGTTACGTGTCCGCTCAGCATAACATGTGCTGGATAAGTTACTAAATATGTCATGCAAGATCATTGGAACGCTTAAAACTGATGTTCGGGAGCCAAATAAATATCACTCGATATGTCAGTCCATGGTTCAGTAATAAATGTTAACAAACAAAAGAAACAGAAATCGTCAGATGGTATGTCTGGTTCAGTGCATACTTTAAATCCAAGAAAGACACAAATTTCCTGATAGATATTCATTCTGTTTTGTCATCAAACACTGGGGATAAATATCGGTTTAATTATTTTAGACAGGTAACTTAATATGTTCAAATTACAATGCGTAGGCTTTGACATGGTCTTCATAATACACAAACGATAAATAAATGTGAAAGCCTCGAGCTAAATCGTTTGATATTTTAGTATCACGTGAAGAGAAGCACAACTATATGTAAATACATATGTAAATATACTCAACCAGAGTTTACTGTTTGATTAAACCTATGTTTTAACCTTCTTTGAATATATACCTCTATGTTTGTACTTCTCGTGGTTCAGCAGTTGTTCCCTGAGTATCCACAACGTGCCATCAACAGCCTTTCTGACCTCCTTGTCCAGGGATGTGTCTTTTAATTTTACAAGCAGCTCGATGATTTGTAACTTTGTGTTCTCCAGAATCTTTGCTTGGTTGTCTTTGTCGAATGCCAGAACCCAAATTGCGCCAACTGCCTCTATATAATTATATAAAATAATAGAGAATAACTTCAGGTATGGACATTGGTATTCTTTTTCTTAGCACTGATCCATAGCCATGATACAAAGGCGTTGTATTTTTTTCCTCGAAATGGGAAACCTTTTTTAATTAAGAGCTTACTTGATATAATGTTTCTTTAGGACAAAACACTTATTGGAATTATATCGTCAAAGCGAACCTCTGAATGTTACATCAACAATCATCTAGTTATACTAAAAGGTGAACAGTAGTTTGGAATAAAGTGTCACCCTAGCTAACGCGTGTCTTAACGGCTTTGTAGCAATTAGGATACAAATGTTACTTAGTTGATTTGAGTTGTAATCTAGATGTCGCAAGCATACGAATGGAGATGTGAAAAGCAAACAACCAATGCAGTATGAACGTGGGATTGAAATATGGCTGGTGGGTGGCTATATAAAAGAAGCAAATGGTTGAACTTGTTAAGTTATCTAAACTAAACAGTGGAAAATGGCAGGGAGTTGAAAGCATTAGGGAAAGAGAAATAAGTTTTCTTTACGGAGCTGACCGAAATGTTTATGAATCGAAGGATTTAACCTAAAATATAAGCCCTTAAGGGCATGAAATGATGCAGATCCTTTTGTATTCGAACGACAATATCACATTTCAGATATCTTCATATAGACCCCAAAGGATCTGAAAAAGTATTACGAGCGCGTACACTTCTCTACTGACATGCAATGTTTGAAAACAAATCTCAATAATCCTTCATAATCACTAAATAATTAAGAAGTAAATATTTTGTATTGCCGCAAACACAAACCTTTGTTCGACTCTTAATAATTATATAACCACGAAATTAATGTTGAAGAAAAAAGAAATGATACGGAACCCAACGTTTAATGCAAACCCGATACGGAAAGGGTCAGTATAATTTAGTAAAATTGGAGTGTGTCTGCAGACATACAGTTACATTTTAATTAAATCATACCTATTCAATATAAACTGATGGATAGTTTTAATTTAATAATCTATCATTTTATATATATATATATATATATATATATATATATATATATATATATATATATATATATATATATATATAGAACACAGTACACAAAATAAAAAAGAACCATAATATGGACCAATTGTATATTAACCTCTTTGTTCTTCAACAGTTTTACCCATGGCTAATTGAACTAATTGATGCAGGCATCCCATGTCAACTAAAGGCTTTTTATTAGCATCATTTCGGGCCAGACGGCGGACGCCTGAAACAAATTATATATATATATATATATATATATATATATATATATATATATATAGTCACACTAGTGCTTCACTACTTGACTATACTCTTTACAAACCATAGACATGTGTGTTTATTCCGTAGCCCCTGAGTAATGTCATTATTTACATATATACATATATTACTACCTTCATTTGCAAGAAAAAGTATGTAAACTTCCTGTACGTACTATGCAGTATTGCGAGTCGTACTAGTTCAATCAACACTGCATAGCGCATTTTGTCTTGACATTTAAGTCCAGCAGGAGGGACAAGAAACCAGGCTTCTTACTAGAAATTAAATAGTGTTACATCAAAATTTGAATTCCCCAGACTTACAAGTTTGTTCTTCTGCGAATTAAAACTGTTTCATTTATCGGCAAGCTTTTCGAATAGCTGGTGATCGTAACAAGTTAGAAAAATATTGTTTGGATCACATTTAATGAGGGAAAATAACTGATCAGTAAGAAAAATAAGAGAAGAGCAATATTTCCTCCAACCGACCTTGCAGCAAAGACGTGCCATCTATTTGGTTTTAAATTAGATTTGCTGTGCAGTCTAATGCCTAAAATTGATTAAAATCTTTCTTTCCTTCTTTCTTTCTTTCTTTCTTTTCTTTCCTTCTTTCTTTCTTTCTTTATTTTTCTTTCATTCTTTCTATCTTTCTTTCTTTCTTGTTTTCTTTCTGTATGTATGTATGCATGTATGTATGTGTGTGTGTGTGTGTGTGTGTGTGTGTGTGTGTGTGTGTGCGATTCAAGGTCCCTTAGCACAGTACTGGCAATATTGTGACTCATTGCTAACTATTTATATATTATTTATTAAGTATCAGTGTTAAACATGGAAAATATCACGAAGAATTAAGGACCTACCGAATCGTGCATAAATGTAGTAATAGACAGTTGACACTACCTGGATTTGTCGAATGAGCAAATCAGGCGTCTTTATTAAATATTATTTTCTTTATTTTCTTTATTGGCAGTGCTTGTTATTATTAAATCGATATTGAAGTGAAAATGGGGAGGATCGACGGTCTTAATTTCTAATTGGTTTTATATTTTAAGTTTTAACTAATTTTGTGAGAATGGGAGTTAAAATCGAAGAATATATCTTTGAAGTGTAATTATGTAATAATTTCAATCAATAAAAAAACCACAGAGCATAATATGCACACATTATGTAGATACGGGGTTTTGTAAAATTTAACCCCGCTATATTTTTTTGGTTCTGTAGGCATGGGCATCAGCTACATAGGTCAATGGGCGTCACTTGACCCGCCGGGAAACATTCTGCAAATATATATAAAACTTCAGACAAGTTTAATCATGCAAGTGAAGCTGAAAATGTCACAAGATTCTGTTCAGGACACTTAGTAAATATTACCTTTAGTTTCAGACTTCTTACTATACTAATGCTACAACCGGTTTCGGCCGTGACTGACTGCCCCCCTCCCCACCCGATCCCTTTCAATAAATGTTGGCGCCCACGGCTGTTGCTGGTTCCCCAATTGAGTTACAAATGTAAGTGCTTTTGTATAATATAGTTGTCACTTACAAACTGCATAAATATGCATACAAAATATTTTAAGCTCTGTTCAGTGACTTATGGTATATATTCCACTAATTTTCAACGTATATTTTCGTTAAAAATGTTTCTTGGGCATGCTACAAAATACATAAATATGCAAATCACATATTTTCAAGCTTTGTTCAGTGACGTATGGTATACATTCCACTAATTTTTAACGTACATTTTAGTTGAAAAATGTATCTTGGGGATGCTTCTGACACGTATCATTTTTACCAACTGTAAAATTGATTTTAGAAAAGAAAAACAATGAAAAAGCTGTCTAACATTCTAATGAGGTCTGTGGAATACATCGAACTCACATAATCCACATTCCTTAGCTGACCATCCAATATAGTAATGATCGCCACTTTTCAAGGCCATCCCAAGTGTCCTTAGAAGAAGTTCTATGACGTCATGCTTGTTCTTGAGAACTTCACTCTGTTCCTCATCAATTATATTTGCAAGAGTGGCAAGAGTAATGAGACGTATTTCGTCATCGTCTGCGTCCAAATATGGAGTAATGGTGGCCACAATATCATGGCTGCGGAGGCATGAAATGGTTTGGTCCACTTGGGAGACATTGTAAATTATGGTCAAGGCTCCTTCGATGAAATCTTTATATTGGATCTGCAATGATTCGGAAAATTAATAATGAAAGCATACTGTATTACTGATGCTTAAATAGATTCTATTTTCACACATTATGACATAGATCACGTCAATCTACCCTACACACACGATTTTGGCTCTTATTGGTGAAAAGCCACTGTGCATGCGCAACTCATGTGACTTAATCAGTTGGCATAAAACGTATTCGACAAAACAAGGAGTCTGTGACCTATATTAACCACGTGCCCAAAGCGATATAAACACCGTTTCCATAAGATAATGCTTTACACGATTCTTTAGAAAGATAATGATATTCATGGTAAGTTTACAGTCAGGTCTACATTATTAATTGTGGCAATACTACAAATGTCTGTACTGCTACACAAATAGGATATTTCTACAGGTGTATATGTTCTGCTGCAGATAATACTTTCTGTTAAAGAAAAGTATTTTAGACTGGCATATAATATTTTGTAGAAGGTAGCATGTTGTTTTGAAAAAATACCATATGATATAATGGTAAACATGTACATATCGTTCCGTATGGTATTTCAAAAGAATCTTTATCTGCTCGAGTTATTTGTTGTTGTTGTTGTTGGGTTTAACGCCATTTTTCAGCACACGATAGGCTATACATGGCGGCCAGTATTATTGGTGGAGGAAGAACCCGGGAAAACCACCGGAAAAGAACCACCGACCCACGAGAAGCTACCGGCAAACTTTCTCACATAACTACATTAGCCGAATATTACACTCGAACCCACGCAGACAAAGGTGAGATGGCAGTGATCCGTAACGGAGAGCGCTTTAGACCACTCGGCCTCTCGGGTTATTATTTTGTTACATGGTTGCAGTGTATGCAAAGTTACAAAAACATAATAAACTGCTG
The DNA here is from genome assembly GCA_030141615.1 of Unio pictorum. Classification (NCBI taxonomy): domain Eukaryota; kingdom Metazoa; phylum Mollusca; class Bivalvia; order Unionida; family Unionidae; genus Unio; species Unio pictorum. Next base: position 2,468,257 of record JARLTB010000121.1, on the reverse strand, counting down.
TTTCTTTCTAGTGCATCGTACCAATTTATCAAAGTGACCCAAAATGTGTTAAATTCGAATACATATTAAGAAATTATTGATCGGTTGATTAACTAAGGAATAATCTCAGAAAAACAACAAAGTCAGGTTGGTAAAAAATGTCATGATGTTAGAGTTTGCAAAACAAGGTAAAGGGAGAAACGTTGAGTACCGATATCAGTAATAGGGGACGATCTGGTGACAATAGAAAATCCAGTCAAAAAGGGCTTGGGACATTCTGGTGACAAGATTTCTAGCGACAATGGAAATCCTACTCAAAAAGGGCATGGGACCTTCTGGTGACAAAAGGTCGTGGGACCTTCTGGCGACAAGGGAAATTTAACATGGGAATATTATTTGGGACCTTCTGGCGACAAGGGAAATTTAACATGGTGGGTCTGTATAGCGTCAAGGGAAATTGAACATAGTGGGACTATCTAGCGACAAGGGAAATTGAACATGGGGAATATTATTTGTATTTGTATATGGGTCTGTCTAGCGACAAGGGGAAAATTGAGGCAAAGAAAGCAAATGTCTTTTCGAGGTATATGAGTGGCCCTGAAAACAAGCCACACAATCTCCTATCAAAACAGAAGGTAAGGAAATTAAAATCACACAATCTCCTATACACACAGAAGGAAAGGAAAACAAAGCAAGGATAATTAAGAAAATCATACATTCTATGTGAAATATGTTCATTGTTTTCATTCATTCATCAATTTAATAAAAAGATAGTGTTCTATTTATTCTCGACTGACTTCGTCACATATCTCAAATTTAAAGGATGTCCTTTGTTTCTCAGCACACGCTACAAACAATGTTGCCAGGTTGTAACAAATCTAAGTCAAAGGGAAAAAAAGCATCACCAAAATATGCTTTCTTCTATCGACAGTCTAAGATGTGTATTTTGATTTGAAATTCAAAGTTAACCATAGGCAGGGTTATAAAGTGCAATGTCACTCGCGTCAATCATTGTTACATTGTTACAATTCTTCCGAACGTGTGTTTTGGTTCTGGTATTTTTATTTCAAAGCTAGCCATAAGCAGGGTTATACAGTGCAAGATAACTCGCATCATTCTTGAAATAGTTTTGTATTTGTTTCCTTTCTAAAAAAAACGGTAGATCTCATGCTTAAAATAAATTTCCGTGACACATTGCAGTGCAAAAAATAAAGATACAGCTCTGATAACTGATAACTGATAATTTTATTTCATCTAACGATTTACTGATTGACTATTTGTAAGGGTGTAGCGTTTGAAAAACAAATTACATGACAAACGAAAATTATGGTGGCTACTGATTAAAATTTTGGAGAGGTATCTTCAAACGGGAACATAAACCATTAGGATTTCAATCAAACGTACTACGACGGAGAGAGAGAGAGAGAGAGAGAGAGAGAGAGAGAGAGAGAGAGAGAGAGAGACTATGTTATACCTACTTTTTGTTTTATCGACAGTCTAAGATGTGTATTTTGATTTGAAATTCAAAGTTAACCATAGGCAGGGTCATAAAGTGCAATGTCACTTGCGTCAATCATTGTTACATTGTTACAATTCTTCCGAACGTGTGTTTTGGTTCTGGTATTTTTATTTCAAAGTTAGCCATAAGTGTCATGAATGAAATAGTTTTGTATTTGTTTCTTTTCTAAAAAAACGGCATATCTCATGCTTAAAAAATTTCCGTGACACATTGCAGTGCCAAAAATAAAGATAAAGCTCCGATACCGGAATTGTACAAGTTTGTCAACTCAAGATTTTATTTCATCCAACGATTTACTGATTGACTATTTGTAAGGGTGTAGCGTTTGAAAAAAAAATAACATGACAAACAAAAATTATGGTCCCTACTGATTAAAATTTTGCAGAGGTATCTTCAAACGGAAACATCTACCATTAGGATTTCAATCAAACGTATTACGACGGAGAGAGAGAGAGAGAGAGAGAGAGAGAGAGAGAGAGAGAGAGAGAGAGAGAGAGAGAGAGACTATGTTATACCTACTTTTAAAAAGAATCAGGACACTTCCGCTTGTTTTTGTGGTATATTTTCCCTTATAAAAATTCAAAGAAACACACATCCCACTTAGAAAATAAATTCGATAGGAAAGGTCCACGATTTTAAAATATCACCAGAGTGAACCGATGACAAATACGACTAAAATAGTTAATTTAACAATGTGTTATTGATGATTTTATTTAACTGTATGTTTGTGCATAACTTTGTACCAGATGATTTCACAAACGTTACCATTATATCGCTACTAAAAAGGCAAAATTGGTAACATAGCGGACAAAAATAACTTCAGACCTATAGCTCTTACGACTATTATTTCAAAAATATTTGAATGCATGATTCTGCATAGATGTGAAGTTACGATCTCTGATAATCAGTTTGGCTTTAAAAAGCAGCATTCAACCGATTTATGTATATATGCTTTTAAGAAAGCTGTCAGCTATTATGTAGAACATGGCATCTCAGTGTTTGCATGTTTTTTTAGACTCTAGCAAGGCATTTGATAGGGTCAATCACTGGACACTCTTTAAAAAGTTGATTGATATTAAAATACCTGTCTACATAGTTCATACTTTAGTTAACTGGTATGGGAAACAGTTGTATTGTGTGAGATGGGGAAGGGTAATATCCAGCGCTTGGAATGTAACCAATGGGGTGAGGCGGGGGGGGGAATTCTGTCCACCTTGTTATTCAATATATATATATATATATATATATATATATATATATATATATATATATATATATATATATATATATATATATAGACGAGTTAAATCGTAAGCTCAGTCAGTGTAACGTAGGGTTACGTCTGCCACCAAATGTGTTTTTTCTTAACAATTTCAGTTTTGCTGATGATATGTCATTGATAAGTCCTTCTAGAGCAGGTGTAAGGAAATTATTAAAGATATGTGAACAATACGCATTTGAGAATGATATAATGTATAATACAAAAAAATCAGTATGCATGGTCTTTCAGACAGCTTCTTTCAAATTACCATCTCCTCCCCTTGTATATGTTAACGGCAATGCTCTTATCTATGTCAACACTTATACGTATTTGGGTCATATTTTGGAATCCAATCGGTCGGATAATGAAGATATGATGAGACATTACCGATCTCCGTGTACTAGAACAAACATGCTTCTGCGTAAATTCAAGAATTGTTAATTGCATATCAAAATTAGATTATTCAAATCTTATTGCTGCACGACGTATTGCGCTCCTCTGTGGACAAACTTTAGTGAATGTACGAAAAGAAAACTAGTTATTGGTCATAATAATAGTCTTCGTTTTCTATTAGGTCTTCCAAGGTTGAACAGTGCATCCAACATGTTTGTTAGCTATAATGTATTCAGTTTTTATGAAATGATGAGAAAGTATGTATTCTCAATGTTGACAAGAATATCTAATACTAAGAACTGTATTTTGAAATCTCTTTGGAACTATGACATTCATGTAAATTCTCATATTATTAGTAGATGGAACAGATTACTCCTTAAATGTGTCATTTAATTTTTATTATTAATAATGCATGACGCAGTTAGTAGTTGCAGATGTTGCTGTATATATATATATATATATATATATATATATATATATATATATATATATATATATATATATATATATATATATATATATATGTATATATGTGTATATGTGTGTATGTATGTATTTTTAATGTATTTTTATTTTAATGTAAAGGTATGGACTTTGTAGTCTGAATTTGAAATATAGAATTCTTATCTTATCTTAATCCAAATACGCTGTGATGTATTTGACTCTAAAAGTGACATAATTTCCGTGGGATCGCCCAGGGTACGATTGTTTTTGCTTTAGTTTTACTTCTTTTTTATATAAATAATCTAGCGGTGAAACACGACCTATCTCGAAACTAGGTGAAGAGCTACTGAAGTCAATTCGAAGTGAACGCGGTAAGAAAATTAGTCTAGCCAATGAAATTTGTATGATGAGTGATGCAATGTTTTGTACGAAGGTAGTATGGCAAAATAATAAATACGCTCTCAAGTTGTTCCCATTGCAGTGCAGACTGGAATGTGAACTTAAATCCCTCCGTTGTGTATTGTAACATTTCTTCTTACCACATCAACTACTGAATGATCACAGTACTCGTACCATTTCTTTTTACCACATCAGCTACTGAACGGTCACAGTATTGGTTCGCATTTTGAAACTGACAATTTATTTGTATCTCACTTAAACATTTTGACGTACACACTCACATCGGTATAGTTAGGAGTGGTGCAGTATTAAGTGGCATGGTTTTTTGTTTCTTTTTTTTCTTCTTTTCTTTTCAAACTTGTGAATCTGGGATTTGAACGAATTAACGAAGCAAGTTCAGTGAACCTCAACGATAAAAACCCAGGTTGTCTGTCTAATGATGTGAATATTTACATCAAAAACAATATGACCTGCAAAACACAAAGATATAAGGCAAGCATAATTAGAATGAACACAACAACAACTAACTACAGTAACAAAGAGATGTTTTTCTTCACGTCCGCGTAACTTAGAATTTCAATACTCTTTCAAGACAAACTTGGTATCCTTTTGTGAGCGTGAAATTAAAATACTGAAGAAACGTAAGCGCTTTGCTATAGACTATAGTATAGATAATTTCAGCAACAAACTAAACAACATAAATACCGTTACAAGAATAGAAAGCCCGAAATCGTCTATTAAAACAGAAATGCGTTTTAAAAAAATAATTAAAGATTATCGATGGCTAAGCAATAAAACCGAATTAAAGAAAGGCAATGACATTTATATATAGGCCTTTCACTTTGTATACGGATGTAATCTGCCATGTATTAACAGCTTGAAAAAGGTATACGCAAAGAGAAACCTCATTTCAGGGAAAATACACATATCAAACGAAAACATGCAATTTACTATCCACACACGGGTAAGCAGCTAAAACAAACCACATAATTTACTATCCAATATCACACCATCTTCCATCCACATACACACGGGTAAGCAGCTAAAACAAACCACTTAATCTACTATCCAATATCACACCATCTACCATCCAAACACACGGGAAGGCTGCCAAAACAAAACATACAATTTACTATCCACACACGGGCAAGCATCTAAAACAAACCACATAATTTACTATCCAATATCACACCATCTACCATCGACACACACACGGAGATGCAGCTAAAACAAACCACACAATTTACTATCTAATATCACACCATCTACCATCCACACACACGGGGAAGCAGCCAAAACAAAACATACAATTTACTATCCACACATAGGTAAGCAGCTAAAACAAACCACATAATTTACTATCCAATATCACACCATCTACTATCCACACACACACACGGAGAAGCAGCTCAAACAAACCAGATAATTTACTATCAATATCACACCTCTACCATCCACACACACACGGGGAAGCAGCCAAACAAACCACAAAATCTACTATCCAATATCACAAAATCTATCATCCACACACGGGAAGCAGCCAAAATAAAACATACAATTCACTATCCACACACGGGTAAGCAGCTAAAACAAACCACACAATTTACTATTTAATATCACACCATCTACCATCCACACACATGGGGAAGCAGCCAAAACAAAACATACAATTTACTATCCACAAACGGGTAAGCAGCCAAAACAAACCACATAATCTACTGTCCAAAATCACACCATCTACCATCCACAGACACACGGTGAAGCAGAAAAAAACAAAAAACACTATTTACTATCCAATATCACACCATCTCCCATCCACACACACACACACTCACACACACACACTCACACACACACACACACACACACACACACACACACACACACACACACACACATACGGAGAATCAGCCAAACAAGCCACAAAATCTACTATCCAATATCACACAATCTATCATCCACACACGGGAAGCAGCCAAAATAAAATATACAATTTACTATCCACACACACGGAGAAGCAGCCAAAACAAAACATACAATTTACTATCCACACACGGGTAAGCAGCTAAAACAAACCACATAATTTACTATCCAATATCACACCATCTTCCATCCACACACACACACACACACACGGGGAAGCAGCCAAAACAAACAACATAATTTACTATCCAATATCACATCATCTACCATCCACACACACACGGGGATGCATCTAAAACAAACCTCATAATTTACTATTCATTATCACACCATCTACCATCCACACACACACGGAGAAGCAGCCAAAACAAACCACATAATCTACTATCCAATATTACACCATCTACCATCCACACATACGGGGAAGCAGCCAAACAAGCCACACAGTTTTCGCTATCCAATGTAACACCATCTACCACCCAGACACACGGGGAAGCAGTCAAACAAACCACACGTTACTATCCAATATCACACCATCTACCATCCACACACACACGGGGAAGCAGCCAAACAAACCACATAATCCAATATCCAATATCACACTATCTATCATCCACGCACGGGAAGCAGCCAAAATAAAACATACGATTTACTATCCACACACGGGAAGCGGCCAAAACAAGCCACATAATCTATTATCCAATATCATACAATCTACCATCCACAAACGGGGAAGCAGCCAAAATAAAACATACAAATTACTATCCCCATACGGGAATCAGCCAAAACAAACCACATAATGTACTATCCAATATTACACTATCTATCATCCACACACGGGAAGCAGCCAAACCAAAACATACAATTTACTATCCACACACGGGGAAGCAGCCGAATCAAAACGGTTTAGTGTTGGAAATGGTTGGATAGTTTGATGTGAGGGATAGAAAGAAGTCAAAGAGCATCTATAATTTAAAAAAATGTAAAACAAACGACAGACGCATTGGTTTCAAAAGACATGTTTTATTCAAATAAGAAACAACAAACAAAACGCAATTTTTTTCAACTAACAAACATTGTTTCCAAGAAGCAGTGTACAAACTACGGTTCGAAAGGTAATAAAATTCCCAAGTATCCATTTTTATGTGGCCTTATTTTCCTCACAGGTGATGATAAGTCATCAATTCGATCCAGACTTTTTGCTTGAAAAGGTCTGTCAAGTAACTGTTTCTTTGCTTCGTCTCCTTAATCTTGGCCAAGAGAGCTTCGATGTGATCAATTTCTCGAGCAAACAATGGAGGAGAGGAATGATCACGCAAGTCTTTATACCACTGAAGTAACATGGTTTCTTCTGAGATGAGACTCCAAGCTTCGCTCAGATAATCGTCCAATTTTTCTTCTTGATTCAAAGTCATACATTTATCGTGTTGAATATGACTGGGATGATCGTTTTGACATCCATAACAATCTTTCTAAATCATGTCCCTCATTTTATCCTCTAAGTGTTTGGCAAAACAGGTGACTAAATGTTGTTCCTGTTCTGGCCATCTCGACTGCATTATCACTACTTCTTCTTTTTGGTCTTGGTGATTTGCTTTCTCGTAACTTCCCATTCCATTTCCATTGATTCTCCACTGTTCAAAGAAGGACAAGGAGCTTACATAGTTTCTAATAATCTAGAATGACTTCTCTCAAACTGTTGATTTCTATGGTATTATCAAATTCAGCATACAGAATGACATTCACCGTTTCTTCAAGAGCCCCTGAATACTGAAGTTCCACACGCAGTTACCCAGATTTTAAAGGGTGTAAATGTCCCTGATCTCTGCCTTGGTCTGGAGTGGAATCAAAAGCCCACAAAGTGTAACCTCCTGCATAGTTGTCGTAGGAAATACCGTGACTGGTGTTGGTTCCTAACTGTACTGTGGATTCGTACAGCAACAAGTACGATCTCAAGTAATTCTTCTGGGCAAAGTCGGGTTCGAAGGGTCGGGTACACAAAGTTTTGCAATCGCGACTAACTTCGATTTTGGATACTTTGCAGTGCTTAAACTGGAAAGGATTTTGATCGCGGGTACCGTTGAGGGCTGCATTGCTGACGATACCAAAGAATACACGTTTGGGTAACTGTCTTTGGATCTTAGATCGGAGTCCAGTAACAATGGTGAAAGTTTTTAATTCCACGCATCGTATCGGATACTTGGCAGTCCTTCTGCTCAAAGTGTGACTGATATCATTTCCCACTTTAGCTAACACTTCCACACGACTCACATATAACCTGGCTTCTTGGATAATGGTTTTGTATTCGTTGGCATGAGCCATCAAATGGAACGCAGTACTGCTATGATTCAGTCTCAAGCAAATATCCACACCGATCAGCAAATACTTCTCTTGAAACCACATGTCCAAATGCAAACGATCGAAAAGTTTTGAACTACGTCCTTGCAGAATTTTCTTTCGACGCTCGTTAAAACCCACATTGTGAGGATCGTCATCTACGGTCAAGGCTGTGTCGTTAAACTTATTTGCGTTGTCAGGTTTCCATCCCACGCAAGCATCTAAATGAGTGTTCTTGGCTTCTTTTCCGTACGTCAAGAGATTTTCGAGGTACGATCGGTAAGTGTAAGTATCCATGCTACTGCTCACCAGTTTGTTATTCATGTACAAATCCACATCGCTGAACATGGAATGCATGAAATTGTTCATGGGAGCTACTCGGGAATCGGTAAATGGAATATTTTGTCCTAGATTTCCTTTTATAGTAATGTTGACACTGTCAAAATACGACTTACTGACAGGCAAATAATGAGGATGTACAAATTCGCGGTGAACATGATAGGCATTTCAACCTTCCTCGTCAGCGATCATGGCAGAATCCACTTTGAAAGTAATGACACGCTTTAACGGTACAGAGGTGTGTCCCACGACGTTATACTCCACCACGTCGGAGTACACAAATATCAAGTTGAGTCCTTGGTTCATTTCTACAGGGAATCAAAAATATTTTGCAAAATCGAAGTTACTAGTTATGGCTGGTATTTCTTTTTTCTTGACCATCCTGAAGTCTCCACCCAAAATAACATACAATTCAGGACAAAAGGTAATGGCCATTATTTTATCCTCTGAAAATTTGATCATTAGTCTATGAGCCACGTTATGGTACTCAAAGGTAACACTTTTTTGGCTTTCTCCATGTCTTTACCAAACAAAGTATTGAACCTGGTTACAATCGTATTCACTAAATGTTGATACTAAAGTAATAACCTTCAGGAATGGTTAACAGATAGGTGGACCATTTAGTTTTGGGGTCCTGTGTTTTCATCGGGTCACTGACAGTGATGCATTCGTCTAAGATTTGTTGCAATTGCTCGTCATACACTTCTACTGAAAAACTGTTTTGATTTTCCACGATGTTTTGGATTTGTGTCGGGTGTATCATTTCCATTATCAAGCCACATCCCAAATGAGCATCTTGATCCAAATGAATGACTTGTGGTAATTTAGCCATGTAACAGCACAACTTGTTGTTAGGAAACACCTCCATTGAACTGTCACTGGGTAACGTTAAGTAATATTGGTTAATAGTGTTGTTCATAATTCCAAAGTTTTCCTGTCCGAGGGGACATTCGAGGTTAAAGGAGTGTCTAAAAGAGGATTGTGATTGACGGGGTGACTGTTAGGAGAATGACTGACGTTGGACGCAAGGCTCCCAATATTATTACTGTTTTCCCGTTGTAAGAGTATTTCAGGGAAGTATTGGGAACAAGATAACCGATGCAACTGCTGAGTAAAATGATCCATAATTGTTTGTCTCCTTGTTGCAAACTCAAATTAGCTATGGCTGCACCGAAGACACAATACACCACAAAGATTTGACAGAAAAAGACGATTTGGGTTTTAGGGACACGTTCTCCACACCACACCCACAAGGGTTGCTTTTGTAAATCTTGCAGAGAAGAACTGGCTGAAGGAGTAGTCACTGTGGTAGCTGAAGCTGTATTGAAGGGTATGATGGTCACTTCTTTTTTATAGTCGATGACTTGCGAAGCGTCAATCCAAGAATCAAAACTGTGAGGATATCCTTTCCAACGTACTTCGACTTCTTTGACATGCTTTTTACCTACTTTACGGGTTCTTCGTTCGAGAATGCTTTCAATGTCGAAACGTCGTCTTCTTTTTTGGTGACACGTTGTAACTCAGGCAAGTAAAACGTTCCTTTTAATACTTCTCCTTTCTTGTCTTCCAATTTATAGAAGCCAGGATGACGATCACGCACTTGTCCAGTAACATTAAACAATTCGGTGGTCCAGTTCGGTAAGTAACCTTTGTCGAAAGTGCGTTTGGTTGTACCAATGCGAACCCTATCTCCTGGGGTTAACACTCCACCTTTCTTGGGGACAGCCATCGTCCGGTACGTACCAAACAGACGCTCAAATACAGTCACATCGTTTTCGGGTGTCACATCTTGTGTGGAAATTCGAATGCTTCTACGGTACGATTGATTGTAGGCTTGGGCTAAATGCAGTAAGACGTCGATGTACTTGAGAGAGTGTTGATGCGTAAAATATTTCCACATGCGTTCTTTCAAGGTACGTTGAAAACGTTCCACGATGCTAGCTTTGATTTCAGGATTTTCGGTGGTAAAAAGTATGAATGTCACGTTTCCTTAATTCTCGTTGGAAAGCTTTGTTCAGAAATTCGGTGATTTTGTCTGTTTGCCATCGAAGAGGGTGACGACCACTTTGTTTCAACACCAGTTGCAAAAAAGCTCGTACTAGCTCTCCGCTTGATTTGGAAGTCAATGGTACGACCCATGCAAATTTAGAAAAGACGTCGATGACACAAAACAAAATATTTGTAGCCGCGATAGTAGGTGGTTAAATGAGAGACAACAGTTAAATCTGCTTGCCATTGATGATCGATGCCTTCCACTTGAGACTTCTGTGAAATTTTCGTCGAATGGCTTTGTGTAAAGTGTACGTAGATTGTTCTTGTAACCATCGTTGTACTTCACGTAAACGGAGCTTTTTCAGGTTTTTTTAGCAGCACGACATACTTTCTGAATACCTCCGTAACCTGCAAGGTGGGCTGGATCGTAGTAAATGCTGGCTAACACCTCCATGGTTTTGTTAATAAGGTACCCACTCTTCGATAATACTGCTTTTGGTGGGGCGAAATTGGGGTTATTTGGAAACGGTGTTACGTGTCCGATGTGCTACAGGAGTAAACGTCGAGGGTACTGGTGGTGGTGGTGGTGGTAGTGGAGGTAATGGGATAGCTTTGGTCTTCTTTTATTTTCTCATTTCTGGTTTCCTTTATTTCTTTATCACTTCTGTCGAAGGAGGAGTGGCCATCATCTTTTTAAAGTTTTGAGTTCTTCTCTTTGGGGAGTGGGGGAAGGGGTCAACAAGGAAGCTGCAATCTTGCTCGGAATGAGAGTGGCGGTGTGTGTTTTTAAAATATCATGGGGTTCTTCTTTCTTGTGTAATGGTGGGTCTACGTCTGTATTGTCCGCTGTAGAAAGTAATGGCAACGGACTATTCATTAGAGCCTTAAAATCGGCCAGAGTGAGTAGATCTGTTTGTTCCACAGCTTTTCGATGAAAGAGTTGCAGTCGTTTCAAGAGTTGGCCGTACTTTTGCGATTTTTCGGTTTCGGACAAATCGTGGCGCTGCATCAAGTATTGCAATTCGTGTTATAATTGGGATATCTCGCTCAAATCAGGATTGGGTGGTAAATGGGGGGGGGGTCGTTGTTCTTGCCAACGATGATATTCCATTCATCGTTTGTAAGGGACCAAAGTCAGTTTTCGTCCTTCCATGGACTTCCAAAGGTTATGTCTGAGATCGTTGTGCTCCATAGGGCAATTTTATCTTCTGGAAGGATCATTTATATTTCTACCCATTCCTTGGGGTATCCCTTGGGACATCCCTTGAGTCATCCCTTTTGTCACCCCTTTTATCAAACCTGGTATTAAGCCTGTCAACAAAGGAGCAAGAAAGGGTAAAAATCCACCGCGTTGCACCAACAACTTTTTCTTTTGACGGACGGGTATTTTCTTTTTGACCACTTGACGAAGAACGTGTCGATGTTTGCCTAAGCATTTTTTCTGGTGTGGAGACAAAGGTATCGTGCCTTTCAAGACATTCAAACAACATTCGCACACGGTATCTATGATATCTTTGGAGGCCGTTTTAAGGATTTGTTTTCGCATGGGTGGAGAGGCTTTGGACAGGACGGTCAACACGTCTCCGTGTTTGGCTAAACGAGGAGGTAGTCCTTTCCTTTTCTTTCCCTGGTGGGGTGAAAAAGAATATTTTCTGCGAAGTGACATCTTTGCTTGTTCGTTCCAGAAATACACTGCCGTCAAAGACTTGGTACACACACTCTTTTATCTTCTTTTCTAGCGCTTCGTCAAAAATGTAACGATGTCTTTCCCAAAATCGCCAAAGTAACCTCCTTTTTGGTGATTCCTCTTTTTCTTTAAACGACTGCGTCTTTTTAGGGGATGACGTCGATGTTTGGCTAAGCGTTTTGTAGGATGACGAGATTGTCTTTTTCCTTTTCCTTTTTGGACAGAAGAACGGCGATGGTTGTGGTGTGAACGTTTTTGAGGAGACACTATTGGGTGTTCAGAAGTGGCACAGAAAATACTGATTTACGTTGTTGTCCTCAAGTCATTTTTATACTGGAATGCGACGCCACTGATTATCTTTCCGTCGTATCAATTTCATGACAGGTAACACACGTCGTGAAGGGGTTCGTAACGGACTAAAACGGGACAGTTTTTGTTTGGACAAATCAAGTAAACTCTTTAACATGCCAGATCTTTTTTGGACTTTGACTTTGTGGGCAGGTACTTTGTGAGCAGCTGCTACTGCCGCTAATGTGGAAGAGTGTGTCACCGGTGGAGGAGACGTTTTGGGAGACGCAGATTTCCAATGTTTCATCAAATTAGGAAGAACGTGTGTCAAATTGGATTTGGCTGGTATCACCCGCAATGGAGAAGTGGAAGAACCTCAGGCTACTGGAAACGCGGTCACTGGTGATGCAGGTCGTGGTTTACGAAGGTAAGGTTGCGTCCTGGCCAAAGTACCTCTTTTGCGGGTGATAGCTTTTTCCTGTGGACTTTTCTTTTTCTGTGTTTTGGTCTTGACACCATTGTTCTTTTTCTTAGGGGCTCGTTTGGCTTTTTTTTTCTTGAGGTGATCTTTGGGAGCATTGGGATCCCATTTTAAAAGGGAACTAATGATGACACCTCCTAGAGAACCACTACCTCCAGGTTTCAATATGATTTGCTTTTTGATTTGAGTGTCGATGCAAGGATTGGCCAGTTGCGTCAAGGCTACTTTGTTTCTGTCAAAAAAGCGTTTGGTTTGAAGGGGAATGTGAATGATACCTTGTAGTATTTGAGTGCTGTAACCGTAAACCATCGTAAGACTTCTTTGAGACTGGCTTCTAAGACGTGAGCACGTATTTGTGGATTTTTTGTTCGCAACTGATACCGTACAAAGCCCGAATCAATTTGATGGGAAGATGAGACTGAAGGGACGTCATGGTGACGATGTATGAGATAAGGTCAAAGTGACCGAGGTTTTTATAGATTCAGGACGTGTACACGACAGGTCCTCCGTCTTGGCACCAGTCGTGGAACAAATGGGTACGAAAACGCAAATAATCGCGAGTGGTGGGTTTTAAATTTTCGAGTAAATATGTGTGTGGAGTTTGAGTGGCATCATCGTACGCATGAGTCAGCCAATGTGTTCCTAACTGCTTGCCTAAGACTTGCACTTGCGATTTATCTCGAGGACTTTTCAACAAGACCACGGAATGAGCATTGAGACTAATGGTACGATGGGTTTTACTTTGTTTAAATACATTTTGTGTAATGTAAATGACACTGGCATTACGATGATGCCCTTAACGCGTAAACCACAGTTTAATTTCTTCTTCGTCTTCTCATGTCGTCAAAAATGACCAAATGAGTTTGACTAGGGTCAGACACGATCCCATCGTCTTCTCTAGGAATGCCCTCCACAAACACAATGGAATCACCTTGACTTTCTTACAAGAGACTGTATGCAGATTGCCACTCTATATAACACCACACGATGCGTTGAACGATCGATCAAATGATAATTATAATTATCAAACGTTTGACAAATTCGGTTTTGCCTGAACCGCTTGGTCCAGCAATTAACATGTTCAAAGGATGACGAAGATACAAGGCCTCCCAACTAGCATGATCTAAGTGTTCGTCAATGACTTTGAATGTCGAAGAGGAAGGAGTAGAAATAGCAGAGATAGCCATAGTAGTGTAGGGTATGACACTATTGACACAAAAACAGACAAAAACAGACAAAACAAGAGGTTTTTATAATTTTTGTCAAGACACGTTTATTTCAATGCATGTTTAAATTCGAACAACACGAAAGACAAAAATACATAAAAGCCAAATGGATAAATACAGGAATAAAATACACATGGTGACGATTAAAGTGGAATATAAACAAGTCTCTGTACAACATCGTTTGGGTAACCAAGGTGTCCTGGAGGTAGTGTGTAGTGTTCTTATAGTCTCTACATTAGGTACAGTTACATAGGTGTCCTCTCGGAAGGGTCTTTGTGGGGGAATGTCCATGACAGTCCTGTCTTGAAAAGAGTGATTGTCCTCGGTGACAGATTCTTCTTATTATTCTTCTGGCTTCTACTGTCTTTGTAGGTATTGTTAGTAAAGTGTCCACAAGGAATCGACAGGTATACGAAATCCCAGAAAGCAAGTAACCAAAACGCACACTACACGTCGACCCCCAATGGATGGGACACAGTTCTCGTAATAAGTGTTCGTAATCCTCCACCGTGTGAATGTTCTCATTGATATTTCTCCACGGAATCTGTCTGATCACAAGTGATAAAGATTTTGGCATAGTAGTTCTATTTTATTATTCTTTATTGTCGAAGACCAAAAGTGTATAATCTGCACAGAATTATTTAAAATCTTTTCCAAAAGCGAAAGTGATTAACATAATGTGTAATTTCGGGCCACTGCCATTCAGGGTCACGGTTAAGAAAGATCAAAACATCTTCAGATGTAAACGGTCTTAATTGGAATCTGTGGAAGGTACACTTGATCCAGAGAAATCTGACACGTTGATTGATTTTTGTCACTTTCCTCTTGTGAATTTCACGACACAAAAGCTCTACAGGCACCCATTGAGATTTTTCTGTAGCAAGTCCCTGCCAAACTTCCTATTAGGTTTTCTCTTGCAATTTGTGTGGTGATCCTTGAATATTATGTTTTAAAGAGGATTTATATACTGGTCTAGGTTTGTCTCCAAGCCAAACTGGTTTGTTAAGCGACATGGTACAGTATTGTCACTTTCAATCACTAAATCCCACTAAAGGTAGGTAGTGACAATTCGGAGACCATCGAGCATGTTCCAGGTGCGAGGAATCCTTTTCCCAATGGTAATCCGGCTCTGGATAATTCTTCAGGAGTTGGTCCAGGTAGATATGTTGGTCAGTTTTCTTTGAAAGTTTGGAATCAACTTTTAAAGTTAAAGTATTCAGGCAAGCGCACAGGGAACGAATATTCGTCTTTCACAAGTTCATTTCGATACAGGTACGGTGAATTACCAGGAGGTTACTTTGGATTGAATGACATCCGTAGGATAGTAGCCGCATGGTCTCGCGCGGAGATGGCATTGCTTTTGCATCAAGAGTGATTGAGAAGGTACTGTGACGTTAGGACACGTACGTACTCTAGAAGTACGCTTCTCGACTACGATGTCTCATTCTCTCTGTCACTTTTACTTTGTCGCTGACCACGATGTCTACCAATAACTGTATTTCTTTATTTGATTTTTTTAAAAATATAAAATACTAGATCCATTTTTTTAAAAAAATCTACTCTTAGTTGACAGCAGCGACAACGACTTCTACTCTTACCACAATTGCTACACCTACAAAGGGGATCCTACCCGAGACCAAAGTATGAGACAGCGCAAGCAAGTTGTGAACTTTAGTGAATCTATATAAACAACAACTGTCAAGCCTGCTATTTTTTAATTCTGTCTGTGATAATAATTTCTGATATTTCACATTATTCCAAGTGGAAGGTTACAAACCGTAAAAAAATTATATGACTTTAGCTTTTGACACTTACACATACTTCTTTCTATCGAGTGATTAGTAGATTTGCGTTTTGGCTTCTGCCTGTGTGTGAATTTATGATTTGTTTTGATATGTGTATTTTCCTTGAATAACGTTTAGGTGTGTTCCCAAAACATAAAAAGAAGGAACAAATCTGAAAAAGTCAGTTTGAATTGAGGTTTCTCTTTGCGTATACCTTTTTTCAAGCTGTTAATACATGGCAGATTACATCCGCATACAATATCAAAGTGAAAGGCCTATATACAAATGTTATTGCTTTTCTTTAATTTTGTTTTATTGCTTAGCCATCGTTAATCTTTAATTATATTTTTTAACGCATTTCTTTTTTAATAGACGATTTCGGGCTTTCTATTCTTGTAACGGTATTTATGTTGTTTAGTTTGTTGCTGAAATTCTCTATACAGTAGTCTATAGCAACGCGCTTAAGTTTCTTCTGCATTTTAATTTCACGCTCACAAAAGGATACCAAATTTGTCTTGAATAAGTATTGAAACTCTAAGGTACGTGAAGAAAAACATTTCTTTGTTACCACAGTTAGGTGTTGTTGTGTTCATTCTAATCATGCTTGCCTTATATCTTTGTGTTTTGCAGGTCATATTGTTTTTGATGTAAATATTCACATCAATAGACAGACAACCTGAGTTTTTATCGTTGAGGTTCACTGAACTTGCTTCGTTAATTCGTTCAAATCCCAGATTCACAAGTTTGGAAAGAAAAAAAGAAAAAAAAAGAAACAAAAAGCCATGCCACTTAATACTGCACCACTCCTAACTATACCGATGTGAGTGTGTACGTCAAAATGTTTAAGTGAGATACAAAAAAATTATCAGTTTCAAAATGCGAACCAATACTGTGACCGTTCAGTAGCTGATGTGGTAAAAAGAAATGGTACGAGTATTGTGACCATTCAGTAGTTGATGTGGTAAGAAGAAATGTTACAATACACAACGGAGGGATTTAAGTTCACATTCCAGTCTGCACTGCAATGGGAACAACTTGAGAGCGTATTTATTATATTGCCATACTACTTTCGTACAAAACATTGCATCACCATTCATCATAAACAATTTCATTGGCTAGACTAATTTTCTTATCGCGTTCACTTCGAATTGACTTCAGTAGCTCTTCACCTAGTTTCGAGATAGTTCGTGTTTCACCGCTAGATTATTTATATAAAAAAGAAGTAAAACTAAAGCAAAAACAATCGTACCCTGGGCGATCCCACGGAAATTATGTCACTTTTAGAGTCAAATACATCACAGAGTATTTGGATTAACTATTTTGTGAGAACATTTTAGTTGTATTTGTCATTGGTTCACTCTGGTGATATTTTAAAATCGTGGACCTTCCTATGGAATTGATTTTCTAAGTGGGATGTGTGTTTCTTTGAATTTTTATAAGGGAAAATATACCACAAAAACAAGCGTAAGTGTCCTGATTCTTTTTAAAAGTAGGTATAACATAGTCTCTCTCTCTCTCTCTCTCTCTCTCTCTCTCTCTCTCTCTCTCTCTCTCTCTCTCTCTCTCCGTCGTAATACGTTTGATTGAAATCCTAATGGTAGATGTTTCCGTTTGAAGATACCTCTGCAAAATTTTAATCAGTAGGGACCATAATTTTTGTTTGTCATGTAATTTGTTTTTCAAACGCTACACCCTTACAAATAGTCAATCAGTAAATCGTTGGATGAAATAAAATCTTGAGTTGACAAACTTGTACAATTCCGGTATCGGAGCTTTATCTTTATTTTTGGCACTGCAGTGTGTCACGGAAATGTTTTAAGCATGAGATATGCCGTTTTTTTAGAAAAGAAACAAATACAAAACTATTTCATTCATGACACTTATGGCTAACTTTGAAATAAAAATACCAGAACCAAAACACACGTTCGGAAAAATTGTAACAATGTAACAATGATTGACGCGAGCGACATTGCACTTTATGACCCTGCCTATGGTTAACTTTGAATTTCAAATCAAAATACACATCTTAGACTGTCGATAGAACAAAGCCAATTTTGGTGATGCTTTTTTCCCTTTGACTTAGATTTGTTACAACTTGGCAACATTATTTGTAGCGTGTGCTGAGAAACAAAGGACATCCCTTAAATTTGAGATGTGTTAAGAAGTCAGTCGACAATAAAGATCACACTACCATTTTACTAAATTAATGAATGAATGAAAGCAATGAACATATTTCACATAGAATGTATGGTGTTCTTAATTATCCTTGTTTTGTTTCCCTTTCCTTCTGTGTGTATAGGATATTGTGTGATTTTAATTTCCCTCCCTTCTGTTTTGATAGGAGATTGTGTGGTTTGTTTTCAGGGCCACTCATATACTTCGAAAAGATATTTGCTTTCTTTGCCTCCATTTTCCCCTTGTCACTAGACAGACCCATATACAAATACAAATAATATTCTTCATGTTCAATTTCCCTTGTAGCTAGATAGTCCCACTATGTTCAATTTCCCTTGACGCTATACAGACCCACCCTGTTAAATTTCCCTTGTCGCCAGAAGGTCCCAAATAATATTCCCATGTTAATTTTCCCTTGTCGCCAGAAGGTCCCACGACCTTTTGTCACCAGACGGTCCCAAGCCCTTTTTGACTGGATTTTCCATTGTCACCAGATCGTCCCATATTACTACTACCGATGAATGTTGCAATGGCGATGACGACGTCATTGCAATATCAAGGAAATACAGTAGCTTTAGTAATGAAGATTACCAAGGGTAAATCAGTTAGGCCTATATTTTGGATTATTAATACAACAATAGCAACAAATATCGTATATGAGTATAAAAAAACTATATACAACCAGATAGAAAAAAAAATACGGTATATGAGTATAACGAAACTATATTCAACCAGATAGAAGAAAAAATACCGTATATGAGTATAAAAGACTATATACAACCAGATAGAAGAAAAAAATACAGTATATGAGTACAAAAAAGTATAAACAACCAGATAGAAGAAAAAATACCGTATATGAGTATAACGAAACAACATATAACCAGATAGAAAAAGAATATTTGACTCTATGTGATAAGTTTACTAAGATAATATATTTGATGGAAGAATCCATGGATTATCTTTTTAGGTTTAAACCCTCGGTTGAGATTATTAGACATGAATATGTAAAAAGATATTTACAAGTTAGTGCGCGACTTTGCTGTGAAACTTTAGTGGTACTTAGTAGTGGTGATTCGGACTTGGAAAGATAATTATGTAACGTTTACTTTAATACCAATAATTATAAAGGATTTGATCCGAGAAAGACGCGACGAAGCAATTAATTTCTTCACGAAGAAGTCAAGAGACTGAAGTTCTAACTGCAAAACGACGAGCGATCGAAATAGTTACAGAACAAACGTTCGACACACACACACACACACACACATAGAAATTTTCCGGAATAAATATAAGGCTGTATGCCCTGGAAGTGTGTTTGTTTGTTTATTTAGGATTTTTAACGTAGCTTTAAAAACAAATTCAGTCATATCGCTACAATGTCTGCTGTGAGGCAGTATATAGTGATGTCTAGCACTGGGGCATCATGCCGAAGCTGTTAGTACCATTTCTGTAAATCTTGGATACGAGTCGGCCGGGGACCAAACCCACGACCTCTCGCATCCGCGGTGGACGCTCTAACCACTGGGCAACAGGAGCGGTTTTTTTATATGGTGGCTTGAACCGCTTGTTACTTTTGTAACATCGTTAGCTCTAGGTTCCTTTACTGCAAATAAGAAATTCCTGAAATTTTCTCTTTGCTATGTGTAAATTATGCAACAGAACACGCCATTATGAATGCTTTGGTATGTGTAAATTATACAACAGAACACGCCATTATGAATGCTTTGGTATGTGTAAATTATACAACACGCCATTATGAATGCTGTAAACTACATTTACTAGATGCTAGTGTACCAAATTGGAATAGGGGACCCGAGTGACCGAGTGGTCAAACTCTCTCACCGTTACGAATCACTGCAATCTCACAGCTGTCTGCGTGGATTCGAGTCTCGGGCTCAGCCATTGTGGGTATGTGAGAAAGCTTACCGTTAGCTTCTCTTGGGTCGGTGGCTCTTCCTGGAGTTTTTCCGGGTTCTTCCTCCATCATTAATACTGGCCACTATGAATAGCCTATCTTGTGCTGAAAAATGGCGTTAAAACTTCTAACAATAACCAAATTGGAATAGGTTATCGACCATGTCTTAAATGCGACATCGGAGTCAAATAATCAGCTTTGTAGGCCACACCTATATGTTTCAGAGTATAATCGCGCCCATCGATGAAGATTGGTTAACACTTCTATTATCAAAGCTGACATTGTAAGACCAGCTCATGCTGTTTAAAACTGGACATAGAAGCAAATGATATAGTGCATTATATCAGTGTTTTTTATTTGTTAGAGCATAACAAATAAAACAAGTTATTGACGAACTTTCCAAATAAATAACGTTTTCCCTCATATATGTATGTATGTATGTATGTATGTATGTATGTATGTATGTATGTTCGTACGTACATTCGTACGTACGCATGCATGCATGCTTCTATGTATTGCACGCCTACTGTATGATTCAGTTAAGGCAAATTGCTCCTTACCGAACCGTTTGCGAAATGCAGGCATACTTACTTTATTAGGACCCCCGAATAATCCATGACAGGTTACAGTACAACAACAGAAACAATTTGAACGCAACGGCAATACCAATAGTTGGAAGGGATGTCGAAATACATGCATAATTAGTTTGTTTTTAAACGAAATAGATCAGTGATTGCATTGTAACAGACTCTTCAATAAAAGAGCCTTGTCGTCGTATCACAGATATCACTATAACTGGGACAACTGAAAGAGAGTATTTAAAAGAACAAAAGAACATGCATTTAAGTTGCACAAGCGCAGTGGAGACTTAGAAAATCGCTTGGCAATTATCTAACAAAAGAACTTGGAAAAGTCGCTTTATAACTGTTATCAAATATCATTTCTGTAATTATATCAGTGTTATAGTACCTCAAGCGTTGGATCAGATATTCTTCTTTGTCCGCATTTAAGTATGTATCATAACAGTGGCAATAACATCCTGGCACAATGGAGTCACTGCAGTTCAGATACGATTATAACCGCAAGGACACTAAGGCTGTCAAGGGATGAAATATATAAATTGATTTGAAAAGATTTTTAACACGCTGGGGGAAAAATACCTGTACTGGACTCAGATGGACTCTCGACAGAAGTGTTTAATTCCGCATACCAACCGTTTCATTAATCTAGTTATATACTAACACCTGAGAATGTGTATTTATATCGTGGAACAAAATAGTATTTGAATAGTTTTAATTTTATATAAGGCAGATGGTTTGATTACTTATGTTTTGTTTACAAGTTTCATATGGGACATTTAGGTGTATTACCCTGTATAAAAGATCGCTTGCTTTGTTAATATTTAAATAATTGCAAAGTCATTAATGTGTGTCATGCAAACATTTGAAACGAGTAATTTACCGTTATGTTGTCTACTGTATCCAGCTTAGATGACGTTAGAATTTTCTTCAACATTTCAATGAAACTTTGTTGATTTACAATGTCACATGATACGTCAGGGGTGCAGTCTGAGAAGTTACACAACACTGTTATTGCGCTATCCATAAGTGTCATCGTATTTATCAAATCGGGGTCATCTTTTGTAATGTCGCAAGCACGCCAACAATCAATCACTACATCCATGATCACCTTAGTGGTCTTTGTCTCGCACATTGTTTTCCCTGCCTCTCGTCGGTATTTCAGAGCAACATCGTAGGCAGAACTGTAAAGTTGTCCAATATCTTCATGTAATTCATCTACATCTTCAAGATATTCATAAAGATCGTTTATCCAGTTTCTGTTGTTATCCTTTCCACTGTGAATTTTACGAACGTTATCAAGGGCTGTGTAATATAATTGGAAGACATGTTCTCTCGAATGTTTAACTTGTTCATCTTCATTGTCTTCTTTCTCTACATCTCTGTGATCACTTTTGCTTGGTCCTGAATTGATCTCATGTTTTTGGCTTTGATCTATTTTGGAATCTCCTTTTAATATGTCAGATTCACGTTTACTCGATGTAACAGATGCCGAGGTCCCCATGCTGATGATCAGATACAAATGCTTTGAAATACACCTGAAAGAAAGATAATATTACAATTGTCTTTCATCCGCATTTGATATTAACATATTTACCCTAGAATTGCAGGCATATTGTATTGTTACATATCAGGTGGAATGACTTTGTACTTAAAATAATATGTCTCTGAGTAACTCTGTTTAAACCAAGAATTCTGGAAACAAAATATGGTTCAAAATTATATAATCATGTCCAAAATATGTCACTTAAGTGCTGAAAGTATGAATACATTACTAGGAAAGCGGGGTCTCTTTCATTTTGAAGACACCAAATACCTGAAGACCTTGTCCTGTTGTACAAATACTTGAAGACCTTGTATTCATTTACAAATACTTGAAGATCTTGTCTTGTTGTACAACTACTTGAAGACATTGTATTATTGTACAAATACTGGAAGACCTTGTATTCTTGTACACATTATTGAAGACATTGTATTCTTCTAAAAATACTGGAAGACCTTGTATTATTGTACACATACTGGAAGACCTTCTATTCCTGTACAAATACTGAAAGACCTTGTATTCTTGTACAAATACTGGAAGACCTTCTTTTCTTGTACAAATACTGGAAGACCTTGTATTGTTGTACAAATACTGGAAGACCTTGTATTCTTGTACAACTACATGAAGACCTTGCATCCTTGTACAAATACTTGATGACCTTGTAATCTTGTACAAATACCTGAAGACATTGTATTATTGTATAAGTATTTGAAGACCTTGTAATCTTGTACAATAATTGAAGCCTTTGTAATCTTGTATAAATACTTGAAGACATTGTATTATTGGACAAAAATGTCTAGACATTGTAATCTTCTACAAATAATTGAAGACCTTGTAATCTTGTACAAATACTTGAAGACAATGTATTATTCTACAAATACTTGAAGACCTTGTAATCTTGTACAAATACTTGAAGACATTGTATTCTTGTACAAATACGTGAAGACCTTATCTTCTTGATTAAATATTTGAAGACCCTGTATTATTGTACAAATACTTGAATACCTTGTACTCGTGTACAAATATTTGAAGACATTGCATTCTTGTACAAATATTTGAAGACATTGTATTATTGTACAAATATTTGAAGACATTGCATTCCTTTACAATTATTTGAAGACCTTGTATTGTTGTACAAATATTTGAAGACATAGTATTATTGTACAAATATTTGAAGACATTGCATTCCTTTACAATTATTTGAAGACCTTGTATTCTTTTACAATATTTGAAAACCACATTTTTCTCCACGTTTTAATGGTCACCCAAAAATGTCAGTGAAAACAACGAAGGCAATAATTAAAATGTGGAAAATCTTTGCAATTAAAAGCCAATGTACAGATGTTAAATTCCTTTTTCTCTTAAAATCCACGGTCTTGCTATTAAAAAAATTCTGAAATCAGGAATATCAATACTGTATAGAAAACTTTCAAAATTGGTTTATGTAAGTACGTTTAAATAGTACTTACATAGCCAGTATAAATTACAAATTATTAGTATAGCTGAATATCATAATCCATAGTTATGTTTAAAAACGTTGAAAGCATTAATAAGGTAGAAATTAAATATGTATCGATACATCTTAAAAATTTCATTTAATAATATTTTTTTGGGTGGGTGGGGGGGGCTTTAAGGTTACTAACGACACATTATTGGCTACAGTATACCGACGAAAAAGCAGCTAAGTGCCGTTCGCAAGGACACAAGAAGGCTGATGACCAAAGCTAGTCTACGTTAGTATCGCACACGTGACCCTTAGGTCATGAATCCAGCACTATGCCAATTAAGCTGCAGTGACTCCTATCTTGTGGTGTAAGTTTGAAATCGCCCATGAGTACGAGATGACAATATTTTTCTTCTAATTATAAAGATAGATTAATTTGTATTGCTAGAACACATACGTTTATCTGAAAGCTTTCAGCTGCAAAACTTAAAAAGAATATAAAGTTGGCGCCGACGCCACCCGTTGCCCGGGAATATGTATGCCTCCTAACCCTTACCACAAACACATCCACTATTTGTTACTAACGACAAACCCTAGTCCCAAGGATTAAGACGATGTTAGTAATATAACATGCAAGTATATACTAAACAGGAATTGTCAGATATGCTAGTAGAGCAATCAACTTGTTTCAACTAACACGACAACCGTCACACCATTCACCAACACATCCGAATTACCGCAATTATCAGCACCAATACCAGCCCACACAACACAATTCACTAACATATCCAAATTACCGCAATTATGATCATCACTACAAGCCCACACAACAAAATTCACCAACACATCCAAATTACCGCAATTATCATCATCACTACAAGCCCACACAACAAAAATTCACTAACACATCAGATTTAGCGCAATTACTACTTTATGTAAGCAAAACCTTTTCTTCAGAGTACATAACAGAAGTATATGGATTACGACTTGATGTAAAAAAATACATTTTCTTCAGAGTATATAAAATAAGTATATGAATTACGACTTGATGTAAGCAATACCTTTTCTTCAGAGTATATAAAATAAGTATATGGATTACGACTTGATGTAAGCAATACCTTTTCTTCAGAGTACATAAAATAAGTATATGGATTACGACTTGATGTAAGCAATACCTTTTCTTCAGATTATATAAAATAAGTATATGGATTACGACTTGATGTAAGCAATGCCTTTTCATCGGAGTATACAACAGAAGTATATGGATTACGACTTGATGTAAGCAATACCTTTTCATCGGAGTATATAACAGAAGTATATGGATTACGACTGAATGTAAGCAACACATTTTCATTAGAAGTTAAAAAGAGTTCATAAGATAGAAATGTCGGCGACTTTTCTACTACTGCTACTACTACTTTTGTAACAAATCCATATTTACTACTACTACTACTACTACTACTACTACTACTACGAAGAAGAAGAAGAAGAAGAAGAAGAAGAAGAAGAAGAAAAAGAAGAAGAAGAAGCATATCATCATCATATATAGCAGTGGCAAGACAATAAAGAAAACTTCATATAGAGTTTCAGATTGGTATGAATTAATATATAATATTTAATATACTGTTTAAAGAGCTATCAATATAACGAAAATCACAAAGACTAACAAGACTTGAGTAATGAGGAAATACGAGTTATGGTAAACTCGCATCGTGCATTTTGATGACGAAAATAACGAAACCGAACTGATACTACATAACGTAGTGTAAGCTGTTCTATACACTATTACCTCATATACATAATTCTAGGAATTTGTTCTGTCAATCCTACTTATATCATTTGTTAGTTGTCTATACATCATTGACAACATTTCTAGGAATTTGATCTGTAAATCCGCAAGATATTATAATCATGTAACTTATACATATGGTCAAACAAAACAAGCAGACACTCTCTACTTCAAAGTAAACCTGCATTTTGTTTTTATATTTCTGTGATCCAAATATATGAAACAATTTTACCTTTTAGGACAGATAGATTTTAATTGAATAATACCGATTATTCAGTTGGATTTATTTGTTACTTTTATGCGTTAGGGAGGTTATTGATACAAGTTGAGCACTATTTGTAACCAAATCTATCCATGTCAAAAATGGCAGCTACGAGATTTTACCGAGAAAGTTTATGCCAGATTCATGAGCTAAACTATGTTATTAAGTAGCTTACCGAGTGTACAGTAAATAAACTTTTGTAACCCAATACACCATATGGGCTTCAGACGACCATATCATATCACAGACCTCGGTACTAACACGTAACTATTATAATACTGTATTGAACACGCTTCAATACATGTTCAGCCGTGTGTATTGATAAAAAAACATATCTACCTGGCTTTACAATGCACGTCACCTGCAGATGATGTTATTCATATTATTTGTAGCTGGTGTTACCTGGCCTGTACATTTTCTCATGATATCCGTGACATAGCCAATCGGTATAAACTACAGCCGTGTATTTAAGAATGTTATGTATCGCATGTCCAGCTAGTTATGCCACTGTCCATCTAGTTATACCACTGTTCTGCATTTACAAGTGTTAACTATGACACGTCAGTCTCGTTATACAACTGATCTGCATTTATAATTGTTACCCATAACACATCGGTATTGTTATACCATCGAGATGTATTGCCAAATTGAATCCATAACGTGTATAGCAGAGAATATCATGGCTGTGCATTTACAAGTGTTACCCATAACACGTCAGTCTTGTTATACAACTCAAATGCATTTCCAAATTGTATGTATCATGTGTATGCTAATAGCTAGAAATGCCAGGGCTATGCATTTAAAAAGGTTCTAAGCATTTAACGTCTGTTACAGTATTATATAGATATATCCCGCCACAAAAGTTGACAAACCTATCGATTACAGCATATAACAGTTTGTTTCCCTACCTATCTACCTGTGACTCACTACCACTCTCTCTCTCTCTCTCTCTCTCTCTCTCTCTCTCTCTCTCTCTCTCTCTCTCTCTCAATGACCTACATACAAACCACCGTGCTTCTACATCCAAACTTACCTCCACTGGAGACCGTGAAACTGGGCAAAACTTCGCAGCTGATATCGGGACTATTGTCAGGGCTAAGACCGAGATCAGGTTTGCGTTCAAAATACAAATATTGTTGACAAGCCGCTCTTTTCAGTTGAAACGACCTTGATAAGAACATAACTACCGTATAAGTTACTCAATAAGTCTACACGATGAGTAGAAGTATTTCCAATTGTACTGTACCATCCCCAACACCAACCCCACATTTCCAACCTCCGGATGTTGAAAGATTGTCTTATTATCAAACCTTTAAGCAAGTCAAGTCTGATGATTACATGCCGAAACATCATTCTAGTGTAAAGCGCCGTGTCACAATTATCAAGCAGGTTCTTTACTGCATATACATATAGCATCTGTTACTACGGACGCTAAGAATTGTATGTAAGAAAATATTCACATTTCAATTACCCATTACTTGCTAGCGTTGAAGCAGTCACTAATAACCAAGTCACTAAAATAACGTTGATTTCAGTAAGAAACAATAAACTGAAAATCACTGTCAATGTAAAAGCGTGTAAATATATTCGTATTGTTGGTTTGTTGTTGTTGTTGTAGTGTTTAACGCCATTTGTCAGCACACGATAGACTATACATGGCGGCCAGTATTAGTGCTTGTTTGTTTCTTTGTTTGATTAGGATTTTTAACATAGCTTTTAAAACATTTCAGTCATATCGCTACGATGTATGCATTGATGCAGATTATAGTGATGTCTAGCACTGGGGCATCATGCCGCAGACATGTAGTATGATGTGCCACTCATTCATATTATCCTGACACCGGGCCGACCAGTCCTAACACTAACCTCGTAATGCTGAGTGTCAAGCAATTTAATTTCACACACTTACCGGTATTTTTTTGTAGTATGATGTGCCACTCATTCATATTATCCTGACACCGGGCCGACCAGTCCTAACACTAACCTCGTAATGCTGAGTGTCAAGCAAGGCAGCTGTTAGTACCCTTTTAGTAACTCTTTGATACGACTCGGCCGGGGATCGAATTATCCGCAGACACTTTTGTCTGCACGTATCAGTGTAAATTTCACACACTTACCAGTATTTTTTTGTCGTATGATGTGCCACTCATTCATATTATCCTGACACCGGGCCGACCAGTCCTAACACTAACCTCGTAATGCTGAGTGTCAAGCAAGGCAGCTGTTAGTACCCTTTTAGTAACTCTTTGATACGACTCGGCCGGGGATCGAACCCGCGACCTCCCGCTTCAGCGGCGGACGATTTAACCACTAGACCACCGGAGCGGTTAGTTTTGGTTTGTAAATGAAATGATAGGCTTATCATTAAGTTGTAACGCACATTGCTGATTGAAGACGTAAAGATGAAAGAAGAACGTTACCATCAAACAAAAATCCCTTTTGAAACCATCTCATACTTATGACTGTAATTTGCATATAGTCCCACTATGCTAGAATGCTACATAAACAAACATAAACAAATAAATAAATACTGAAATAAAAAATAAATAAATACATTTATAACAATCGTCACTGAGACAGACAAATTAAACAAATTTGTCATTTTACGAGGAAAGTGTTTTGCATGCATGAAAATTCTTTCAAATTTCGTTTCTGAAAAAGAAATCAGAAACTATATTTTGATTTCTATATTTTACAAATGCTATAACCGATGTTCTGTTGGGGAAATGGGAATGCTACTAACACTGTGAAGAGTAGTATACTGCAATAGAGAGTCGCCCAAACAATTCAAAAGTATATATTTTCTCACGACAATCTGAGTTACCATTTTATGAACGATGTGCACTGCATAAATACTGAATAATGCGCAAAACGGTAGACCAGCTTTATACCTGATTATGTAGAAAATTTCACCCTATCGTCAATATAACACCGCGTGCTTCTTTGATTTACATACGGTATATCTTTATTTCACTATCTCGGACATCAAATTGTGATAAAAGTATCGCTGTATCGGGTCCAAAATTGATTTAGAAAAATCTGGCTGAATATAAAATGTAACTTCATATTGTAATTTAAAGTATTTCCGAATTCTTTTTCGTTTATCTCATATAATCCGGCTTTGTATTTCAATTGTGGTGTATACACATATTTTTGCATTGGCCTATTATAACGTCTTTTCCTTGATATCGATTTATGTACTAACCATCTTAATCTAGAACGTATGTAAAAATATTGTACTATTTTCACGTTTTGGATGTTACCATGAACAAACATCAACATATATTCCATCCTTATTTATGTAATACTATGTTTTTTCTGTTGGTAATTAGTTTTCTTTGAAACTGATCCATCAATGGTTAGAGTAGAGTAAAGTAGAGCACGACCTTTGTAGTTAGCTAAACGTCTAGGCCGATAAATCAGCCCTTGACCCGTTACGATTTTGATGTTGGGATTAGGGGCTGATTTCACCTATTCATTAAAACCTGCAATTATCCGCAGACACTTTTGTCTGCACGTATCAGTGTAAATTTCACACACTTACCGGTATTTTTCGCGGCTGCTGAGCTCCCGTAGGCTGAAGGTTTTTTTTTGCGATATGTACAGCATATTTCCGAATCAAATCCTACGTTTGGCAACTTGTAAATCCAAGCAGAATAACACAACCCTAAAATACCTTTGACAACTTTACATTTAAGTTTCGTGATCACCATACTACACAGAGCAACCAATCCGATGCGACTTCCGCTCGTTCATTCGAAACACTCGGTACGCTTGGTCATGTGACTTGGTTGTTATGCTGGAAAGCGCCAAAGTATGATGGACGAATTGATTGTGGGTGTTCTCGACGATTTGTGCTATGACGTGAGATTAAAGGTGGAACAACAAGAAGCATTGTTAAAATTAGTTGAGGGAAAGCATGTTATTGCATTTTACCGACCGGCTTCGGGAAAAACCTGATATATACTCTTTTCCCTATCATCAAGAAAAAGGTAACGTAAATTTAAGAACTGTTGGTAAAATGATATTGCTCTTTATTGAGGTGGGAGTTATTTGTATGTGAGAATACTGATTGGACGAGTTTTGCTGGTGATAATAATAATATTTATTTGTAATTTAGGCCACTGGCCCAAAATACATATCCATACATCATGTGGTACAAAACAGATGTTATCGTGCGTACCAAAAAAACATAAGAAGTAATATACATAAAAGTAATAATTATTGCTTTTTACGGATATAAGTTATATAATTATATACTGCACAGTATTCAAACAAGGGCATTTAAGGATGATCATAAAACGTGTGGAACAAGATTTGTGAGGATCTAATTTCTAAAGTCTTATGTAGCAGGAGTCGTTGATAAAATTATTATTATTATTATTATTATTATTATTATTATTATTATTATTATTATTGTTGTTGTTGACTGTATGATATTATCATTATCAGTTTTTGAATTATTAGGATTAATATGAATATTATGATATTATAATTTCTTTTGTAGTTTTTTTATGTTTTTGTTTTGATATTTAAATCTTCGCCAATTTTCATTAGAAAGTGTTGGATGGATACACTAATTTATAACATGTAAGACGGAATCTTACTGATTTCTCATGTTGACCTAATATGGGATGTTTTGATTCATATAAAGTATGAATGCCTGTCTACATTTATAAAACATAATTACCACACAAATGCATGAAAATTCGTTATCAGTCTTCATAGCAGAGTTAAATGAAAGTGTTATTTTGTTTTATTCTTATTAATGCTAGACATATCAGAATATCCTAAATTATTCAAGTACGTGTTTTTGTCTAGAAAACTTAAATAATGAAATGTGCATTCTGTAAGAACACATTGGCAACATATAAAGATGATCACATAACAGTTTCTGTATACTGTCATTGTAACAAGGCTATTACTGGTGCATGGAAGCCAAAAATATTAAATGTGACATTCTATAAAACATTATCAAGTGCAATTCAGACAATATATTTTAAAAAATGCATGAAATAATAGTTTTCTGTTCTTTTGATTTTCAGCTAACCGGTAAGTGCCAAACAGTGCTGGTTATGTCACCACTGCGGGCTTTGATGTTAGACCAGCAGACAATAATGAAGACACACAGCATCAAAGCCCTATGCATTATAAAAGACATGCCAAAGGAATCCATTCAAGGTAATTTTCCATTGACAGTCATGCATATATAATACATGATGTGTAAAAGAAAATAATTTATTAAAATTTGGCACAAAAAGTTATGCAAACCAATTCATAACTTTCGACAATGTGACAAAGTATCTAATATACTAAGAGATTTATGGTGATGTTGATTTTTGTTCTTGTCGTTATTACATACCATTCAAAGTATAACAAACAAATTCTTGAAATAAATTAACTGTTAGATTTAGTATGGGATATTATGCTCATACACTAATGCTCGACTATCTTTATACAAGAAACCTTTAGTTATTTCATTGCAAGAAGTAGTTTCTTCATTCAGATCTTTATTTATCTCAAACATCACCTGCTTTAAATTTTTGATATTCTTTTACAAAGACAAGATATAGAAAAAATAAATTTTACTTTTAATGTAGGAAAAGGATAGTAATAAAATTTCACATTTCTACAGATATAAAAGATGGAAATGTAGATGTTATTCTGGCCAGTCCAGAGGCTATCATCGAGAAGGAATGGTTACAGATTGTACATCAAGAACCTTTGTGGTCACAGCTATGTCTCCTTGCTTTTGATGAGGCTCATTGCATTTCACAATGGTGATTATTATATTCTTTACACTAAAATTTATTTTACAACATAATGTAATACTGTGTAACATCTGGCAAAGAGTCGGTCTTTCTTTTATAGGAATTAAATACAATATTGTCCCTGTTTCCATGAAGTAAAATTCTGTTATTTAAAGACTTTGGTGTGTGTATTTCAAATTAAATAATATAGATCTCTAAATCTAAATGAGACATTTATGAAAATAATCATGCAGTAAACGAATACTACATATGAATCTGAATCATACAAAAATTGCATGTAGTGCCTTGGGTCATTTACTTCAAGTTCAGTACAATCATCCTGATAGCAAGTTTAATTATTCCTTAATAGTGGACTTGACTTTAGACCGGAGTATAGAAAAGTGGCTGAGTTGGTGACTCATTTCCAGCACATTCCATCTCTTCTCCTTACTGCCACAGCAACAGGAAAAGTGGAGAAGGATTTGAGGACTTTGCTTCCACTTCCTACTGGGGACACACATACCACTGCCAGACTTCCAGACCAGTACCTCATTCTTTTATTTAACATCTGTTCTATGTTTATCATGCACCTGATGGCATTGATTTTTATGGCCAATCACTTCCACTTATATTTTAAGTATTTTTTGTCTGTTCATTACAATTTCAAGAAATATGTTAAATTATTGTACGAACTTGTCTCTAGCTGTATTTGCCTGAATTAAACCCCAACACCACAATAAAAGTCTACATTGGTTGTGGATATTCATTACATTATGCTCATGCTATTAAACTTTTATTGATAAAGAACTGACATACAAATACAAACAACTACTAACAGGTGTAAGAATCAAGGGATACTTGAATAGAAATACAGACAGGGTTAACACATTATTTAGTTTTGTTTGAATCAAATAGGGGAAATTTAAGTTGCTAAAGGACAACTAATATAATATTCAACACATACTCCCATAGTGGTGATACACAAACCCTTCTCTGCTGATGAAAACCTCTTATATTCAAGCAAGATACAAATTTCATTCTCTTCATTCTACATACATATTTTACCTCTCTAAACTTGCCACCTTTCTTATCAAGCCAAACTTTTGCTGTCTGCTTAAAGTGACTGCATTGTTTGCAATGCAGTGTTTAGTTTTCTTTTGATGAATTCCAACAAATTATAAACAGTAAGCATGGGCTTTTTGTCAGATAAATATGTTGCATTTAAACAGACACAAACAAATTAGTGAATAAAAAAACTGTAAGATGAAACAAAATGTCCTGACTTGTAATTGTTCTTTGTGCAACATAACACTAGTATTAAAAAAGTGTTTCTCTTTCAGACACTAATATCTACATACATATACTGAAGTGCACAGAGAAGTATGACAAAGTGCTTGCATGGTTGCCACAGCATGTCATGTCCAGGAACGAGAAGTCCCGGAAGATAGTTGTCTATTGCCAAAGCATGAGGGATTGCCAGAATATTTTTATGTGGCTCATGGAAGACTTGGCAGAGAATGCATACAAAGATAAACAGCCAGCTTCCAATAATCGATAATCATCTAGTTGAGATGTTCCACAGCAGAACGGATAAGGTATCAGTGGCTAGAATTCTGGAAGATTTTGTGAAACTGCATCAGAGTTCTTATATCTATCGTTGCCTTTGGTATAATAATTCAGGTTGAGGATATAGAAGTTGTAGTACATTGGGATGTTGAAAATTCAGTTCTATCATATTGGCAAGAAGTTGGAAGATGTTCTCGGGATGGGCGTAAAGGACTTGGATTATGTTACATATGTCCTAGGTCTCTTAGTCACTGTTCAGATGAATATATGAAGAAGCTTTGCAACACATCTGACTATCTGAGAAGTTTTGTGCTGTAACAATTCCTTCTCTCCAACACGGACGAATCATCTTTACCATCGTCCAGAATGTGTAGTCAAGAGGATTGTGATTGCTGTGAATGTAAAGCTTGCATGTATTGTGTTAACTGTATGTACAGATGTGGATGTGCAGGAAAATGTGTGAATGTCATTGACCGGTTTTAGAGTTCTGGTTTAAATACATGTTAACAGATTTGAATGTGCACTATGTTTAATTCAGAAAAGTGTTACAGTATTCAAGGCTCTCTTACCTAATTTACCAAAAATTACTATATTACTACATTAGATTGGTTTAAAGTTATCTGCTCATATATATATATATATATATATATATATATATATATATATATATATATATATATATATATAAAGTTATCTGCTCATATATATATATATATATATATATATATAAGTGCAGGATACAAATACTAACAATAAATCATACAGAAATTTGCATGTACTCATGTACAGTATGTATATATCTACATGTATATATTATGTTACCATTTTAAGTTGATTTTATGTTTCAGCACATTCAGGGCTATATAACACTGAAACTACCAGAAGATGAAAAATGCATAGAAATTTGATTGCCATATCAGCACATTCAAGACTTCCTACGTGAACTGGTGACTAACAAGTGGACTGCACATAATTCATTGACACATCATTCTGTTAGAAACAAACTGGCATTTAAGAAAAGCCTTTGATGAAAATCCCATATTGATTCGCAGGATTGATCATAAGATGTATAAGATAGCCATTTTGATCTTTTTGGATTAGTGATTATTTTTATTTATATATCATAAAAATTCATATAATGAAAACTCCATTTTGATGTGGAAAACTGATTAGAAGTACATGTTAAAAAAAATGTCAGACCATGTGATCCATTTTCCATTCCAGACTTCCTGGACATTATTTCATTGACACATAAACATATCATGGCTGTATACTCCCATATATTAAAGTGGATTTGGACTGTATTGAATTCAATAGCACATCAGCACCTTCTATGCTAAAGAACCTAATGTAAACTATCTATTACATGCACTTGTAAATAAAAAATTCATATTTGGTTGACAGTCAGTCTCAGATACATCAATACATTCTATGTAATATAACGTTACATGGTGTAAACCAACAAGTCTGTTATGTCTTCTCTGCAAAAGCCATCCATAACTCACATGTTGTAATACTGGGCATTAGTAGATGAAGAAGAGTATGAAGTTTATAACTAGGGCATAACCGATTGGCATTTTTCTACCGATTTCCGATTCCGGATTTTGGGCATGAAATTTTTCCGATTCCGGATACGATTCAATTAATCGGAAATGCTAAATTAAAAGGTTTTTCAAATTAACTTTTTAAACCGTGTTACACATGTTTTGCACATCACACCGACGTCACAAGGGGAAGGATATGGCAGGACTATAGCAAAATGCAACGAAGTTCAAAGCCACAAAGAATCCATGAATTTTTTTTATTTTTGTAAAATGCACTGAAACATTATAAACGTTTTTTCTACGATCACATTGATATACATAGTAATTATAAAAACTTACGATTTTACAAATAAAACTCGCAAACTGAAATCCACGTGTTATGGCGCCCTCAGTATTTATTTTCCTGTGATATTGTTCTTGTTTTTTGGCAAAGATATTATAATATAATAAATTTAGAAATGCGAGTTAAAGAGTCTTGAATATTGATATATTTATGTAGCGCATAATATAATATAATATAATATAATATAATATAATATAATATAATATAATATAATATAATATAATATAATATAATATAACATTAAAGTTAAGCAGTTTATTTCTGCCATGTTTCATCTACCTAAGAAAAAACACACAGTTTAATAGATAATAAAGAAATTTAATAATCAAAATTTATAACTTCCAAGTTCTTTGCAAGAAATAGTAGCATCTCCGTTTTTTCAGCGGACATGCTCGATCGTTTGTCGCTGCAAATAGCACCTGCGGTGCTAAAACCTCTTTCACTATCGACGCTAGAGGGCGGTATTGAACAAAAACGTTTAGCGACAGCTGCCAGAAGCTGGAACGTTTTTTCCCGGGATTTCCAGTATATAACTGGGTCCGTTGGTGGTGAAGTCCTCGGATGATTTTTCTCAGCTAGATACGAATCCAATTCGCGCTGGCACGTGAATTCAGATGACAGGGATGCAGAGGCGAGATTTTGGTCAGATGTGCTAGAGGCAAATAATTCCTGGTAGTAGGAATCTAGGCCAGTCGAAGTTGAAGGTCCTGGATCCACTTCTGTTGAGACTGGAATGTTGACAGCGGTGATTGTTTTTTCATACTCGATCTGTAGTTCGTCCATTAACATGCGCTTTACAGCGTCATGCCCATGCACATTAAAAACCAACAATTTGTTAGCCGGATCCAAAACCGTTGCAAGTGCACACAACTTGTTTGTCTCCACTTCCTCATAACGTGTACGCAAATCTTTCAGCATGTCCGCCCGCATTTTCTGTATTCCGATTTCATCTCCGACTCTTGCAGGTTTTGTTAAAGTTGCCATGAGAACGCGAACACTGGGGATGATCATGCTTGCTGTTGCAGTAGACATACTGGCATTCCTGGTTTCCTGTTCGAATGGTCGAAGCGTAATCAAAACCCGTTCCATCAAATTCCACTCATGTGCCGTTAGATTTGTAACCCCATGATTTTCCTGACAATAGAGGGCAATAGCTTTCTTCTGTTCTATGATGCGCTCGAGCATGTAGAACGTAGAATTTCAGCGGGTTGTAACATCCTGGATAAGATGGTGTGTCGGGTATGGCGTGCCGTCCTCGCATGTCAAAGACTTCTGGATTCTGAGCAATTGTTCTGTGGCTTGAGTTGAATGCCGAAAACGCCCAACGATTGCATGAGCAGTGACAATAGCATCCATAACGGATCTTTGACTTAAAAGTCCAACCTTGACAACTAGCTGGATCGTGTGGGTGAAACATCCCAAGTGATCCAATCCAGATAACTCCGCCGCTTTTTTCATGCTCGCACCATTATCCCGCACGAGAACTCCACGTTTTTCATCTGGAATAGACCATGCTGCCAACATTGCAAGGATGTTATCCGAAATAACTTGGCCCGTGTGTCGGTCTTCAAGATTTTGTAGTGACAGAACAATGGACATCCTGTTCCACTTGCTGTCAATCCAATGAGCGGTAAGTGAAATGAAAGCATTCAAATTATTTGTGCTCGTCCACACGTCACTTGTAAAACTTATGTAGGCTGCTTGTTCTAGTAAAATAACAATTTTACTCTTCACATCAGAATATAAGTCCGGAAGAAGCGTTCTTGACAAATGGACTTCGGATGGAATAACGTAACGAGGTTCAAGTTCATTCAGAAAGCGAGTGAAGCCTACGTTGTTAATTATGCTGAAAGGCATAGCATCAACCGCAATCATTTCTATGATCTTCTTAGTTATGATTAACTGGCGCGGGTTGTTAGCCTCAAACGGTTTTTTCTTTTCTAGCAGGAACTCTATTGTCTGTACTCTGTGTTTCTTTCCAGGCTGCATTACTTCTTCGGCTTTTCGTTTCTTTTCGATGTCACAGATTCCGGTATACTTTTTATATTCATCCGGATGTTTTGCACGCAGGTGATTGATAAGTCCGCTGCTTCCATATGAACGTGGATCATTACCTCCTCGTTTTAATTTATCCTTGCACTGTGGAACCAAACAATCTGCCTTTGACTCGTCTATGGCATTTATCTCAAAATAATCCCATATTTTGCTTCGTTGTTTTTGTGACATTTTAAAATAAAATTATTTTCTTACTTTTATCAGATTTTCATTTAATTTTATTGTCTGTAAAGGCTTAGAAATATTTTATTTTTGTGGCCAATACAACAAATTCTGTATCTAAATAGTGCATGAGAGGGATGTATGTCTAGAAACAAAGTGACAGTTTATGGAAAGTCGTATATCAAAACTCACGATTATCTACAACATAACATCGCAGTATCTGTCAGAACTGTAATGTGAGATTAATGATGGATGCAGCCGCAGAGTCTCAACAGTTCAGCACAATTTTTTCACACTGTATGCTAATATAAATTTCATTTACATTATCATACAGTTCCAATGCATCCACGCAGCATATACGCTTTAATTTTCCTGCCTAATCATTTATGTCGAAAAGCTGCCAGTTCCGACCCATACTTTGTTCAACAATTAGTTGATCTTGCCGCCAGGCTTTAATTTTCCCGCCTTATTGGTTTATGTCGGCAAGCGGCCAGTTCCATCCTGTACTTTATTCAACAATTGGTTCATCTTGCCGCCATGCTTTAATGTCGCGGTCAAATAAAAATAAAACAGGCTTTTGTTTGATCCTATAAAGTTGGCCTCTTGCGGCGACTTAAATAAAAGCAATGAAATCTAATCGATTCTGGCATTTTCCAAAGTGATCGGTGACACGCAGTGTTAGACACGGTGCTATAGAAATTCAACTTTATTATTTTTATTATCCGAATCGGTCGTTCCTGCCTTGTCCGACTCCGATTAATCGGAAGTTCATACTATCCGGTGGAATCCGATTTCCGGATCAAAAGTCGGTTATGCCCTACTTATAACTATCACTATTGCATCCATCATGCATGAAGTGTGATCAACTGATCTTCATACAAAATTCAATGTCATTTGTTGCACAATATTTTGTTCTTTTTTCAATCAACTTTGTATCCTCACATGGGATATTAACCAGCATAGCTTATGAATAATTTCTTAATGTTAATAACATTCCACTTTTGTTGTCATCTTTTTTTCCTTGATTTTCTTAACTTGTTATAATGCCATGATAGTACATAGAACAAGCATAAATGAATTCAGATGCAATTAGAAGTACATCATGTTTGCAGTCAGTTGCAAGGGTTTATCTTTAAAAATCTTCTTTTGCAATCAAGGATTGTTATAATAATTAATATGTAATTGTAAGTCTGATTTTGTTTGGTGTCATATGATCATTAGTATGCTGTAATGGAATACATAACCATCCAATACATTTGTTTATATTAACAATGCATAATAAGTACACCACATATAACTGAAAATTTATGTTTCTACTAAATTTATATACTTAATATTGCAAATAAAGTTGTCTCAATCAACTATAATCTCAAGTCTTTTGCTCATTTTCTTAAGATGCTTCTGAATCCTTTTCTTAAACTCTCCGATTTGATTAAATGTTGATAGAGAATGAATATCAGGGAATGCTGAGTGACATCTTCCTGAGATAAACTCACAGCATTTGTTGTCTAAGATGATTTTCACAAGGTCCTCAGTATCAGCATTCCTCCTCCTCACTACACCTTTTGTTTGCTTGAAATTGCCACGGTTAAGTATCTTGTGATTAAAAACATACTAAAGTGTTTTTTTTATCCCCACCATTTGGCTGTACCTATGGTGTTATTAGTCAGATTTCCACTGGTGGTCTTGACAGCCTCCTTGTATTCTCTGTTACAAAATTCCATATGTAAGTCCATTTCAATATTGTGTCTCGCTTTCCCTGCAGTATTAACTGTTAATATTCCATCGAAGTTGGTGTGCCAGATGAGAGGTCACTCCACCATTTAGTGCACTTAAAAGATTATAGCCACATACAAAGTACTTGGGGTGGTGCTCTTATCATGCTTGCAGTGGCTGATTATTCTCTCTCCATCTCCTTCCCTGACAGCATCATGACAGGTCATTTCTCCTAGGCCTCTCCACAAAAGAGCCTTGGAGTATTCAAATATGTGATCCTGCTTTGACTTGTAGTCTTTGGTACACAGTAAAATGATTATTGTATTGTAAAGGTTTAAGTAATTGCAGAAGTCTAATGTAATAGATGAATATATTAGACAATGCTAACATTAATTTGAGAGGATGAACTGCACTAATGCTATTATCACTTTTGATAATGAATTTAGTACAAGTTGACATGAATAAGCATATTATGTTGTTAGCAATATATTGCATATTGTTATTTATGTTAATGAGAGACTACCTGTCCTTACGCATCATAATTTATTTGCAATCTGTGCTAAATCCATTACAGATAACAATTATCTATTAAAGTACTAAATGAAAATATCTAATTTGAATTATAATATTAATTAAATATATTGTATGACATATTTTTTTTATTATTTACAAATAGTTAATTCAAAATATTATAGTTTAAATCGGTTTTATTTATTGATCTATAAATAATTATTAAAATATCACAAAAATGTGTTGATATTTTTTTAAGGAATATATGTATCTGAAATTTACCGTCAAAGGTTACAATAAAATTGTGTGTGTGTGTGTGTGTGTGTGAGAGAGAGAGAGAGAGAGAGAGAGAGAGAGAGAGAGAGAGAGAGAGAGGTTTATGATATGGAATCTGTATAGGCATTATGATTTAGGGTCAACATTGTTTAATGAGATTTTCCTAATGTTGGGTGTCATACTACTTATTAAGTGAATATTTAATTATTTAATTAATTAATTTCACTACTTTAGAATAAATAAAGTGGCACCATTTTTTGTAAACAAGTGCTGTAATTTTTTATATTCTGGATCTGAACCTCTAAAATTGAATTTGTATGCACAATTATTGGGAACCTTATAACTTGGAAGTTGCCATTTCACCTTGCTAATCACAGTATAGCAAGCATAACATGTATATGCACTTTTGTCTGGGGTAAATGTTAGCCTCTAATGATCATGTGGCACATCTGAGCTTTTACTGTCTCTTCAGTTTTCCATGTAAATTAACTTTGTTGGATCGATTTGCGCCCAGGGGAACACCACAAAGCGAGCATATTTTTCTGCATTCATTTCGTTCTAATCACGCGTTAATTTAACTGTACGAGAATGGTACTATAGAGGATATTTCTTACCCGTCTTATTCGGAGTCTGCTTGAATCACGTGATAGTCACATTCACACAGCTACAGCCGAATCACATGACCAAGCGTACCGAGTGTTTCGAATGAACGAGCGGAAGTCGCATCGGATTGGTTGCTCTGTGTAGTATGGTGATCACGAAACTTAAATGTAAAGTTGTCAACAGTATTTTAGGGTTGTGTTATTCTGCTTGGATTTACAAGTTGCCAAACGTAGGATTTAATTCGGAAATATGCTGTACATATCGCAAAAAGAACCCTTCAGCCGACGGAAGCTCAACAGCCGCGAAAAATACCGGTAAGTGTGTGAAATTTACACTGATACGTGCAGACAAAGTGTCTGCGGATA
Source organism: Unio pictorum (assembly GCA_030141615.1). NCBI lineage: Eukaryota > Metazoa > Mollusca > Bivalvia > Unionida > Unionidae > Unio > Unio pictorum. Next base: position 2,427,609 of record JARLTB010000121.1, on the reverse strand, counting down.
ATTGCAGGCTTTAATGAATAGGTAAAATCAGCCCCTAACCCCAACATCAAAATCGTAACGGGTTAAGGGCTGATTTATCGGCCTACTAAACGTCTACACCAAACGGCTGTGATCAAAGAAGCAGCAGAGGGGGCGAATCCGACAACTTTTATAGGCGTCGATTCGGCAAACCAAGGCTTGTTCGTAAATTGTGAAAAAAGCGTCCATTTGGCAAAACAGAATCGAAAAAAAAGGACGCCAACGTTGTTGTCGCGCCCCCTCTGCTGCTATGGGGTTAAATCGAACTGTTTTAGGATTTCAACCGAATATTTGATCTAATCCGATTCGATATCTTGTTCTAGAATCTATTAGATTTATCGTTATAAATCCATGTGGAATTGACTGAACGTGACTAGAGAAATTTCCAAATCGATTATAGTCCATGTCACCGTCACACCAAGTTTGCCAAATATTTCTAAGAGTATGAGTGTCGGTCCCATTAAATACTGCTAATATGTTGCAGTTGTCTCGGATCACTTTAGGTACTTGCGTGTATCGTTGAGTGACATATATCACGTCAGTGTTTTTGTGTCTCCCCTTGGAAAATATCATAGCTGGATTTTTTTGATTGTTTAACATCACATCATCATATACGACTAAATTGTTAATACGTCCATCGATGTCTTCCATGGAAGGGGCTTCCTCAATATCTGTTATAAACTCAATAATATCCTCATTGATTTTCAATTTTGCTCTCCCGTTATAATACTTTAATGCTTCGTAACATCGCTGATCGTCTAACTCGGGGCTACAAAATACAACTTGTCCAATTTCATCCATCTTATTATCACATCAATTAATAATTGTGTTTTACCTTTCCCTGAAAGTCCAATGATAATCATTCGAATAGAGTTTGGTAACATGACATGATGTTTTACGGGTTCTGGTTCTTGTGTTGCTGAATAATCAATTACATTCATGTTATTATAAATATATTATGGATCTATATTGTGTGAAATGTAAGAAACATACTGGCACAGATGACTTGACGACGATTACAACTAGCAATAACAGATCAGCACTTTCTGGTAAGTGTGTACAATGTAGCATAAAGAAATTTAGATTTGCTCCTAAGGATTTTTAAAAAAAACGAGGAGGTGATATTGCAGTCAAGTTAGTAAAACTACCGGGAACACCATCGGCAAAGTATCCAGGAGAAAACCATCTTCCAGGGTATAGTTATTGTGGACCCAGGACTAGACTTGATATCAAACTCGATGATCAAAACCATCCCCAACCGGGTGAATATCCAATAAACGCCATTGATAAGGCGTGTCATGCTCATGCTGTTGCTTATAAAAGAAATAGTCCGCAACACAGACATATCTCAGATGTGAGATTAATTCACGCGTTGAATTCTATCACTGATAAATCCTTCAAAGAAAAGTTGGCTTCATTGTTAGTAAAATCGGCTATGAAAGGTAAATTGATGTTAGGTGCTGGTAACTAATAACAATATGGAATCTATTTATTATTTTCCAAGAGGATACTGGAGGGATAAGGCGTTAATCGGTAAACTCGCTTGCGCATCAAAGGTCTAAAATACCACTGCAGCGAATTGGTTATCCAAACAGGCGATATAGCAAATTTGTCTACCACCGCCTAAACAAATTAACTACTCGCATTTTGATGTGACCGTTCCTAATGAGGTTCATCAGGCTGATATATTATTTCTTCCGCATGATGGTGGTTACAAGTACGCGCTAACCGTAGTTGATGTTGCGAGTCGGTACAAACAAGCAGAGCCGTTAAAATCAAAATCATCGACTGAAGTTGCTTCTGCGTTTGAAAGGATTTCTCGGAGGGGTCCTCTGCGCTGGCAAAATCTATTACAAATTGATCCTGGCAAGGAATTTCAGGGTGCGGTTCTATCGATAATGAAGAATCATAATACTGCGCTACATCACGATCAGGCAATTATTGAACGATTTAATCGTACACTTGGTGAGCGGTTATTTGGATATCAATACGCGAAAGAATTCATTCAGAATAAACGATCCCGTGAATGGGTCAAGAGATTACCAGGCATAATTACATAATTACCGTGCTGAATAATGAGATTACTCGAACAATCAACATGAAACCTAATAACGCGGTTAAAAAGAAATATATACCTGAAAAACCGCAAAAAGATTTTTCAAAACAACCAATACTCGGCAATGTCACTGTAAGATATTTATATGAACCAGGAGAGCTCAAAGGTGGCAAAAAAGAGCTACTCATCCTATTTGGAGTGTCACCGTGTATAAAATGTCTAGTATAACACGATCCACGGGTAGACCAGCAATCTATAGATTGGATTCAGCTGCTCCTCAGCTAGAATTTACTCGTGAACAACTGCAAGTAATACCCGAGGATACTCAATTACCGCCGCGTGGCCTTAAACTAGCACCTCTTCGTCTGTTGCACTAAAGACAAGTCAGCATCACATTATCTCTGGTATGAACTACGCTGCTATTCGTTCTGTCTACGGTAAATTGTCCAGAGTCTTTATCCGACCAACACCAACTTATTATACAATTGCAACTCGCGCAGTGATTATTCTGTTGTTGTTTCAATGTAATGATTAATTCGGCGTCAATGTCAAATTCTCGTTTATTTTTTTTATCCTGTTGTTTATAACCAGATAGTTTTTTTCTCATTATGTCAGCGCTGAGAATATTACTTATTGTAGTGTCATTAGCATGTAAAACAACTCTTCGAAAAAGATTTATTCTTCGTACTCTGGACACCACAAGATAAACTAGATTTGACCACTCGATGTGATTATCTACCATCCAAACAATTGTATCTGATATAGTCAATCCCTGTGAAGAATGTATTGTTGCTGCGTAACCTAGCGTCCATGGGGATTTATCAGCGCGCAATTCATTTCGACGACGCTGATATCAACTAGCACAATATCATTTATCTCGAGAATCTGTTTTTCACTTTGACCAGGAATATCAATTTCGATATTCTGTTTTCGTGTACTTGGGTCCATAACACAGCGGCGTTGGAAGTGTTGCGAATTTTTCTTTATGCAATTCAAATAACTTCATTTGAAGGGTGTCTCTGACTATTTTTCTACTTGCTACTATCAAATAGTCTGGTCACCACGCTTCCCAGAAATCATTTAATGGGGTTTCCGAAATTATTTCACGGGCTATTTCACATTGGATTCTATCCGGTTGTAATCTATTTAGTTTCTTGAACTCGCGTAATTGTTCATCAAGTGCTCTATGATCAGTACTAATTTCTTCATAATAGTCTACATGATTCTTCAGCCAATCATGTGGGGATAAACCGATAAATGGTGACGGTTGACCATGATCGCCGCACATTATTACTTTTGTATTCGATAGCAATAACCACTCGAGACATTGTTGTAATACATCTAGCGATACCGTGCATATCTCATCCCAAATCACGACGTCAGGAATGAATTTATCGCCCATTCGATCAAGAGTCCATTCGTTACCTTTCCATCGAAAGAAACTATGATAAGTGCAAGCATTAATTCCTCGTTTTTTCATCTCTCTGGCAATTCTGTGGGTCGGTTTTAGCACAATCATGTTTGATGCGTTTTCACGAAATAATTCAATCGCACGAGTCGTCTTTCCTGACCCACCACAGCCGTTTAAATAAACTGTTTTATATCTGCATATTGGATCAGATATCAACGCTGCATTAGACAGTTCTGATATCTGACCATTTTTCAAGTAATTGTTTTTAATCGTAACATCTGCTGATTTGGAATAATCACGTAGTATTTCTCGCTTAATTCTCCATAATCCCAAACTCTCGTCAGAATTTATGAATTCGGCCACTGTGCTGCTGTGTTTCACGTTTATATAAAATGAATCAGTGGCGACTCTAACTGCGGTGTCAGGAAATCTATTTATCATTTAAAACAGATTAATAGAAACATAAGCCAGCATAGACGCCATCAAATGTGTATACTGACGACTTTTTCCATCGTTGTAAGTAACAATTGTACCCAATTTGGTCCCATTGGACAAGAAAGCGTCTTTACGATCGACATATATACCTTTAGATGTTACATCCGCGATTATAAAATTGTATTCAACGCTATCCATAATCAGCCGTGAAGAATATCTTATATTGTTGTATTTGCCACCTTGAGTGAATTTACCAATTATTCTTCTACCAGGATCCTTTGCTTGTCTATTTCTAACTTCAAATATCTGTTTGGACCATTTCAAGATATCTTCTTTGTCGAGATCGGGAAATTGTTTTCTTTTTTAGCTGATTATACTATCTAGACTGGGTTGTGGTAACCAGACTTCAGTCTGCACGTGATATGATATAATTGCTTCACTGATAATCAGCGATAGCAGCATTTTAGAATCAATCATATACCGTAATAGCACTGTTGGCATCCAGTGTTTTTCAGATATATGTCTACCAATCCAAACATAACAACACTGATGATGTCCTTTAGCCAATTCAAATGAAACCACACGAGCAAATCCAGTTCAATCAATATCAGGTAGTGTTCCATTAATCGAAATGCGGGCCATTTCATGTGTGGGATGTCCAAATCGCTTGAAGTACTCAGCGGTTTCTCCGTACCCGAGAAACCTCCCAAGGTAACACGCAACCATATCAACCGAAATAATATTTTCAGGGTCATATTTTGTATTCCATAATCCACTGTGGTTGTATTTAACGCAGCTTGATTTGATATTTGATAAAAACTCAGCTCATGTTGGTTTCCACATGTGTTTCTTTCTCACAAAATGAGCTGCAACCGACGGAATTGTAAAACAGTTTGTTAATAATTCTTCGTCGTGTTCTGTTGAAAAACCACTAGCTAGTTTTTTCATCGCGTCATGGAGGACTTCAGTACGGTATAATTCTCCATTGTGTCTTACAAATTGATCGAATTTACCCTCTTCGTGTTCAAAACTGTGAAGTAACCACACTGACATGAGATCGTTTTTACTTAACTGGTAAATAAAATCAAATAATTTCTCTTCAGAGAATTCTTCTTCCGAGAACTCCGCGGGTATATATTTTATTGTTCTATCTCGCGGGAATATTGTTACCGCAGGTGTCCATGCGTGTTCGTTATGGTCAATAATTTTGATTGGGGCCCCATTTTATTTATATTTTGATTCATGCAATACTTGCCCTGTTGTCGTCGCTACGGTTATTGGGAATCTTAATGATGTTTCTAATTTGGTTATATCCTGAATTGTTGCTCCACGCTCCCTTACTGTTAGTCCCCATTCGTTTATTTGTTTTACGTCTTAGATCGGTCAATTTGTTTCCACGCAGCTAATTTGTGAAGTGTTCTATTATTCGTTCTGCTACACAATTCATTCTTGACGAAGTCAACAGTGACAGTTTCATTGGTTTTAGTTTTTCAATACTCGGTTTATCATTTAACGGATAGATTCCATAAACAACTGCTGTTACATGATAAGATCTCTCGTAGTATGGTTTGTCAATTCCAGTCAAAATTCCTGGTTTGGAATCTCGACTCACAGTGACAGTTCTTTTATCTTTCAAGATGGGCACAAATTTATCTCTGATAATCCAATCTCCCGTTTCTGAACGCATGATGAATTTCACTCTAAAAAAATACTTTTTGTTTTCAAGATGTGAGATTATCACTGCTGCTTTTACATCATTCATGGTAGCATCAATGCTATCATCGATTCGAAATGTTGACCAATGTTGTTATTGATCACATAAATGGTATTAAGACTGATAATTCTTTGAATAATTTACAAGCTGTTACATAGAGTGAGAATTCCAAACGAGGAGGATCTGGTACTTGTAAATCAATTGGGAAGAGACCTGTAAAATCATTTAATACAGCAACTAACAAAGAAATGGTATTACAATCAATGAATAAAGCCGGAAAATATTTCGATATTTGTAGTACCTTAGTACGATTTGTTGCAGAGGGAATAACCCGGTCTACCATTTCCAGAAAAAATGGACAAAAAATTCAATTTACTTATGTCTGAATCATGTTTAGCACTATTCTATATAACACCAACGGGAAATAACTTGTACGGGTGTGTATACAACTTAGCAAAGAGAGGTACGTCATCTGATCTCAATGGTTTTCATTGGTTGGTTATAATTGTAATGATTCTCAGCGGAGATAATCAATTATCTGTTTTTTGTAAGAAAACGAATCAAATACGTGAATTTTACAAACAATTGTATTCTTTTTTTGTGTTTTCTCCAAATATTCGGTTCTGCTTCAATGTTGTCAATAATCATTATCATGTACATGAAAGGTATAACGACCACACCTCTTCCTGTTTGACTTCCGTATTTGTATTAAATATAAGAGCAAAATTTCTATCTATATACATGGGCTTTTAAGCGAAGCTCAAGTTACGAAACCAAAATAAATCACACCGTTGCACGTGGTGGGAATGTTTTTCATTGAAACCAGGTTGATTTTGTAGGTTTATTTTGGTTTCATTGTAACTTGAGTGTAGGGTAGCCCGTCATTCATACCATTATCATTCTATAATCCATTGTTGTGTTGTATTGTCTTGTGCTGTCCTATATAACATCATTCATTGTAAATACCATACCATTGACATCATTCATTATATATTGTTCATCATTCATTGTATATATCATCCTATAATCAATTGTTATATGTTGTATTGTCCTGTGCCGTCCATTACCTCTGTGGGCGCCTCCGATGAAATCACACCGGAGGGGTTCCAAATAGGGTTATCATCACATAATATCTCTAGGCGTAAGATGTAATAATACACCTTACCACGAACAGGGTTCATCATCATCATATATCATCGCAAAATATCTCTAGACGTGCCAAGATGAATAAACACCTTGACACGTCTAGAGTTCATTTTGAAAAAAATATCATGTATAATATGAATTCTGAAAATATCAATGAGATCATAACTGAGATTTCAAATTTGAAAAGTCAAGGTTTCAATTATCACATAATTTAAATTGTGATAAAATTAGTTCGGAGTTTGAAGACATTGAATATGACACCCAAAGGAATAAGTACATATTACCTAGGTCGTATAGTTTTGTTAAACGAATTCAACATGCAATCTACGAAACATTTTTAGAAATGAAAACGACATAACTAAGTTTGTCCCGTTATTTACTATCGTTGAAAGAATAAGAAAACAATTGGGGCAGGAATACGCGATGAAACGAGCAGTTAATTCCAAAGTTAAGAATATAACAATGTTGATTGAACAGAACGAAAATTTCCAGCTGTATACCCCAGCGGAATAAGTTGTATAACCAACCAACGATTTGACATGACTACAATATTTAAATGAACAGATAGGTTCATTGCGTGTATAAATACTTCAATGTTTGTTTGTAATACAATGGACGAGTAAAATTCTCTACTCAACAGGTATGTGCGCTCAACTAGAACAAAAATTGTAAATTCGGTTTTAATCAATACCGGGTTTGAAATTCGATACTGGTGTTTATCAATGAACGCGTTACTACAAGGAAATAATAGTAAAATTTTCACGAATTTGTTAATTACTGAAATATTATATTAAATTATTTTTTTTTTATTGATTTTTGGGTCACTGCTGGTCATTTTTTGTCCATTTTGGTCATTTTTTGGCGATTTTTGCCTGATTTTAGGTGGTATCAGTCGGGTCAATGAGTTGATTTATTCTAAATGAATCAATTAGAGGTTTTTCACTTGGAATTATTTTTTTTGATCATAAATGATCATTTCAGACCTGAAATAGACACAAAAATAACCAAAAATGGACACAATGGACAAAAAATAACCAAAAATTGATGCTGGTGTCAGTCGGGTCAATGAGTCGATTTTCCATGTTATTTCTAGTAGACTTTTCCACTTGGAATTGCAAAGCAGTTTACAGAATTATTTATGGTGATTTCTGTTTGTCATCAGTGATAAAAGCACTGCATTTAGATCAAGTATTAATTTATAATGGTAAATTAAGCACTAACGACTAGACTAGCGAGAGAAAGATTAGATGCGATTAAAAAGTTTATACCAAGACGCGTCTCTGTACGAGAAAAACTTCAAGCTAGACAGCATTCGCAGACTGATTTTTCTGCTGATACGGAACAATTATTTAAACCCATCACCGCCACCACCGAAAGAGCTATTTTGGGAGAGACTTTTGACGAACAAGATAGAAAAAAGGGTATTCTCCCGCTGTTGAAACAGATAGTCGGAGATAAACAACAACCACAGGGTGATGTTACTAAAAAGTGTTTCTTTAGTGGATAAATTTACCAAGGAGGCTAGAACACTAATAAAACCATTTCAATTATTAAAACAAAAAGATTATTACGCTTTTGGTGATTTTGCTGCTAACAGTTATCATTCAAAAAAGGAGTTCTTGAAAGATGAATATAAAAATGATATAATGTCACGTGATAATTGGTATGATTGGTTGTATAAAATAAACAAAGATTGATCGTTTAGATAAGAGGGAGATGGGGTATAAAGAATTTAAAATAGGAATTAGTAATTATGATAAACAACAAATAGAAGATCAACAACCACAAATAGAAGAACGACTGAACGCTGAAACCGGTATCATCAATCTCGATAACAGCACTGGACCCGGAACCCACTGGGTTGCATACGCGATTGATCCACATGCTATCGTTTATTTCGATTCATATGGGTTATCGCCACCTAAAGAATTTATGCGTTATATATGCCATTTAAACCCCCCTCTTTAGTATTCCACACAACAAATGAATGACCCACCAATATGCGGCAACGAAGTATTGAATGTCCTTGACGCCATTTCAACATCTGGAAAACCACCTCATCGGGTCGTAAATGAATACACGAGTGATCGCTGGAAATCAAAAGATTTCAAATCGAAGATTTTAGAGAGAGAAAGATTTTTACAATAACATGATTGATATCTGGGGACGACCTCTAACAACGCTGAAGAAACCCGATGCTGAAGGCACTGCAACCGATGATATAAAAAGAAAAAATCGAAGATGAAATAGCCGAGATGTTGAACTTAGCAAGTGTTGATCCCAATGAAATAGTTGTATTTCAAGATCGTCAGGGTAAATTGAAAACAAGTACTGTTTCCCTTGATGATATTTTACGGCGTAACGGAAAATTTTCCGATCATGGTAAACTCAAACCAGGCGTCCTCGTTTCAACTATTGTGGATGCCCAACAAAAACTACAATCAGAATACAACGATCATATAATTAATTTTCGTCGATTACACCAGAGTATAATTGATAACATTGAAGCCACGATAAATAATTTCTTCGGTATTCCACGTTCGCAACCCGAGTTGTTTATCATGCAAGTAAAAACCGCTATCGATAATTTAGTAAAATTGCGATCCGAGTATGTCGCTCATGTAGTTCAATTTGGTAATTTACGTAAAAATTTTGAAAAGACTGATGACGCCGTCGATGATTTTTTTGTAAAAACGTGAAACCTGATGATATTAAAACAAATCTCGCTGTTATTATCACAAAACTCGATACAATCACAGATATTAAAGTGATCACTGACGCCATCAAAGTTGATCTACCGAGGATGATAGCAATCATTGAAAAAACAAAATTTCCTCACGAGAGAACCAACAACGTAGTATACATGATTCAACAGGGATCATTTGCGTGGACTCCTACAAACAATATATCAAATATCACTGCAACCGTCAAAGGTATTTATCGATTAATACTAGTATCACCAACTCAGTTTAATATTTCATCAACGAGTTCAGCTGGAGTCAATAATACAATATCAACAATCATCGACAAGGATACAACTGAACAGTTCACGATAATATCAACTGATAATAATTTACCTAGGTTTCAGTAACATGGCATGTGGAATTCGTAGCGGATTTAAGTTAACAATTACACCGCTAACGGTTTCAAGGTCAGAGAATTTCAAACTAAACTCAAAACCCTCACTGAGGAGTACCGAACAAAAATAAAAAAAATACCGACAAAGAATCACCGCAGTTGATGTTACCGTGTACTCGGTGTCAGGCGTTCTCGCTAGCGCCGGAATAATACTCGCATCGGTTACAATGATTGCTCCGGTTGCTGTTCCAATTTTTATATCAACAAAGACAACAATCGCAGAAATTATTTCGATAATAACAAAAACATCATGCAGCCAGCGCAAACTACAGGATGACGAGGTTAAATTCCATGTTGTGTCCACTGCATGCTCGCAATTGTCCTCGTTTATGTCGTCGTCACTCGATGACACATTAATATCAGATAGTGAGTTCTTAGCGATGATGCGTGTTTATGATTCCGCTATATCAAAATTAGAAACACAACATGAGTATAATAACAATGACAACACCGCAAGAACTACTTCAACGAATAGCGGAAAACACAACCCCGGTGAAAACTGAAACAGAATCGAAAATCGCTATAACGGTTCACGAGCCGACACTATCATCTACCATTGAGATCAACTTACCCAGTTATGTCGTGGATATCTATCAGAGCTCTATAAGGACAATACTGGGGTGGCCTGAAAATCCACCTCGAACATCTTATCAAATACCAGAACCAAAAAAAATCTGATGTCACAAACGTAAAATCATATCATAATATCTCCGTCGTAAATAAACAAGAATTTTTGACAAATCCTGTTAGGTACAATAACTGAAATTGGCCTTTGGAGTTAGGGGTGGGTTCTTTAGCAATAACCCCTGCAATCTCAGAATTTATTGATTCTCTTTATAAAAACCACAAAGTGTATCTAAATAAATAACTGCAGAACTTGCAAGAACATATTCTCGATTTATTATTCAAAAAATCAATCATCAAATATATGGAAATGCTAAATCAGATCACATATGATATGGAACTATTTAACTTACGACTTATTCAAGTTGTATTAAATGCCAGAGATGATTCTGAGAGAGTAGAAATTGCAAAAAAGTATCAAATACGCGTAGAGGAAATTTCTGAATATAAACTTCCCCGATATGATGTAGACGAACTAAAAAAATCAACTAGTGAACTCCTCGATGAGTACTTCCCACAAATACTCGCCGCATGGAAAAAAATACCACCACCACAAACAACTATCCTTAAATATAATAATGATCCAGACGGCGGTGGTAGACATATCGCTCCGTTCAACGTCAATATATCCTCTGTGATTGCACTGAATTTAGTATGTGATGTTATCGAACGAAGCTATCAAATAAATCTCGAAAGATCAAATCAAGCCCAGCAGGGATATATTTAATATTCATTTGTACCGACAGCTCCACCCAGATTTTTAATTATTGAGGATCCAATTAATCCAATTTATATGAGATGTCATAATAATTCTTTAACGAGAATTAATTTCAAACTCATTGGCCAGTCCAATAATCTGATTGATTTACGAGGTGAGGTTTTACAAATTAGTCTGTTTGTGAAATCCTAAATTGCTAGAATGTTAACCCATAGCAGCAGAGGGGGCAACACCAACGATCATGGCGTCCTTTTTTTTTTGCCGAATTAACACTTTTCGAGGAAGCCTTAGTTTGCCGAATCGACGCCTATAAAAGTTGTCGGATTCGCCCCCTCTGCTGCTAAAGAACACGCAATATCACATTAAATCCACTGGATGTTTGTCTCTCTTTACTCAATGGTCTAAGCATTAGTTTTCTTTGAAATTCATTTGTGAAATACGCACCTATGACTGATCCATCAATGATTAGAGTAGAGTAAATTATGTTAGGTCTGAAATTATTTTGTCTTGACGATTGTAGGTATATATGGTTATGCTGGATGGTTCATCGGATTACTTGAATTTCATTGTGTGATATGTAGTATGTTAACATCATTATAAATCAAAGCACCATGCCATCATCGTAATATGAAAGTTTGTTCTATAAGTGTGCTATTTCATACACTATTAAAGCACGAATGTTATAATCAATCTTATATCCGTGTGATATTGCAAAAACAAATAAAACGAGATTTAATAGACTAATCATTTTATATTTCACAGTGAGATATTTGGATATATATGTCGGAGAAAAAATAATATCGCCACGTGGCGGTATAACGTGTATCACCACAACGGTGATATTACATTTGAAACCACATTATTTTCCCATTTGTTCCCATTTAAGAAATATACATGTCGGTACGTATGATATTCCGTCCAACAGCTCATATTAAGGTCCATTTTACTGTTCATCTGCAAACCCCCCCCCCCCCCCCCCGATTCGTCTCTTTCCCTTTACGTCAAGTCGAACAGACATTAAAATGTATCAACTGTAGACCTTATAATGGACATTATGAAATCAGTAAGGTGACATCAAGAATTACCACAAAACGAACTCATAAGAGGAAATTGTAGACCTCAGGCATTAACTTAAAGTTCTCTACATGGAGCATGGAAACTGTCAGTGACTGAAGTTGTACGAACTGTTTCTACATGTCACACATAGAATATATTATTGTGAAGGGGAAAACTTCAGGCAATCTAACAAGAATACTTTAGTTGAGACCAGAGAACCATTAATTAGACATCGAGTGAATGGACGCGAATCAATCGTCACAGTGCCTTGATTTGTATGTCATCTCAAGCGGAGAATGCCATCCTTAATTAAGTAGTTGATTGGACAGCAGCCAGACGGACTATTAGGGGCACAGACAACGTTATTTTCATGTTAATGCTGTGACAATGGAATAATCGAATAAACGCTGTAATTATTAAACTCTCAGGTCATGCTCATCCCGACTTTGGCGCCACTGATGAAGGAGCCGAGACATTTGACTGAATGGTTACACTAGTTAAGGGGTGTGTTTCCTACACAAAACGTCTTAGGTTTTAATATCACCTCATAGAACATTGTAATGGCTAAGCTTTTCTTCAAGGGAAACCAGAATGGTCTCTGAGGAATTTGCAAGAAATTCCCTCGTAAAAACTGTTGTCCAAGGAATCGGACGAACGGAATTGGATGGACGTTTGAATCAAAGGGAAAAAATAGTCCTGAGACGTGTAATCTGAAAGGTGCAATCCTGAGAGTATTATTCGGAGTTGTACACTGGTATGACGTAATTCATCGACGTATAATTTTCAGTGTCGTGGGACAGATTGTTCAGAGTCGAATCCGGAGATCCAGGCGTCTGAATATCTATAGTGGAAGTCGAGGGAACAGAAGAATAGGTGATGGAATAATACAAGACGTTGACTTCGAAAGTTCATTCGATCCTATGATGAACTAAATCTATCAGTAAAAGAATAAGCTATTTTATTTGAATCCAATTATGCTTTTTTTTGTTATTCGAGAAAGTTTTGTTTTCTAAAAGCTGAGCTATTCCTAATGTAATGACATCGCATAGTTGGATTATGTAATTGATTAAATTGTTTGTTTACCTCTACGGGGGGTCGTGTTTGTTTGTTCTATATATCTGCTCAGATCTCTATAAGTTTCACCTCATATTTACCCGAAGCGGTCAATTGCAACGAGGGCGGTCTACCATTAGATAACAAAACCAAATTAAGCGGGACACCAGAGAGTACAAAAACCCCGTATCCGGACAAACTACCAAAAACAACATATAACTGTCATTTATTTAGCTGCATAAGTTAATATGTATTAATCTGAAGTGTTTGTGTAGTGAATATATCAACAGTTGGATGCTTATGCTTTATATTTGCCAAAACTATTTATCGGTGTTCATTGCAACAGGTTCCACTATGCATCAAAACTTGCACAACAACATCCAGGTTCAAATGTTTTCCTTATGGTATAACGGTACCAATTGTGCAAGTCCAGGTGGGAGGTGCTTAAGGTGTAGGGTCCATTGCAGGCAGTATTAAAGGACAAGACAAGCTATGATTGGTGGATTATGTAAGAGTTGTACTTTCTGTTAGGCTTAAAAAATAGTTTAGCCTCTTGGCAACATGTGAATTTATGTTAATTCCTATATAGATCATATTTTGTATTTTTTATGATTTTTTGAAAATGTCATAGACATGACTGAAAATAAGTATGTTGTGACTAGATAACTCATACCCCTGTTTACTTCCAGCAGAGTTATCTCTCTTAAATGCAATGGAGTACCTGGTTTTGTCATCGTCAAATTGACAATCTAACATTGTTCTCAATAACAGTGTGTGAGATGCACGCTAAATTAGGATAGAAAATATAGTTATCACTCCAAATATTAGCATTGAGGTCTATGGAAAAACAATTGGTACCGTGATACCTAAAGGTAATACCAGCTTCACAGTGTATCCATAGTAACGAGTATATATAGCCACCATTTCTATAATGTCATAGTGTCATTTGGTTAAACAATGGATATTGAGAAGTGTTGGTCTAATATTCACAGACTTTTACATAGAAAATGTATAAAATCTTCAGATGAAGACACATGCTGGCTTTGGAGGGGGGCATTTGATAAAGACGGCTATGGCAGACAGAAAGTTGTATGGCCAGATGGCTCAGTATCAGTGGAGTCTGCTCATAGGCTGTCATACATGAGGCAAAATAATTTATTTAAACACAATATACCACGTATGGATGACTGTGGTCACCTATTGCATATTTCACATATATGTCATAATAAATCATGTATAAATAGTAAACATTTAGTTCTAGAGCAGCATGCCATAAACCAGGATAGAGAACATTGTAAGGCTCAGGGAAGGTGTTCTGGTTGTCATAGACCGGTTTGTGTCATATAAGAAATGCTGGATTAAGTGATCTTTGGTAATTTATTATATATATGGTCTTCTTTTCCCTTTTTCTTTTTAACATTTGACAACAATAACCCTTTCTTGTAATTTTTCCTCTCTTGAAATTCTTCATACAATTTATACAGATAAGTTCTTTTCTCACGTCTCCTTTTTTAAATGCTTGTGATTTTTTGTAACCTTTATATCGCGTAAAAATGTTCTGCTCCTGAGCTAGATGTTTAGCAACCCTAGTTCCAAATGAAATTCTACAGCCAATTGCATTGCATAATTTTAGTATTGATTCCCCAGGCCCATTATTTTTAAAGAGTGCACTGCACTGTGTGCTCTACCAGGAAAATTTCTAGTCCATGTTATATTTCTTGGCAATGAACGCCTTAAAACCCTGTTGGCTGCCTCAACCTTTTGAGTATTTGTGTTCAATTTTGTTTTTTCGAAATTTAATGGTCCCAAACGATAATTAATACAATCCCGCAAAATGCCCTCAGACTGTTTTGTTACATGTATTTTAAAATTAAATGGCAAATATGGACTTTTCTCCAAAGTTACTCTTGCATGCATATGAATTATCAGTACACAGACTATGATCTCCCTGGTAACACTGTACAATAGCATCGACACTGTATGATAGGCAACCCTTGACTCTGTCAGCATCCCCGTTAAGTTTATTAAACGCATTTTCAAACTCCACCTGACACCTCTGACTCAAGTCAATGGCAAACCTGTCACACATTTTCTGTCTAGCAGCTTTGGTCAGTCCTGGTATCATGTGAACCAAATTTGGGCACCTTTTTATATATTTCCTGTGGTTTTCAGAGAAATGTCTGGTGTCGATAAAGTTTTTAGGGATAGTCTGAGTGATCCCCTGACTGTATAGGTTGACTGCAGCCCTATAGCTGCTTGTATCTGGATCAGTTGTTATGTTTCGCACTTCAAAATTGTCTTCTTTTAGGTTAAGAAGACATTCTGAGGCCCAAGTTTCCTCATCACCAATATTAGTTTCCATACTGATATTTGCAGTACAATCACAGGTTTTGTTTGTCATATTAAATTCATCTGATTGGTGTTGTATGCGATGAGAACACAATTTATTTTTAGTTGTTAGGGCAATAATGTCATTCTTTGATGTAACATTTTCAGCCTGTATGTAGCAGACTTGTGTTGCTGGCTGAAATGGAGTTTTTCCAACACCAGAATACAAAGGATTGTTATATGAACCATCTCCTTGTACATCAATGATATCAGGTGGATTTCCCCTTGCAATATTAATTTCTCTTAGCTTTTGTCTCCGACATCTCATATCCAAAATATTTTCTTTTATGATTTCTTTACAAATTTTGTTTGAAACCTTTTGCATCCCCCTTGTGGAAGGGGCAGGGATGCTGGCAGACAAGAGTAATTTCCTTAGACCAGCATTTCCCATTGACACTTGTGTAAACCCAACTTGTAGCCCTCTGTTTATATTGGCTGCTTTGCGTCCAGAACTTTTATTTTCAAATTCTTGAAATAGATTAAACATCTTTGATTTGTAACTACATTTGTTACAAATTGCCCGTTCCCTCCAACCAAGGCCCAATTGCTCCTCAGAGTGCTGGTCCCATTTCAGAAAACCCAAACACGTTGGGGATACTTTTGTATGTTCTCGGAATACAGCATTCCACATTAATTCATTCTGGTGGACATTTATTATTCGATTTGTAGAGGACTCCTCATTTCTGCCAAATAATAAAATAACTATTGTCAAGCACTCTACAATACTTATATATGTATAGATCTCTGATTATGTAAGCACTCACATTCTGATATTGTTGTTTTTTTTTCTTTGATGTAATGCATATAATTTAAATCACATTTAAGTGAACTGAGTTTTATTATATGGAGAATTAAGACATGGAAAGAAAATTATTACACATGTGTAGGTATCTCACTAAGTTATCTCCCTTCATGGAACAAATCTTTTCAAGAAATAAAAAGTGACATTTTCAGTACTTTTTCTGTCAATAATGAGAAGATTAATAATACAATATTAACTAAATCACTGGATAATTATGCAAATTACTGTAGAATTGCTTTCATAATTTGTCAGAGCAAAGCTTACTGTTTGTGTGTTGTCTTTTTATAAACAATTATTCTTTCACTGGTTTAATCAAAGCCAATTAATATTAACTTATTGTGTGGAACCAGTACCAATTGCATGTGTCTGTATGCATTAAATTATTTACCCTTTTATTTCAGATGGATATGCAGACTGTTCCACCTGCAGTTTTGATGAAACTAAGGGCCGCAGCAGTACTGGTGCCAATGCATTGTCACTCTTATTCGTCGGCATAGCCTCCACATACTGATCCCGTGTTAGTCTAATAAACTTTCTATTCTCTGATTTCTGTACATTGCTGTTTTCAAATCTGATTCTTTTATTGAAAGGTACACATCCCTTTTGGAAACAGACTCTCCTCCTGATTTTACTCCCTAGGAAGTGCTAGACTTATTACTTTTTCTTGGCATTTTCTGTTCTTTATTCCCCAAAGTATTCAAAATTCTAAACCAAAAGTGCTTATAAGTTGTATTATACAAGGTGTGATCACAGAATGGTTCATTACATGAATATTAGTTGCTATTTAAGGGAGGAAAGTTTGTTGTTTATGTTACAGAAGGGATTTGGGAGGCTGAACTGTGTGAAAGGACTGGGGTTAGTGACCTCATTCATTTAGAGGCAGTGAAAGTTGTTGATAGCCTAGACTGTTTTTAAAGATTAGGTCATGTCCACCTGTCCCTGCCGTTACTTTCTGTGTTTGTGAAACAAATATAAGTCCTTTACTTTATATCAAAATGTCTCTTTAAGAGTAGAACTGGTACATGCTAACTAGTGCATTGACCTTTGACCTTACTATTACATAATATGACATAATGTGATTTATCCCATATCACCAAAGTGAAATATGATAACTGCTAATATGAATAAAACACAACTCATAGTTAAAAGAATTCATTTTATTTCAAAAGATGAGTTTGATAGTGGAGCAAAGATATGAAAGCAAGAGTTAAAACAGCTGAATAACATTTCTATACACAATCATATAAAACATAGCTTAGTACCTCATAAAATTGTTTTTGACAAGCGAGACTAGGTACATTTGTTACTTATATAGTCCCAAGCTATTTCACAGATTATTGGAAAAATCAAGGTTTGCTATAGGTAATACCAGCTTCACAGTGTATCCATAGTAACGAGTATATATAGCCACCATTTCTATAATGTCATAGTGTCATTTGGTTAAACAATGGATATTGAGAAGTGTTGGTCTAATATTGACAGACTTTTACATAGAAAATGTATAAAATCTTCAGATGAAGACACATGCTGGCTTTGGAGGGGGGCATTTGATAAAGACGGCTATGGCAGTCTGCTCATAGGCTGTCATACATGAGGCAAAATAATTTATTTAAACACAATATACCACGTATGGATGACTGTGGTCACCTATTGCATATTTCACATATATGTCATAATAAATCATGTATAAATAGTAAACATTTAGTTCTAGAGCAGCATGCCATAAACCAGGATAGAGAACATTGTAAGGCTCAGGGAAGGTGTTCCAGTTGTCATAGACCGGTTTGTGTCATATAAGAAATGCTGGATTAAGTGATCTTTGGTAATTTATTATATATATGGTCTTCTTTTCCCTTTTTCTTTTTAACATTTGACAACAATAACCCTTTCTTGTAATTTTTCCTCTCTTGAAATTCTTCATACAATTTATACAGATAAGTTCTTTTCTCACATCTCCTTTTTTAAATGCTTGTGATTTTTTGTAACCTTTATATCGCGTAAAAATGTTCTGCTCCTGACCTAGATGTTTAGCAACCCTAGTTCCAAATGAAATTCTACAGCCAATTGCATTGCATAATTTTAGTATTGATTCCCCAGGCCCATTATTTAAAGAGTGCACTGCACTGTGTGCTCTACCAGGAAAATTTCTAGTCCATGTTATATTTCTTGGCAATGAACGCCTTAAAACCCTGTTGGCTGCCTCAACCTTTTGAGTATTTGTGTTCAATTTTGTTTTTTCGAAATTTAATGGTCCCAAACGATAATTAATACAATCCCGCAAAATGCCCTCAGACTGTTTTGTTACATGAATTTTAAAATTAAATGGCAAATATGGACTTTTCTCCAACCAGTTACTCTTGCATGCATATGAATTATCAGTACACAGACTATGATCTCCCTGGTAACACTGTACAATAGCATCGACACTGTGTGATAGGCAACCCTTGACTCTGTCAGCATCCCCGTTAAGTTTATTAAACGCATTTTCAAACTCCACCTGACACCTCTGACTCAAGTCAATGGCAAACCTGTCACACATTTTCTGTCTAGCAGCTTTGGTCAGTCCTGGTATCATGTGAACCAAATTTGGGCACCTTTTTATATATTTCCTGTGGTTTTCAGAGAAATGTCTGGTGTCGATAAAGTTTTTAGGGATAGTCTGAGTGATCCCCTGACTGTATAGGTTGACTGCAGCCCTATAGCTGCTTGTATCTGGATCAGTTGTTATGTTTCGCACTTCAAAATTGTCTTCTTTTAGGTTAAGAAGACATTCTGAGGCCCAAGTTTCCTCATCACCAATATTAGTTTCCATACTGATATTTGCAGTACAATCACAGGTTTTGTTTGTCATATTAAATTCATCTGATTGGTGTTGTATGCGATGAGAACACAATTTATTTTTAGTTGTTAGGGCAATAATGTCATTCTTTGATGTAACATTTTCAGCCTGTATGTAGCAGACTTGTGTTGCTGGCTGAAATGGAGTTTTTCCAACACCAGAATACAAAGGATTGTTATATGAACCATCTCCTTGTACATCAATGATATCAGGTGGATTTCCCCTTGCAATATTAATTTCTCTTAGCTTTTGTCTCCGACATCTCATATCCAAAATATTTTCTTTTATGATTTCTTTACAAATTTTGTTTGAAACCTTTTGCATCCCCCTTGTGGAAGGGGCAGGGATGCTGGCAGACAAGAGTAATTTCCTTAGGCCAGCATTTCCCATTGACACTTGTGTAAACCCAACTTGTAGCCCTCTGTTTATATTGGCTGCTTTGCGTCCAGAACTTTTATTTTCAAATTCTTGAAATAGATTAAACATCTTTGATTTGTAACTACATTTGTTACAAATTGCCCGTTCCCTCCAACCAAGGCCCAATTGCTCCTCAGAGTGCTGGTCCCATTTCAGAAAACCCAAACACGTTGGGGATACTTTTGTATGTTCTCGGAATACAGCATTCCACATTAATTCATTCTGGTGGACATTTATTATTCGATTTGTAGAGGACTCCTCATTTCTGCCAAATAATAAAATAAATATTGTCAAGCACTCTACAATACTTATATATGTATAGATCTCTGATTATGTAAGCACTCACATTCTGATATTGTTGTTTTTTTTTCTTTGATGTAATGCATATAATTTAAATCACATTTAAGTGAACTGAGTTTTATTATATGGAGAATTAAGACATGGAAAGAAAATTATTACACATGTGTAGGTATCTCACTAAGTTATCTCCCTTCATGGAACAAATCTTTTCAAGAAATAAAAAGTGACATTTTCAGTACTTTTTCTGTCAATAATGAGAAGATTAATAATACAATATTAACTAAATCACTGGATAATTATGCAAATTACTGTAGAATTGCTTTCATAATTTGTCAGAGCAAAGCTTACTGTTTGTGTGTTGTCTTTTTATAAACAATTATTCTTTCACTGGTTTAATCAAAGCCAATTAATATTAACTTATTGTGTGGAACCAGTACCAATTGCATGTGTCTGTATGCATTAAATTATTTACCCTTTTATTTCAGATGGATATGCAGACTGTTCCACCTGCAGTTTTGATGAAACTAAGGGCCGCAGCAGTACTGGTGCCAATGCATTGTCACTCTTATTCGTCGGCATAGCCTCCACATACTGATCCCGTGTGAGTCTAATAAACTTTCTATTCTCTGATTTCTGTACATTGCTGTTTTCAAATCTGATTCTTTTATTGAAAGGTACACATCCCTTTTGGAAACAGACTCTCCTCCTGATTTTACTCCCTAGGAAATGCTAGACTTATTACTTTTTCTTGGCATTTTCTGTTCTTTATTCCCCAAAGTATTCAAAATTCTAAACCAAAAGTGCTTATAAGTTGTATTATACAAGGTGTGATCACAGAATGGTTCATTACATGAATATTAGTTGCTATTTAAGGGAGGAAAGTTTGTTGTTTATGTTACAGAAGGGATTTGGGAGGCTGAACTGTGTGAAAGGACTGGGGTTAGTGACCTCATTCATTTAGAGGCAGTGAAAGTTGTTGATAGCCTAGACTGTTTTTAAAGATTAGGTCATGTCCACCTGTCCCTGCCGTTACTTTCTGTGTTTGTGAAACAAATATAAGTCCTTTACTTTATATCAAAATGTCTCTTTAAGAGTAGAACTGGTACATGCTAACTAGTGCATTGACCTTTGACCTTGCTATTACATAATATGACATAATGTGATTTATCCCATATCACCAAAGTGAAATATGATAACTGCTAATATGAATAAAACACAACTCATAGTTAAAAGAATTCATTTTATTTCAAAAGATGAGTTTGATAGTGGAGCAAAGATATGAAAGCATGAGTTAAAACAGCTGAATAACATTTCTATACACAATCATATAAAACATAGCTTAGTACCTCATAAAATTGTTTTTGACAAGCGAGACTAGGTACATTTGTTACTTATATAGTCCCAAGCTATTTCACAGATTATTGGAAAAATCAAGGTTTGCTATAGGTATAACGGTACCAATTGCGCAAGTCCAGGTGGGAGGTGCTTAAGGTGTAGGGTCCATTGCAGGCAGTATTAAAGGACAAGACAAGCTATGATTGGTGGATTATGTAAGAGTTGTACTTTCTGTTAGGCTTAAAAAATAGTTTAGCCTCTTGGCAACATGTGAATTTATGTTAATTCCTATATAGATCATATTTTGTATTTTTTATGATTTTTTGAAAATGTCATAGACATGACTGAAAAAAAGTATGTTGTGACTAGATAACTCATACCCGTCTACTTCTAGCAGAGATATCTCTCTTAAATGCAATGGAGTACCTGCTTTTGTCATCGTCAAATTGACAATCTAACATTGTTCTCTATAACAGTGTGTGAGATGCACGCTAAATTAGGATAGAAAATATAGTTATCACTCCAACTATTAGCATTGAGGTCTATGGAAAAACAATTGGTACCGTGGTACCTTATGTATAGCACCGCTATGGTGGCCTAGTGGTTAAAGCGTCCACCGCGCGTTAGATCCCTGGTCGAGTCATACCAAAGACTTTCAAAAATGGTACTAACAGCGCCTCGCTTGGCACTGAGCACTATGAAGTTAGTGTTAGGACTGGTCGGCCTGGTGTCAGGATAATGTGACTTGGTGGGACATAACGCTATATGTCAGCGGCGTGATGTTCCAGTGTTAGACATCACTATCAACTGCCCCATTGATCACATCATAGCGATATAACTGAAAAAGTGTTAAAGCTACTTTTAAAATCCAAATCATACACACGCGCACACACACACACACAAACACACACACACATGCACACACACACACACGTTTCCTTATATATGGCGTAAATTACTGCACCTTTTCTAAAAATATTTCTTCTAACTAGCCAACTTTTCAACTTTTATATGTTTGCCTCGATTGTCCCCGATTACTTGCTCTCTCTTGTAATGGAGATGGATACGATAACGTTCAAGTCAAAAGTACGAATAAAGCATAAAACTCATTAAAATATGCTATACCTACCATGAAGTCACCAAATGTGTACAATTCTATGAACTTCAAGATAGACCTCTAGATATGTTCGTTAAGCATGAAAAGTAACACAGTTTAAATGCCCTAGTACAAGTTTACATCATTTCGTCCCTGTAACTCGAATATCTTAGGATTATGAAAATAAGGAAATTGACATCGAAGATAATAACTTCAGCTTACAATACTATATATAGTCTAGCGACAAATACAACAAATGTTGGAAACTTCTTGATTAAACATCATAAAATTGTTTGATTAGTGATATTTCCTGTCATTCATTCACAATTTTGTGCGTTAAACTGGCATCATCGAGTACAGCATCTCTGTCTGAACAAGGCTGCAAGCTCGTCAACGCCACATATTCACTCATATATACTAAAATAGTACAATAACCAAAATAAATCATAGTCTGTAAACTCACAATTATTAATATCATGTATTTAGAGATATTTAACTCTACCATCTGTTGATATTTCAACAGTACACTACCCTAACACTGTTCTCTCCATCAATCTGTATACGAAAAGTGTTAACAGGAAAAGACATCTTCCATTTATTGGAAACATTCATTACTTTCACAAAGTGCACACTCAAATACACAAACAAGAATTAAATCTTTTGAATGGGAAAATATTCATGCAAGTTGACGGTTGTTGTTTTCAAAAACATTATAAAAACGTAGAGAAAAGAAGGCAACTTTAATCTTGAAATTTTGTTTGCCACTCGTTACATTACGGCTCCACTTCACACGCTTGACTCCATCGTAAATGGTTATAACGTTGAAGAGGGTAAGAGAAAGTATTAGAAACATTTAACATGCAACACAACACAAGGACATCTGTTTTTAATTGAAGACGATTACTTGTATAAACGAGACGTGCTAAATAATGACAAATATGTATAAAAAGTCACATCCCTAATCACAAACGACTTTTGAGCTACGAGACGGAATGGAAAGTGCGAAGGAAAAATGCATAATATTGAGCCTCTCCACACTATGAATTGTATCGCCCTTTTTTGTAACGCGGTAAAGCTACTGATATGACCGGCTTCATTGCCTAATCTCAAACAGCGTTAACATTAAAAAAAATGTGTGTCAGGTTAAGTGTGATGGAAAACAATTTATTAAGCAATCACTGTGATCTTGAAGATACTATCAGATTGAAATCTTGATACATTCTAGTGATGATGTACAAGTATCATTTTCGAACCATTAATCTCAAGAAGCTTTAAAGATTGTAAACAAATGGGAAACATTCATCCACAGAAGTTAACATGGGTACTATATCCACATTTTTCGGTTGAAAATAAGTGCGGGAGCACAATTCCCAAGTTTGCAGAAAAATAAAACAGTCAAACGTTTGACAAATTATTAGAACCTGCTTTGAAAGACCACTTCTGTAAAGCATAGCAGCCTTTCGTCCTACTATAAAGTCAATGAAGCTACACGGAAGTTTGCTAAACAATGAATACAAATAAGTTATCTATAAATGCTTACAAACATGTCCATATTTAGCTGACCTGATCACAGTTTCGGACCAAAACAACATTTTATTTCTCTCTAAGCACATGCACATAGTTTGAGTTGAAAGTTTGTAAAAGGAAGGTATTTTATTTAAAATCAAGCAAACTTATATCCTTACCTTAAAATACTTGGCCAGCTTATCCATCTGGCACCGGATCTTCAGATGAGGAAAATGGACTGGGTCAGTTTCCTCTTGCACAAGGTCAAAGGTCTCTCATAATCTTCCCTCATCTTTCTTTTAATCCATACAGCTTTCTTCCTCAGCCAAGATAGCTTTTTAATTTTATAATGCTTTAAATCTCTCATGCCATCTGCCTTCTTAAAAACACTTTAATTGGAGTTAATTAGTCGTGTTGCCATTCTTTCCTCATGCCATCTGTCTTTTTAAAATCTCTTTAATCGGAGTTAATTAGTCGTGTTGCCATTCTTTCCTCTGCTTCATCTTTTGCAGCCTGAGCCTAGTGCCTTTCTTAGAGTAGCTCTATCGATAACCCCGTAGCAAAAGTCAGTATGTATCGAGTAAAAGAATAACAAATTAACTGAACCATTATTATCACATTCTTGAATTCATCAGACCAATAAAATGTTAAAATGACAAGTGAGAAAATATCTTATACGTTTAATGACAGGAGAAATCTGTAAATGGACTAGGAATATAAATAGTAATCAAGTCCTTCTTTAATTTTGAAGTCGATAATTTGAAAAGGCAGTCGATTTTACTTACATTCATCTGAGGAAAGGTAGTTTAAAAAATCTAAATATGAAATTTGTGCAGGGCTAATTTTAGGGTCTTAAGGGTTAAAGACGATAAACCGGGTTGGGGTCAGATTATTACAATGACGACATTAAGAATGTTCATTTATAGATCCATACAGATTCCCACACCCAACTCATTTGCATAAATTCCAAGACTGTTGTTTTAACAATGATGAACACAGAGTTAAATAACTGATCGATAACTAAACAATATAATGGAATGTGATACAGGAACAAATTGTAAGTTTAATTTACAACGAAGAGACAACAATAATAAATGAAATAAAATAACAGAATTTTAAATATAAAAGAAACAATCACTCAACCAATAATACCTAAATTTCAAAATAATTATTAGGTTTCACTGAAATAGTGATCATTGGTTTCATATAAATGTGACAATTGTTTCACTCAGATAGTGAAACTGATACATTGGGACACATCTTGCGGCGTACAATTCAGCAACACAAGGTGATTTTATCCCCATCGCTCTGCCGGATGGTCAAGGAGTCACCCCGAATGCTCCGCCCTTCACTGTCTGTCAAAGGATATGTAGTACCTCTGTTTTCTGCAGACACGTTGGTACTTAAGCTTTGGTCCCTAACCAGGAAATCATCAGCATCTTCCTCAGGGTCAACTTTACCGTCGATAGCACCAATCCGGGAATATGCCAAATCAAATTAACACTACCGCTAAATCAATACCTTCAGTCAGTCATTCCAGATAAAACGGCCTTCTTTTTTTCATTCAAATTCGTCTAAATGTCGCTTGCTGATTGCGCAATTACAATGTTTTAATGTTTTCATTGCTTTAAATATAATCCTAAAGAAGAGAAAAAATATCATTTCTTTATAGACATTTTTTCTTACTGGTGCCGGAAATGTACCGGAAAATGCAATTGTTCTGTGTCGCATTGCAAATAACAGAAAAAACGCTCGTGGAATAAGCAGAGTTTTAATATGAAATTCGGAAGATTTTTGCGATAAATGTTACAGATAACTATAGATTCAAACAGCATTAGCATAGAAATGATCAACAAGAATATATCTTTGTGTTACATTTTAAACTGTTGTCGCCAAACTGTATACAACATCCGTAACAAGAATCTAGACCACCATGAAAAGCCTTTATTAACTAAAATCTGAAGGTAATACTCTCGTTTATAAGTTGAAATTGGTAAAAGAATATTAACTTATCTTATACGGTGCAAACATAAAAAAGCATATAACTGGCACTGTCGCTCTATTACTTCTTCACTGCTTTCAGCCTTTCACCACGTCCAGCTAAAAATATATCTCATTCGTGTAATATCAGTGACACGGTCATGTAAATACTGCAATGACATGTGCGAAGCACGTGCGTGAGTGGAGCTGACCATTTTATAATGTTGTGCATATTTAATTGTATTATTCGGCTGCTAGTATTACATATTTTTATTTCTTTACTTATTCTTGTAATGTAACACTATTTGTTGGACTTGACAGCGTCCAGCATTAAGTTAATTTGTGATTTAGCAGCTTGACATATTGTTTTATTTTTAATTTCATTTATGTCATCTGAAAATAGCTCACTATACCCTATGTGTATGAGCTTATTAACCCAATTATTGTTCAGGTAAATAAGATTTGGTCAATATGTTGATCAGGGTAAGGGTTTTGAAGATTCCCAAATGAATTTTATAGGTTTTTGTGTTGAAAGGAAGCCATTATAGAAAGTCAGTTTCCATTAGGCAAGGGATGTTTTTGGAAAATGCTAATGTTACCTTAGGTCAGGAATATAACTATATTATCTTGTGACTGAAGATGTTAACAGTCGTGCTTTAATATGTAACACTTTAAGGTGTACTATGCTTCACTAGTGTGGGATGAAATTTATTTTCTTCAAACGATTGAATTCAATTATTTTCTTTGCAAATACAAACATGCAGTGACAAAATTCTTTGATAAATACATTCATTGGAATTTTATTCTGAATTCAATACTGGAATAATATTTATGTGATTAAATAAGAGACTTGACACATCAGCACTTCGCTGACCATAACGGACAAGTCATCACTTTAAATTTCGGTTTTCTTCGGGATTTGAACTGAATTTTATTCAGGACCTTTCATTACTAGAACATGTGTATTCTTTGATTACTTTTGGATTGAATTTTCGCAATACCGCGAGTTCTTTTTTTCTCATCTATTTATTTTTTTTTTTTTAGGAAATAAATTATTTGTTAAATGTTACAAAGCTGGTCATTTTCACTCTTTTGTTACTTTTTTAAGGAGCAATGACTCGTAACAATAAAAATCATAATTGGGGCAGACGTATCACGTTAGTCTAATAATCAGGTTATTCTAATAATCAGGTTATTCTAATAATCAGGTTATTCTAATAATCAGGTTCATATGTGTGTAAGGAGAATCTTACATAAGTAACATTCTCTCGTCCCTTAATTCATGAGAGATTAACGTGCGTACAATCCTTTATGTTCATTTATATACCGGTGAACTGAAAACTGACTATAATAAAATATGAAATTGCATTATACAGTTTGGAACTATCAAAAACATGCTCAAAAATTATTAGAAAAAAAAACGATTATATCATTTAATACAGATTTGAAAATGCAATTGCGATACCACTACAGACGGAGATATTGCAAAATATATGTGCAGTCAGTTACAGGAGTTAAACTGATTTAATTAATATATATATATATATATATATATATATATATATATATATATATATATATATATATATATATATATATATATATATATATATATGGAATCCCAAAAATGTCATTTTGGAAATTCTTGAATTTTTTTTGACATTGATCATCATACTGCTGCATTAATTAGGAATGATAAAATATTTTGAAGAGAATAACAAACTTAAGAAGAATTAATCTTCATGTGTGATTCAAATTGTTTTCAAATTAATGATTTCAAGTTTGCTCTTATAATACTGGCCGCGATGAGTAGCCTATCGTGTGCTGAAAAATGCCGTTAAACCCTAAAAACAAAACAAATCGACACAGTTAGCGAAAGGTATAGACCATTCTTAATGAGATCTTATGAATATTAACATATCGCAAAAACAAGGCTATGATAGGCAGACTGAGAAACAAATATGGCGTCCTACTGTACATCGAATAACGACCTGAGCTGTTTACCAGATATTTCTTTCGCATTCGTTGAGAATTTCATCACGAGTGTCTCCAGCAGATGACAAAAGGATTCAAGTGAGGGATATAACTTGGGTTAGAACAACGTTTTCTAAGATTTATTTTTTATGAACGGGAGATTAGAAACTGGGCGGTAGTTCTTTAAATCGTTATGGTCGAGTATTGGTTTCTTCAGCAGAATCTTGACAGTCGCGGATTTGAAAAATGATGGGAATTTCCCTGCTGAAAGAGTGGTATTAATAACATCAGCTAATGTAGGCAATATTGGATCTAAGCACTTAAGCAGCTGTGATGTTGGAATTGGATCAAGTTCACATGACTTTGGTGCACTCTTCATGACGACTGTATGTACCAAATCCATAGCAACAGTTTTAAATGCTGCTAACGGTTGTCGCTGAAATTCTGTATCGCAACTGTACGGTGACGATTCGATTGAAATTGTGTTGTCAAGCTTATCTTAAATGGTTTGTATCTTGTCACGGAAGAAATTTGAAAACGGGTCCAGAAGGTCTACTGGAAAAAGGTAGCTGCAAGTGATGTACATTTGATCCTTGACATTAGTTTGTTAGCAATCTCGATGAGCTCTTTGTCGCTGAAATTTTCCATGATCTTAGTACTGTAGTGGGATAATTTGCCTGCATGGACTATGTGACGTTCTTCTTAGCGGCTTCATAGATCCGCTTATGAATAGTGAGTCTTATGGAAAGCCAAAGCCTCTGCACTTTATGGATGTTTCTTTTAGAAGTGCGAAGCTGTTCCTTAAAACTGAGAATACTTTTGAACTGATACTCTGCACTTGGTGGCTGCGGCACGTTTAAAGCAATGAACGCAGGCAGTTATCGAGTTGTCCTGCTCTAGGAGGTAAGCAAGTTGTTAGGTTTGCTTGGATGTGTTAGTAGAAAATAAAGGTGGATGGTTAGGGCTGATACGTCCAGAAGGCATATGATGCAGAGGTGATCGGATGCGGTGTCACTCTTACGGTGTAGATTTTACATTGCTCGTATTAGCCAAAAAGGACCGGGCTGGCCGAGTGGTTTAAAGCGTTCAAACGTTAAGGATCACTGATATCTCACCTCTGTTTGCGTGGGTTCGAAACAAGATTCGGCTAATGAAGTTATCTGAGAAAGCTTGCCTGTAGCTTATCGTGGGTTGGTGGTTCTTTCAGGGGGTTTTCCTGGGTTCCTCCACCAATAATACTGGCTGGTATGTATAGCCTATCGTGTGCTTAAAAATGGCGTTAAACCTTACAACAACAATAAAATTAGTCAAGAACTACTGGAATCGAACTGCAAAAAAAGGAAATCAGAATCTAAGACTGCAGCAAAGCATTTCATTATTAGAATTAACCAATACGCTATACAGAAGAAAAAATACACACAAAATATTTAATATATGACAAAAATGTTATATTTAATTAGAGCTAACCAATTTCACACAAGTTCAGATTTTATAATTTAAAGCCACATTAAATTACAACAGTGGAAAAATGCTTAAAAATTAAATATTACAAACTAATAGCAAGCTATTTTCAATCAAAAAAATCTAAAATATTATTTCCTGTAATTTGAAAGGTATTTTGTTTCCAAAACTATTATTTTGTTATATGAGGTTTGTAGCAAACCATTTTTAGAAAAACCAAGCTGAATATTATAAATTAACACAAGAACTAAATAAACTGAAGCAATTTGAAACACGCTATATTAAAAAGATCATAGTGTGTGATAATAATAATAATAATAATAATAATAATAATAATAATAATAATAATAATAATAATACAAATATCAAAAATAATGATGATGAAAGTACTAAAAATTAAACCAATAATAATAATATGTTACATGTTCTTTGGAGTCAGATTAAATAATTTTAAATATTCTACTACTCTATGTATCAGACACCTAGAAGAAATCTCTAAGACTTGTTACATGTTTTTTTCGGGGGGGGGGATTCCCTGTCTGATGTTTGCAGACCATTCAGGTCGACCCCACCCTAACGTAATGGGTACCAGAAGGTATTACATGTTCCGAAGGCTTATCTGTGTGTTGGAGTGCTATACTTTCCGTTAGTATTTATGCTATATACAAAGTACATATATATATATATATATATATATATATATATATATATATATATATATATATATATATATATATATATATATATATATATATATATATATATATATATGTGTGTGTGTGTGTGTGTGTGTGTGTGTGTGTGTGTGTGTGTGTGTAATTTTTGAGACATATCAATTTGTACAATACAGATTGCAATTTAAAATTTAGTTACTTCGGTTGTGTCAAGGTCATCGTCAGAAGTCAATTTATATTCCTCTCTGATCTTTCTTTTCCTCTCACGTTCGTGACAGGTTGAGTGCGGGCATATAATTAGTTATTCCATTATGGGAAACGTTTGCTTTGCCTTGAATAGGTCATGACTTATAATATTCGGCCTCACGTATCCTTTGAGCATGAAAGCCTCTCGTGCCTCGGAAGAACTAAGAAGAGCCTTTATCTCTCTCTCTCTCTCTCTCTCTCTCTCTCTCTCTCTCTCTCTCTCTCTCTCTCTCTCTCTCTCCAGAAGCAAGTTGATTGGAGTGCAGTTTTTTGTTATATTTGTAAATCATTAGAGGACCGCAATTCGTGTCAAGTTTTATACCAACATATCATGTATGCCAGCCTCTATGGTCATGGCCGTAATTCGGATTAAATTATTATAACATTGGGAAATGTTTAAAATATAAACCACGAAAGAAATAAACTCTTATTCCTGCTTATTGCGTATATTTTGTTTTCGTTCTCTTTTGTTGCCATTTTTGTTTTCTTCTGGTCTGAATTTGTCGGTTATCTGGTTCTGTTAGTTACTACTGTCCGTGAGAGAAAGAAGTTTGTCGGTATACTTGCTAGTTTGTTATCTACCAATTGATTTATTTACTAAAGATACATGGAAGTACATTAGTAAATAAATCAATTGGTAGATAACAAACTAGCAAGTATACCGACAAACTACTTTCTTCACGGCCAGAGTAAATAACAGAACAGAATAAGACAAATTCAGAAGAAGAAAAAAAAATGGCAACAAAAGGAACGAAAACAAAATATACGCAATAAGCAGGAATAAGAGTTTATTTCTTTCGATGTGCAAATATTCAAAAGTTTATACTGACACTTAAGTAAATTTTTTAACTGTAACTGACAGATATACTAAAAGGATACAAAAGCAATATTTTTGAACGTTTTAATCAAATCCATATCAAAGTTAAAATTGTATAAACCTATTACATACATGAAACAACATCGCTGTTGAAATCCTTTCTAAGTTGGGGGCCAAACTGGCCATATAATAAAAATATAAAATGTTTGTATTTTATACAGCTTAAACTATATAGCTATGCGTCTGACTTTAATGATTCTCTGAGTATATTGATGCTATTACATTGTGTCATGCCTTACTCAAAAGCGTATTAATGAACAGTCCTGTATAATGCCAGATGCGTTTGAAATGGTACTGGGACACATGTATTATCACATATACGTTTGAAATGTTATTGGGACACAGTACATTATTATCACAGATGCGTTGAAATGGTACTGGGATACAGTCCTGTATTATCACAGATGCGTTTGAAATGTTATAGGGACACAGTCCTTTATTATCACAGATGCGTTTGAAATGTCATTGATCAATAGTTATGTAATGTCATATATGTGTTTGAAAGATTATTGGCAAACAGGTCTGTATTATCACAGATGTATTTTAAATATAAGTTTGGAAACATATCTTCGTATACCAGATTAATTTATAATTCAGGCATACCTGCATACAATTGTTAGGATTGAATTTTTAGTAAAATTAATAAGATTGATATTTTCTTTAAATTGTATTATTAAAGCAATGTTTTATTCATTTATAGAAAAACGTTGGCAACTTAAATCATTAGCTATACGAATGTACATTATTGTGTGGAAATAGGTTATAAAGCAAAAGTCAGTCAGCTTCTAAGTCTTATCAGTGAAACATATATTTTGTAAAACCAGGCATTGGCAAAAATCTTACTGAATTCAGTCAGCCCCTAAAGTCTTATCGGTAAAACACAGAACAAACTTCCGTATTGACGTAAATACAGAATGGTTCTTGTCTAATGTTGAACAGTATCTAATGTTTGACGGACATTGCTGCTGGCTTAATATATTAAACATGTTGCTGATTTAGAATATTTAGGGATTATCATGTTTGGATCTAACTAGTGCCAAACGAACTACAAATCTGAGTTGTACCTTATGTCAGATGACGTCAAATTAAGCCGGTTTTGACCAGGAGAAACTGATGAGAATAAACATCTATTTCCAACGGTACGTTAACCTGACAGAGGATGCATATAAAAGACCACGCATTTAAGGGTCAGGTCAGTTCCGTACCGACAAAAGAAAATAGATGTTTTGTCTTCTCATTACAGGTAAAATAATTGTATATGTTATAACTTATTTTAGGAATAAGTATTTTTAATGATTGAGATTTTAATGGTAAAACTGTTTTGTGTGCAACACTGCTACTGAATTCTTTTATTTATAATATATTGTAACGGAATGTTTAAATGTTCTAGGGAATTGTTATTTAATTATATTTATGTATTTTTTATTGTAAGATTGAATTCGCTGCCGGCTTCGTGTTTTGAGTTAATGATTGAAATAAAGTATTCTTTAAGCAAGAAAGAGTAATATCTAGCAATATATTCTAAATCAATATTCTATTTTAAAATAAGTAAAATGCATTTCTTTAAATTAATTGTTACACTAATTATGTTCATTACATTTTTATATCTTGGCTATCTTGAAAATGATTGAAATTAACTATTTGTATAATATTCTAAAAAGTAGAAGTTATACGAATAAATGAAGTTGGAAAGCTTAATAGGAAAATATAATATGTATTGCATGAACTTTTATTATAAAGTTTTTAGAAGTGTTTCTAGAATGTAGTCAATATATTTGTGTTGTTTAATTAAATAAAGGTCAGTTCCGTACCGACAAAAGAAAATAGATGTTTTGTCTTCTCATTACAGATATAGCTGATGTAGTGCAGCTGATTTATCATCGCGGCGACGGCTATCATTTCAGATATAGCTGGTAGCTGGCGACCTTATCATTTTAGTGTAGCTGTCTTATCATCGTGGCAGCACGCTTTTAAGAGAGCCTGAATTCTTTCTCTCTCTCTCTCTCTCTCTCTCTCTCTCTCTCTCTCTCTCTCTCTCTCTCTCTCTCTCTTCTCTCTTTCACCATGGATATTGACGTTCCCCAACTTACGAGTAATTCCTTCTCATAGCAAGAAATGAGAAGAAGGTTATGTAAAGCTAATCACAACACACATAACAGAAACTCTATTACATAACAAGTGGTGGAGAATGTTACAGACCTCTGGAACCTCTCGCAAAGCCAGTTGAGTGATTATTTCTTTGAAGGAGTGTTTTCATAAAATTAATGGAGAAGAGACTAAGGATAAAATGACATTAGTGGACGAGTATCTTAAATAAAGATGCTACACGTATAATTACGATTCATGAGAGAGATTGGCACCAACATATTTACGATCGTCAGACTTCATACCGCCAATGTTCGCATTTTTTTTTTGCCTGTATCATACAAACAGCTATTCACGTGACTGATTCGTGATTCTACCTACATACTACATTGCTCTTGCTGGAATGGCTTCACAAATTCCTAGTAATGTATATACCAGTATCTACGCACTATCCAGTTCCAGTGACGCACACTCCATTCGACTATGGTTCCTTGACCCTACGTAGACAACGATTGAAAACCAAATCCAGTTCTTACGCAGACGACTACCAACTTACCCCACAAAACTACGTCAGCAACTGCACTTCAGTGACCTTCGCCAGCTCAAAGATTCCTCAAAAGTACTTTTACACGGCAAATTAACTGTGTATACATTTACTATCAGCGCCCAGAACATTGTGAGTTAAGCCGTTTAATTCAGTTAATGTGACTTACTACTATTGACATTATTCCTAGGAGTGCACTTTTTCTCTGGAAACACCAGATTCTCAAGTACAGGTATGTCTCTTATCACATTAGATATTTTTAAGGTGATCAATCACAAAATCCTGTTAAATTGTTAAATCATTTTTTACAATGGGCTAATTTTTATGATTTATCAGAAGCTAAAATTTTGAATGCTTTTCCTTTTCACCTCCAACAACATGCTAAAGTATGGTATGAATCGCTACCTGATAATGTTAGGAATAACTGGTCAAGTCTAGTAACTGCCTTTACATCTAGGTTTCACACTGACAATATCATTTTAGATTTATCAATTTTACAAACTCGACAAGAATCGTCTGAAACAGTTTTGGACTACTTAAAACGTCTCTTACAAATTGCAAATAACCAAAGTATCCCAGATCAAATATTGTTAGCAGTTGCATTACAAGGTTTAAAACCAGCTGTTAAACAAATCGTAATGAATAAAAATCCAACAAATATGGATGATTTACGACAAGCCGCAAATTTAGCAGAGAAATCTCTTGTCACATCTGAGAATGATGATTGGTCAACACTTAATACAATTTTAGAGGAACTTAAACAACTTAAAGATGAAATAAAAGCAGTCAGCTCAGAACAGAACACAGAAAACAATGTACATGTATTATCTCAACCCTTCGTACGTGCCAAAAACAAACCATTTCGGCTGCAAGGCTCTAATTCCCATCATTATACATCGTCTTATCAGACAGCCAAATTTCCAAACTATTCCCTTAGTTCAGTACATAAATCTCGCGATAACAATACATATCAGTTACCTCCACGAGATGCGCGCTACAAGCCACAACTACATAGTCGTAAGCCATTCTGTCTCAGATGTGGTATTTGTTTTCAATCACACGGAAGATTATGTCCTGCACTCGATAAAAAGTGTTACTTGTGTCACAAAACAGGTCATTTTGCACGAGTATGCTTTACCCCGCAACAACAATATAAATTCGCGCCAAATCAAAGGTCACAACCTTGCCACAAACAAACTCGAGAACCACAAATCACATTAGTCACACCTATTCACAAAAATCTTGTTCCTCTTTATGTTAAAAACAAAATCACGAATGCATTAGCGGACACAGGCGCGTAAATTTCGGCCATCAACCTATATTTTCTTTCTCGCGCAGGATTCAATTCACGTCAAATTCAACCTTCAAATCTTAATAATATTATCGCGGCGGGGTGGGGGGGGGGAGAAAAACACTCAATTTTTGGAAAAATCCCACTTAATTTGAAAATAAGAGGTGCACGTTTTTCTCATACCTTCTATATTATTCCTGCACTACATCATTCTGTCATTCTCGGAATCGATTTCTTGAGTAAATACAAGGCAGTAGTGAATCTAGATACACAAACGCTCTCTTTGCTAGACGATACGGTAATTATCAATCTGATACGTACTGAGTCAGGATTAGCACGTGTAAACAAAAGTACAACGGTTCCACCAAACTCAAGTTGTTCTATTTCTGTTCGTATCAGTAAAATAAGGAAAGGAACGCCTGTTTTACTAGAACCATCTCATAATATGTCAAACTCCACATTTTTGACAGCTAGAACAATTGTAACGGTTTCGAAAAATAACCTTGTTCAGATCTTGAATCCTACTCCGAAATCTGTACACATACATGCAAATACCGTACTAGCTTATGTAGACGTACTACACCCACAAACCATATTTACTGTCAGTGAGGACACTTATGACAAGAATATCACACCTGATACACCTGACATTGTGGACACACAAACTAGTAAATCACAAGAACCAATTAATTTTGATTTACACTCTTCAGACTTGACAGAAAATCAAAAACAAGAACTTCAATTATTTCTGAATAAACATAGGGATGTGTTTGCCTTGAACTTAGAAGAATTAGGAAGTACTACGGTATTTACTCATCGAATAGAGACAGGTGATTCCATGCCAATTCGTTGTCAACCTTATCGTGCGTCTCCACACATCAATAAAGAAATTGATAGACAGGTAGATGAATTATTAGAGCACCACCTAATTGAACCCAGTTCTTCTAGCTATGCATCTCCAGTTGTTTTAGTCAAAAAGAAAAATGGGGAATATCGTTTTGCTATTGACTATAGGAAACTTAATCAGGTGACATAACCAATGACATTCCCTCTTCCAAGATTAGAAGATGTAATTGATGCAGTTGGACAAACTAAATCATGTCTTTTCAGTACATTAGATTTAAATTCAGCATTTTGGCAAATTAAAATGGACCCAGCGACAAAACATAAGAGCTCTTTCATAACATCACGTGGTCTTTACCAATGGAATGTAATGCCGTATGGACTCAGAAATGCGCCCGCCACATATTGTATTCTTTTAGGTCATGTCCTTAGAGGTATACCATGGTCAGCATGGCTTGCATACATAGATGACATTATTATTTTTTCCAATTCATTTGAAGAACACTTAGCACATCTTGAACTTATTTTTGATCGATTACGTCAAGCAAACTTGACACTCAAACCATCAAAATGTGTATTCGCAGCATCTGAAGTTATTTATCTTGGTCATAAATTCTCAACAAAAGGAATCAAAGTAGATGAATCCAAAATAGACACAGTTACACAGTTTCCTGTTCCAAAAACACAGAAAGATGTTAGGAGTTTTCTAGGGTTGTGCAATTATTACAGAAAATTTGTCCAAGGATATTCTACAATAGCAGCACCTTTAAATAAATTATTGACAAAAGTCAGTTCATTTCTTTGGACAGACAAGTGTCAAAAAGCATTTGAAACTCTTAAAACAGCATTGACCACAGCTCCTGTCTTGGCTTATCCTGATTTTAATAAACCATTTAGACTCACATGTGATGCCAGTGGTACAGCTCTAGGGTATATCTTGTCTCAGATAGGGACAGACGACAAAGAACATGTTATTGCTTATGGTGGACGAGCATTGACAAATGCTGAAAGACAATGGTCAGTAACTGAACAGGAATGTTTGGCAGTATTAGAAGGTATCCGAACATATCATGTTTACCTATCACATCAAAAATTTACTGTCATTACAGATCACAAGGCACTAGTATGGCTAAGGACAGTTAAACACACTTCGAATAGACTAATTCGTTGGTCACTTCGCTTACAAGAATACGATTTTGATATCGCATACACTCCAGGCCATAAAAACACAAATG
This sequence comes from Unio pictorum, assembly GCA_030141615.1. Taxonomy (NCBI): domain Eukaryota; kingdom Metazoa; phylum Mollusca; class Bivalvia; order Unionida; family Unionidae; genus Unio; species Unio pictorum. Next base: position 2,390,347 of record JARLTB010000121.1, on the reverse strand, counting down.
TAGATGCACTCTCACGTCGAAACTACGACCAAACAGCTAAGACTGACAGCCAATTAGAGAAATCTCCAGCATACACTAACACTCAGGCTCAGTTAAAACCACCAGTACACTCCATTCAAGCAGAAATGACAGAAATTACATTCTTTTACGATACGGAACAAACTACTAACCTATTTTCACTACAGACTATTGATAACATGCCTAGTAGTATTTCTGCAGAATTACCGGATCTCGCCCAATATCAGCGCGAGTGCCCTGATTTTAAAGACATGTATGTTTACTTAGAACAAGGAATATTACCAGAAAACACTCGTCGCGCAACAGCTATTCCATATGAAGCAAGCCAGTATGAACTAATCAATGGTGTCTTACATCATTTTTTCCAACCTCGTACAAAACATAAAACTTCCTCAGATCAACTCATAAAACAAGTTGCTTTACCCACCAATTTGAGACTCGATGTTCTTCTATCTTATCACGATTCAGAAGCAGGAGGTTGTCATTTTGGTGTTCAAAGAACATATCAAGCTATCAAACAGAAATACTATTGGCCTAAAATGTATCAAAATGTGTATGACTACATTACATCATGCTCTAAATGTCAGCTCATTAAACGGGACACAAACGCACGAAAAGCTCCATTGCACCCATTGCCCCCAGAAGACGTATTCTCTAGGTGGCATATGGACATTTTGTGCATGCCAAAAAGTAAGGAAGGTTATCAATACATCTTATTGGTGACAGATAGTTTGTCACATTGGTGTGAAGCCCTTCCTTTACGTTCTCAAACAGCAACAGAAATCGCCAATGTTTTGTACAATGAGATATTCACACGTTATGGTGCACCGCGAACACTTGTCAGTGATCGTGGTCGAAACTTCATGTCTCAAATTGTACTCGCACTTTGTGAACTATTTCAAGTAACACGTCACCATACTAGTTCATACCACCCTCAAACTAATGCTGCATGTGAACGCCAAAATAGTACCATCAGTCAGGCACTAAGGGCTTACTGTAGCAAACACCAAGATGATTGGCCGTCCATATTACCCAGCGTAATGATGGCATTCCGAATGAGTCCAGCAGTTAATTCTACTGGATACTCACCTTATTACATAGTATTTGGGAAAGAAATGACCTTACCCTTAGATGTATCTCTTACGCCTAAAGAAACTGTCCAAACACAAACACAACAGTACATAGATCAATTGATTCAAAGATTGAAAATAGTTCAAGAAATAGCTAAAGCAAATACACGTGAAGCACAAAGCACAAGCAAACAGAGGTTTGACCAGAAAACAAAAGAACCATCCTTTCGCGTTGGAGATTATGTACATTTACAAATCTCACATATACCTGTAGGGTTATCAAAAAAGCTTTATCCTCGTTGGGAAGGTCCATATTACATCACTCAAGTAGGTCCGAATAGCACCTACAGATTACGTCGTTGTTCAGACAATAAAGAAATGAAATCACTTGTACACGCAAACAGGCTTAAGCACTATAAAGATCCTAGGGATTATAGACCTCCGACACCGGACACAAATAGTACACCTCCACAGTCAACACAAACATCAAATGATCAAACGAGCAATGAGCAATCACCAACCAACAATGGTACCGAATGGTACTTAGTTGATAAACTGTTGAAATCCAAATGGATTTCTGGAAAGAAGCATTATTTTGTTAAGTGGTCAGATGGATCCACACCATCATGGCAGCCAACGGAGAATGTTTCTCAGGCATTAAAAGAAGCATTTCACAGAACACGCACACAATCAAAGACACGTCGCCAACGACGAAGTCGAATATTTCGTAATTGAATTCAATACGAAATTCTGAAAACATAAAAAAAGAACAAATTCCTTCGTATTTGGAAGAGAAAATTATAGTCCTATCGTCCATTCCATTATTTTTTCTCATACCTTCTATTTCTCTTTTCTTCTTTCTGGCGCCAAATCTCTCAGTTCACTTTCTTTCTCTTAAGGTATGGGTGGAATATGGACTTGGTTCATAGGATTGTGTTCTTTTTAACTCTGAATGCAGAATACATAGTCTCAGAACAAACAACAACATAAAAACAAAACAATTTGAAACATGGGTTACCTCCAGCATCCCCCACCTTTGTATAGTTCAGCCTATAAGTGGATTCACAGTTTAAATCATGCTTACACGGACTTGTTTAATTGAACGTATCGAATATTGTTACAGGGATGTCAAATGTAGCTACATAATGATATTATTTCACAGTTATAATACGTCTTAAAACGAATACGCGGTATAATACAGCAATCTCATTAATGCATGGGTTTGACAATGTTTAGAGGTTTATCTCTCACGATTTCATACCATTTGTATGAAAGTATGTACCTTATGGTACTGTGTCTTGGCGCATTCGCCATAAATGATAAAATAGTCAAAATGTCCGCGCGATTACTCGACACAGAGATCACGTAATGCATAGCTCTCAAGACATGAGCAGCTATTGGTCTATATACGGCCAGCTTCTGAGAAAAATTCATTTGAAAAGATAATGGCAGTACATTCTCTTTCACGTGTCAAAGATAACGTTGATAAAACACGTACATTTCAAGCTGCACTATTAAATGATATTTTCACTCATTGTTCTTAGGTTAATTCAAAGGCGTTACATATTCATACATGCACAGGTCAAAGTTTGATTGCAAGTGAACATACGTCATGGTTATTAAGGCTAGTACAACATTAAATTGTCAGTTCCTAACTCTCGATATAATAAGTATTCACCCATAAATATGTTCTGCTGATGTTATACGAATAACATATAAAAGAGAAAATGAAATAAAGAAAACGGACACAAAGGAAAAGTACACTAAAAGAGAAAAATAATTTTGTTTAATTAGGATTTTTATCGTAGCTTTAACAATTTTTCAGTCATATCGCTACGATGTCTGCTGTGAGGCAGTTTATAGTGATGTCTAGCACTGAGGCATCAAGTCGCAGACATGTAGCATGATGTCCCACCCAGTCACATTATCCTGACACCAGGCCGACCAGTCCTAACACTAACCTCTTAATGCTGAGCGTCAAGCGAGGCAGCTGTTAGTACCATTTTTGTAAGTCTTTGGTATGACTCGGCCGGGGATCGAACCCACGACCTCCCGCTTCCGCGGCGAACGCTCTAACCACTAGGCCACCGGAGCGGTAAGAGAAAAATAAAAAGAAAGATAACAAGAATTGTATGCTATTATTTTGTTTTACAATCGTCTGATAAGCCTAGTTAGAGGTACGTTTGTAGTTTTGCAGAATTGTGTGTTTAATAACTATATATATATATATATATATATATATATATATATCTTATCAAAGTATTCAATGCTGTGAAGTTTTATTCCCATTGTGTTTTTGGGAATTTTATCACGTTTTTGCATTATACTGTACTTTTTTGAGTCTGAATGAGTATTGTGTAATACACTTTTTAATTGTATTTTTTGCTTTGCAATATATCTTTTAAATGCAATTCTTGTATTTTACATTATACCTTTTCATTGTATTCTTGTATTAGCCATATTGTATTCTTGTATTTTACAATATACCTTTTCATTGAATTTCTTGTATTGGACATATACCCTTTAATTGTATTTCTTATATTTTGCAATATCGTTTTTCATTGTATTTCTTGAATTGGACATATAGCCTTTAATTGTATTTTTTTGTATTTTGCAATGTACTTCTCATTGTATTTTTTCTATTTCTCCTAGTATTTTGCAATATATTTTGCAGTGTTTGCAGTGTATCTTTAAGCTTTGCGAAAATGTCTCGCAATATTTTATCATTGTATTTATCTTTCACCTTTTATCGTGTTTTGATGAATAAAATTGATTTTTCTTTTCGAGCCTCGAGGACTCGGCTCAAATAAATCAGAGGGTATTGTTAGGATTGAATTTTTAGTAAAATTAATAAGATTGATATTTTCTTTAAATTGCATTATTAAAGCAATGTTTTATTCATTTATAGAAAAACGTTGGCAACTTAAATCATTAGCTATACGAATGTACATTATTGTGTGGAAATAGGTTATAAAGCAAAAGTCAGTCAGCTTCTAAGTCTTATCAGTGAAACATATATTTTGTAAAACCAGGCATTGGCAAAAATCTTACTGAATTCAGTCAGCCCCTAAAGTCTTATCGGTAAAACACAGAACAAACTTCCGTATTGACGTAAATACAGAATGGTTCTTGTCTAATGTTGGACAGTATCTAATGTTTGACGGACATTGCTGCTGGCTTAATATATTAAACATGTTGCTGATTTAGAATATTTAGGGATTATCATGTTTGGATCTAACTAGTGCCAAACGAACTACAAATCTGAGTTGTACCTTATGTCAGATGACGTCAAATTAAGCCGGTTTTGACCAGGAGAAACTGATGAGAATAAACATCTATTTCCAACGGTACGTTAACCTGACACAGGATGCATATAAAAGACCACGCATTTAAGGGTCAGGTCAGTTCCGTACCGACAAAAGAAAATAGATGTTTTGTCTTCTCATTACAGGTAAAATAATTGTATATGTTATAACTTATTTTAGGAATAAGTATTTTTAATGATTGAGATTTTAATGGTAAAACTGTTTTGTGTGCAACACTGCTACTGAATTCTTTTATTTATAATATATTGTAACGGAATGTTTAAATGTTCTAGGGAATTGTTATTTAATTATATTTATGTATTTTTCATTGTAAGATTGAATTCGCTGCCGGCTTCGTGTTTTGAGTTAATGATTGAAATAAAGTATTCTTTAAGCAAGAAAGAGTAATATCTAGCAATATATTCTAAATCAATATTCTATTTTAAAATAAGTAAAATGCATTTCTTTAAATTAATTGTTACACTAATTATGTTCATTACATTTTTATATCTTGGCTATCTTGAAAATGATTGAAATTAACTATTTGTATAATATTCTAAAAAGTAGAAGTTATACGAATAAATGAAGTTGGAAAGCTTAATAGGAAAATATAATATGTATTGCATGAACTTTTATTATAAAGTTTTTAGAAGTGTTTCTAGAATGTAGTCAATATATTTGTGTTGTTTAATTAAATAAAGGTCAGTTCCGTACCGACAAAAGAAAATAGATGTTTTGTCTTCTCATTACAGATATAGCTGATGTAGTGCAGCTGATTTATCATCGCGGCGACGGCTATCATTTCAGATATAGCTGGTAGCTGGCGACCTTATCATTTTAGTGTAGCTGTCTTATCATCGTGGCAGCACGCTTTTAAGAGAGCCTGAATTCTTTCTCTTTGCACCACATTAATATATAACCCAGGCATACACGCATATACCACATTAATATATAACGCAGGCATACATGCATATACCACATTAATATATAACCCAGGCATACACGCATATACTATATTAATATATAGCCCAGTGATACCTGCATATACCACATTACTATATAGTAATTTCGTAAACAAGATATAATAATAATGGGCTTTTTTACCTAACATATATTTAACGTTATTCCTCTGCAATTAAAAAATATACAGTACATATGCCTGTATTTGGTGAAAAACATCTACTGTATATATCGAAAACAACATAATAGAAGTTAAAGCAAAATGTACGTAATTAACATATTGGCGTCAAAAATACGTGTCACTGCTATCACCATGAAATGTAATTCTGTAATAGAACCAGAACTTATCTTTAAAATAGTTGTTGAGGCATAATGTCCTACAAGCAGAAATTTCAGGTGCTTGCTTAATTACCTGGAGCATGCTGTTGATTGAAACTGTAATCGGGTAAGCTGTATGTATGTATGTATGTATGTATGTATGTATGTATGTATGTATGTATGTATGTATGTATGTATGTATGTATGTATGTATGTATTCCTTGTGATAATGTTCCTCACAACTGAAATGCAAAAAGAAACTTTGGTACTATATTATTTGCAACATTAGAAGTTAGAAGTCGTTTGTAAAAATTAATCAATATAATGCTTAATTGATATTCATCTAAGAGTGTTGAACAAAGGTAATACAAATATTAAAATATATTGCCTTTATAAAGTCACCTGGTTGCTCTGAGCCTGTAATATATGCATGCCAGATGCCTAATATTTTTCCACCATGCAGTGGATATAACGTAAAGAAGAAAAAGGAAGTATTTGCACACTTTCTGGATCAACTAGTCCGTCATTTTATATTGTTTTAACGTGGTTGGACCAGGATACAGTATTATCAGTAAGAATGCTTTCAAGACCGGTACATTGAAGAGTTTGATATTTTTTAATGCCATTTACTTCTAATCGTGTGTCTTTAAATTTATCGTTGTGATAAGCAGATAAACATTATCTAGTTTTCTGAAACATTAAGCAAATGTTTTGTTATACATCCATTAGATTCAAAATCTTCATGTAGTCATTAAGCAAATGTTTTGTTATACATCCATTAGATTCAAAATCTTCATGTAGTCATTAAGCAAATGTTTTGTTATACATCCATTAGATTCAAAATCTTCATGTAGTTATTAAGCAAATGTTTTGTTATACATCCATTAGATTCAAAATCTTCATGTAGTCGTTAAGCAAATGTTTTGTTACACATCCGTTAGATTCAAAATCTTCATGTAGTCATTAAGCAAATGTTTTGTTACACATCCGTTAGATTCAAAATCTTCATGTAGTCGTTAAGCAAATGTTTTGTTATGCATCCGTTAGATTCAAAATCTTCATGTAGTCGTTAAGAAAATGTTTTGTTATAAAAACCTGATTTGAAATAATTTAGAATTTCGCATACAATTAGTCAAACAGATACAGACCTATAATTAATGACACTCGATTCGTCTTCTGAAATAAACTAGGAGGTAACTCCTGTTTTTTTCTCCAATTGTCTGCCAAAATGCACTGGTTTATTGGTGTTACCGGTGTCTATTCGCAGTACTTTGATTGAATGATGGACCACATTGCGTTCTTATAAGTAATACGTAATACTGCACGCCTAAAACATTCTAAATATTTCAAGACGATTAAATGATAGAAAGCTTGAAATCAATGCAATTAAGATATGCAACATACAAGACATCTAATATACAAAACAATCGTTAGAGGCTTTAAAATCAATATAATTAAGATATTCAACGTATGCGAAATCTAATATACAAAAGTATCGTTAGAATCTTGAAAATCAATGATATTAAGACATGCAATGTATAAGAAATCTAATATACAAAAGTATCGTTAGAATCTTGAAAATCAATGATATTAAGACATGCAATGTATAAGAAATCTAATATACAAAAGTATCGTTAGAATCTTGAAAATCAATGAAATTAAGACATGCAATGTATAAGAAATCTAATATACAAAAGTATCGTTAGAATCTTGAAAATCAATGATATTAAGACATGCAATGTATAAGAAATCTAATATACAAAAGTATCGTTAGAATCTTGAAAATCAATGATATTAAGACATGCAATGTATAAGAAATCTAATATACAAAACAATCGTTAGAAGCTTTAAAATCAATACAAATAAGATATGCAACGTATGCAAAATATAATGTACACAACTTTCGTTAGAATTGCGTGATGAGATAATTCTGAGTAATAAATATTTGCTTTTGTAATTAACGAAAAAGAAAATGAAAACACTTATATATTAGAAGGAAATATAATTTTAGGTCTTGGTATTGGAAAGTTAACATTCATCTGTTTCAGAAAGACTATTTATTTCGTTGACAATCACAATCAGTATTATATCATAATTTAGTTAACTTGTATTTCCTATGCAAACGTGCATAGTGGACTACATACATCGAGATATGCATGCACACAACAGGACTACTTATACAGCTCTGTATTTATTGTATGAATGTAAAGACTTAATTACCAAAATAACGTAAACATAAAAATTGCTGAGAATACACGATTAGAACATTCAGTACAAATATGTTTAGCCTTGAAGTTGACATGCATTTATTAGCATGCTCGAGTCAACTATATGAATCGTCCAGACATTCGGTGGGAATTTGGAAGGTAGTGAGGGTTCATAGGAGTGTGTTTCAGCAAGCGTCACCTAAACTATGTGTCAATGTTTACCATGTTTTTCAATATAATACAAAGTCTTTTATGAATTTTTATATTAACATCATGAAGTCCGTGTTCCGAAAAAACGATACACCATACATTCATTATACAGGTGTAGATAAACATCATACTAGTAACGATAAATCATACCTTATACAGGTGTAGCAAAGCACCTACTAGTAACAATAAATCATACCTTATACAGGTGTAGCAAAGCACCTGCTAGTAACTTTAAATCATACCTTATACAGGTGTAGCAAACCATCATACTAGTAACGAAACATAATATTGCCGGGAAAAATTAATGGACTGCTACCATGCACCTTGAAGCCCTAAATGATCAGAAAGCGCAGTTCTCTTCGATGTACAGAATTGGATCTAACAAATAACAATGTGTTACATTCTTTACTGTACCGGAGTCAGTTCTGGAGATCATCAAGTGCTTCTATGAACATGTCAATAGTCGCGAAGCTCGTGATCTTCAGATCCTTCATGAGGCAGTTGTAGAAACATTCTGGAGCCTGGAAAGAGGTAATATGGTCATTGTAGGTACTAAAAAATCGTTTTCCAAATGTGTCTATTTATGTATTCAAAGCATATATGTAAATGCCTAAAATTGTCTCGCTTAGCATATACATTAACAATTATTCCATATCTATTTAAATTTAGATCATCCTTTGCAACGTTACGACAGGATTACATTTTCTGAGAAGAAAATACATTCTCCAATATTTATAACAGCAATATACCTTTCCTAACCACAGTCTCATCGTTATTTTCATACAATGTTGTATTACCTATACAATATATGTTGTGTGTTTCAGAAAACACATTACTTGTGCATGGAGTCGTAATCATGCATTGGATACTGTAAGACTGGGTTAGGCAAAGTAAATAAGTCGCGTCCTGATACGAAAGAACTTTGCGACACTAAAGACCATGAATATGATTCGCAATTATCATAAGCGTTCTCATCGCGACAAGGAACTATTGAACATAAATTGATAAATAAACCGAATATAATATCTGTATTCTTGTGAATTAGATAAAGGTTACTAAGCTGCTTGAGTTTGATGTACTTCACGGATTTAAATCCAACCTACTTAGGATCTGGAGAGGAATGCATCCTTAATTTGCACGAATGATGTGCGACGTTACTATGTGAAAATAACTTTTAGTGCATTGCAAAAGTATTCAAAACATGTTTAACAATTTTGATCAATGTATATCGCCATACCTCAGCTCTCATTGTGACTAGTCCTGCTAGATCTCTTCCTGTCAGTCGCCCAAACTCTTTCCTAAAAGTTAAATGTAGGTTTAATTTTGTAGATTATATCATTACAAACTTGTAGATTTTGATCTCAGATTAATGGCTCGGTGAGTTGATAAGACAAGAATGAAAATAAGTTATCCAACGAAATGCACTTTTAGAAATGTGAGGTACTCTTTACAAATACATATAACAAAATAGCTTAATGAAAAATATTTAGTGTTATTATTAGGATTTTATGGACATAAACTAAGTTAGAGAAAGAAGTACATCCAACACGGTTTGCAAAACGTAACAAATAATTTAATTATCAAGCTATAATAATACAGATGAATCTACAGTAAATTTAATTGAATTAACATATTCCCAATAAAGTTTTATTCGAGTCCAAAGTAATCCAATATTTCGATTGTACAGAGCTGCCAACAGAACTCATGTGTCAAAATGGCATTGAACTCGTTTGAATACTTCACAATAGTCCCATATTAATATCTTAGCCAAATGAACACTATTTCTACTGAATAATCCAAACCAATGTCTTCTCTCAAATGGCATCTAAATTCATAAAATACTCCTGCACACCTAATCTTCCAACACAATCACAATAAATCAAAATGAGAAAATTGTCCAGCCATAGCAATTTAAAATTACAATTCAAAGAGGTAATGCAAGCATTGATATCTACTCTGACATGACAAATTCCAAATATATGCAACATATCAAAACAACCCACACGACCTTACATCTGCTAAGGGAAGCAATTGTAAATTTTTCATCACTTTTGATACGAATTTTAGTAGTAGTAGTAGTAGGCGTAAAACACGTACGTAAGCACATAATCCTACAATCTAAATATCTTGCAATAGAATATATACACGTAGACGAAATTTAGCTACAGATAATCACTACAATTGACTGTCATAAATACAAAAATCACAAACTCACACACACGTATATAAGACAATATGGTATTAAAATCAGGCTGGTTATTTACTAATGTAAAGAGATGCAACAGTTAGCACGCATTGTTCTACCTGTTTCACCTTGTTTAGGATTTATCATAAACTTATTGTGAGCTAGTTTACAGACCGTAAACACACACACACACACACATATATATATATATATATATATATATATATATATATATATATATATATATATATATATATATATATATATATATATATATATATATATATATATATATATATATATATATATATATGTGTGTGTGTGTGTGTGTGTGTGTGTGTGTGTGTTTAGAAAAATCTAATATAGCAACAAAAACCTAGCATACTATTTCGAGACTCGGCACAATAGTATGAGCAAAAAATAATGCCGATATAAGAGGATGTCTCACTTTCGTGTCATTTATTCGTTTCGTTCTCCAACGCTATTCATCGCAAATAATTGTCATTTAATTTTCAGGTAAAATAGTTCTAGCAATAAACAGGTATATTTTGTATCATGATAACGTTTAGGACAGTAAGAACCAACATGCTACAAATATTGAATTTTCATTTAACTACAGTTTTCATATAATGTATATACATTAACTTTATCGAAAACAAAAGCCAAAATCTGAGAGAGAGAGAGAGAGAGATATACTATACTTTTATACAACTAAATATATTCGTTCTTTAGAATGCAACGCATGAGGCTTGTATACATAGATCGTTTTGAGATTTCTTTCTGTCGAAATTCATTCTTAGACATAACTATTGATTGTTTCGTATTAAGGCCTAGTCAAAGAGGTGGTACTTTTTTGCTCTCTTTGTGTACAGTATTTAAAATGAAGTTTTAGTCTGACTGATTCAGTAATTGTCAATTACCATGCTACATTAAATCATTTTAATCCGTTTATGGCGCAATATTGCCAATTGCTGAGAAATCGGATGCAAACTACATTGGTTTACTCATCGTGTCGCTTTGATGACTCCTCGCCTTTAACAATAATCACCAACAGGTGTTCAGCCATCATAATCAGAATTCAAAACCATCGTAGATTATATGAAAGAATGCAGTGTCCTCGAACGTCGAGTCATTTTATCCATAACAAATATAAATCTAAATAGGCCAATAAATGGCCTTTTTAATTATATTTCTGTCCAGCTTCTGTGAACTTCGTTAAGTCCACAATATGTGAATACTACAAAGCTTGGCCATTTTACCATTAGGTTTAAACTACAATAAAAGCATGAATCATTTATTTTGCTTTCATCTGTTATTATCAATGTCCATGTATTGTTCTGAGGGAAACGTTGCCCAGAAACCCAAACGGATTCTAACTTTATCTTCTTGTAGCGAGACGACCATCGATTGACATGAAGCTAAAAAGTTTATTTTATGTCACTAACGGCAGCTGGAAATAAGGTGTAAAATATCATTATTGCATCCATTTCGAAAAGAACAATTGCATGCAGATTCATTTAAATATCATCGTCACTTTCAAATCATCCACATTTTGTATCAGTTTCCTACCTGGGAAGGCTGTGTTTACTCATCCAATTGTCCACATCAGTGGATGTCCACTGCCGCAGTGAAGTCATAGATGTTTTCGGAGCAGAGATGAAATAGTCCGGGAAGTTTCTATTACAGGCCCACCGTCAACAACATCATCTGCCTATGAAATATTACAAGACATAATCGTTCTTCTTTCGTTATGATAGAGTTCGACTACAACATTCATTTGTCTAAAGTTTAAAGAAAATGCATCAAAACACTTGAGATTTTCTATGACAAAAAGAAACAGAACTGCCGAGTGTTTTGCCTTTCCGTTTTTTCTGCAGTTCTAACATACTGATGAATAGTGACTAGATCATTGGTGAGAGATTGCTAGTAGACATGATGAAAATATTTCTGATTACCATTTATTTAATTTTATATTTGGAGAGGTTAGACAATCCGATATAACATTTAATATTTTATATTGGATATTAGTCTTCAGTTGTCTTTATTTATCCAAGTACACATACATTTGTAGATAGATGAATGATAGATGAATGATAGATGGATGATAGATGAATGATAGATGAATGATAGATGGATCATAGATGATAGATAGATGGATGATAGATGATAGATAGATGGATGATAGATAGATGGATGATAGATAGATGGATGATAGATAGATGGATGATAGATGGATAGATGGATAGATAGATAGATAGATGGATAGATGGATAGATGGATGATAGGTAGATAGATGGATAGATGGATGATAGATAGATAGATGGATGATAGATAGATGGATAGATGGATGATAGATGGATAGATGGATAGATGGATGATAGATAGATAGATGGATAGATGGATAGATGGATGATAGATAGATAGATGGATAGATGGATAGATGGATGATAGATAGATAGATGGATGATAGATAGATGGATAGATGGATGATAGATAGATGGATAGATGGATGATAGATAGATAGATAGATGGATAGATGGATGGTAGATAGATAGATAGCTGGATAGATAGATA